>CP106726.1:88534752-89134752 GCA_025506655.1 Gossypium rotundifolium
AAAATTTTGAGCTCAATAATGATTCCTGATTGAAGTGAGAGCTGAGACAAAAGCGAAAATGGAAAACCTGAAATTCAACACAAAGAAAAATTATAAGGATATAAATTCCTAGATCTACAACCATTAATTATAAAAGAGCAAATCCTAGATCAAATAAATATATATATATATATATTTCTTTCTAACCTCAATTTTTGAGCTATAAGGAAAAGGATCCGAGAATAGAAAGAGCAAAACATCGAGAGATCTGACAAAGGAGAGATTACAAAAAAGAAAGCCTTTTCTTTTTGTAATTTTGAGGTTTTGTGTTTGGGGAGAGAGAAAATAGAAAGGAAAAATATAGAAAAAATAAAGAAAAGAAAAGAGAGAAAGAAATGTAAAAAGAGAGGAAATGAAGGAGCAAAAGAAGGAAAGAAAGAAAAGAATGGGAGAATTATTTTATTATTATAGTTTGTTTAATTGTTTTTTAATGAATTTCATTCTATAAATTTATTCATTTAAATAAAATAATATATATTTTCTAAGTAAAAGATATTGTATTTTTCTTGGTTAAATGTTACTTTTATCCTCTACTTTATGAAAGTTATGAATTTATTCCATATACTTTAATTTAGTCATTTTAATTCTTTTATTTTTAAAATTTAAAATTTCAGTACTCACCAAACAATAATTATTGAATCCATTAAGTTAATTTTTGCTATTTTTAAAATTTAACGTGGCAAGCATATTATCATATGTTTAATATCATATTAGCTTGTTAGTTTAACGTATTATTCACTAAAATCTAATTAATGAATTAACGAATGTCATTCACATCAAGACTAAAATTTTAAAATTTAAAAAGTAGACGGATTTAGAATGATCCAATTGGTAAATATGGGTTAAATCTACAATTATATGCATAGTACATGACTAGTAATTTAATTTAAGCTGGCGATGTTTAAGTTAAGATTAAAATTGATCAATTCAAAATATAAAAATTAAAATTAATTAAATTAGAGTATAATAACTAAATCTACAATTTTCTCAAAATACATGGACTAATTAAAATTTAAAAAAAACATTGCTCGAGAGTCGATTTAAAATTACATAGAAACCATATAAATAAAATAAAGTATCCACTTTCACTCTATTTCTTTAAAACAATATTTGAAAATGAAAACTTTATAATCCATATTTTGCTTTTTTTATATGTATAATATTGGCTAATGAGCAAATTATTTTTAAAATCTCATATTTAATTATATTATCAATTAGACCTTTAACTATCAAAAAAAACAACAGCTGTATTAAACTCTTGGGTTAAAATTATAAATGTGAAAAGAGTATAAGGATTAATATCATAAATAGACTCTTCGTCTAATTTTCTTGATCAAAGCCCTTTCTGGAAACTTGGCTTGTTTGTATTATGCTAAGATATTAAAATGATTATGAGAGAAATATTGTAATTTCAAGTTTTTATATCAGAATTGTTTTCAAATATATTAAATATTTGAATGCAAAACTAAACATCAATAACTATTTAAATGTAATAATAAAAAACATACAATTAGATAAAATAATAAATTTGAAAAAGAAAACTCATATTTTAACTTAAAATAAGTTAGTTAATATGTAATGATATTTTTTAAGGTGAATTTTAGGAGGAATTTACTAACGAATATCTTAAAATATACCCATATTTTTATGTAATACTATTTTCATCCCATTGAAATTAATGACCAAAATTATGAGTTCATCATTTAATAAGCTATTATTACCATAACTATAATATGCTCTTTTTGAGTTTACTCACTCATTTCAATTAAATTTTATTTAATAATCTAATTAAACCTTCATTATTATTTCACTTCTCCTGTAATTTTCTTATATTTTTTTAATTCTAATCATTTTATATAAATATATAAATAATTAGTGATTGATAAATTTCACTTGCAATGTAACTCGACATTGGACTAGTATTAATTAACATTAAAGACTGTCCTAAAAGCACTCATTAATTAATCATTTTTAATTTACTTAAATATTTTAAATAAAAATCGTTTAACTATTTGGATAAGTGTGTATTTCTATTACAATATATTTAATTTTTTATCTCATATTATCATATTACTACAAATTTTAATTTTATTGTCACTATTATTTTTATATCACAAATAAACACATTATCCGTTCAAAAGGATCCTAAATCTTTAACCTTGGTTTTTGTGGTCTGTTCTCAATTTCCCATATTTAAAAAAAAAAAATTAATGGAAGTAAACGTGGGGACCAAGGATATGTACTTTAATGTATCATGATTGGTCGTGGGTTACACGCCCTTTTTTTTTTTTTTTTTGTTATTATTGGCGTACATACATCGCATATTTTTAGTTATTTTATATCTTTAATAATAGGTAGATTTTTTTTTAAAACAATAATAGGTAGATTTAAAAATAATATTATGGAAAGGAATAGTGAAGAATATTAAATATGGAGAATACCAAAATATTTATTTTTGGTAAACTATAAAATAATCTTTTAACTATTAACATGTTTTTATTTTAGTTACTCAAAATTAAAGTATTTTATTTTACTAACTAATGCCATTGAAATTTAAAATTTTAGTCTCGCATTTGTTAAATCACTATCAAAACTCTTTTTATAGGGATAATGGCAAATTTAGCCTCCAATATTTATATATTCTATTAATTTGATCCTAATTTTAAGAAATATCAACAATTTTAACCACCAATTTTATAAATTATGTCAATCTAATCTTGATTATTAAAAATTCAAAAATTAAAAACTTTTTAAAAAATTTAAAAGTTCATGTTTGATTAAAAATACATAAAATTTTATAAAGATGCAAAATTATAAATAAATGAATACTCATTTTCCTCTTTTTCTAACATGAAATTTATTTAATAAAATAATAATTATATATATAATATTTTTAAAAACTGCAAACAAGAATTCAAACTTTTTCTTTTCTTTTAGTTTTATTTTACAAATAATAATTTATTTTGTTATATGTCTAGCATTATTCCTTAGTCCTCGTCAAATTTGCCAAGCGTTGGGCATCTCCTTCGCCCACAATCACTAACACCAAAACCTTCACCCCGAATTCCTCAATTCCTCAATTTTCCACATCTTTCGTCGTCCTGCCATCTAACTAGAAATCGATTGTGGAGCTGCCAGCATGGCCTTCCACCTATTAAGCCTCTAAGACTTCATCTTCACCTATATATCCTCAATTATATTTGCTTTCAAGTTGTAGTTTTTAACCCAATCTAAATATAGTGGTCATTAATGTTGAAAAAAGGGAAAAGTTGAATCTACTTAAGTTTTCTTCATATTTTTTCCCTTAAATTGTTTTATTTGTAATATTATTATTTTATTTATAAATTTTTATTTTAATAAATGAATTTCATGTTAAAAATAGAAAAAATGGGTATTTATTTATAAATATTTTTATGATTTTTATGCATTTTATAAAATCTTATGTATTATTCTCGAAAAGTAAAATTTTAAATGTATTTTATAAATTTTAAATTTTTAATAATCAAGACTAAATTAATTGAATGTGTAAAGTTAATAGTTAAATATAATCAATTTTTAGAATCAAGACCAAATCGATAGAATTTGTAAATATTGGAAGGTTGTTATGCCAACAAACCAAAAAAAAAAGGGGGGCTTTCGTTAGTGATTTAATAGATAAGTGACCAAAATAATAAATTTGGATAACAATAGTGACTAAAATAGAAGCTTTTAACTTGAATGACCAAAGCGTAAATATAAAAATAATTAAGTGACTATTTTTATAATATTTTATATAAATATAATTTAAATAAATTATCTACTTTTGCGAAAACATTTACACTTTTATCGGGATAACTATTTTCTTTTAAAACATATTTTTTCAAAAATAATTATTATATATTTTTGAAGTTACCAATAATTAGATTTAAATATAATTACTTATAAATTATATGGTGATATATATGAATAATTATTATAATTAGTAAATCTCACTTTAATTAATTCGATTATTTGGTCAAATCCTTGCAATGGGTGAGAATGGAAGAATTATGCGAGTAATCAATAATGAATACTTTCAATCTTTTTATTTATTTAAGATGTAATTATAATGTAATTAATTATAAAAGTATATAATTATTATTTTAATAATTACATTTTTTCCAATTACATATCTATACTTTTAATCTTTTTATTTTCTTACATTTCAATTTTAATATACAAATTATTTTTCTATACGCGAATGCGTGTGATAAAATTTCTAATATTAATAATTTATCTAAAAAATAGTTAGACATTTTATCTGACACCTTAATAGTAGGTTTCAACCCAATTCCTATAGTGATGAATATAATCACAATTGAAATTCCTCGAGAGTTCTTATTATTTTCTCTCCCACTCCTCAAATTTTATTTTTGTTAAAGAGAAAATTAATAAATCATTAGTAAATTTATCATGAAGGCTTTTATACCAGGAGTTGGATTGTATTTTGCCCCATTTACTCAAAAAATAGACAAATTAGCCTATATACGTTAGGTCAAAAAGCAAATTGATCTTTTAGTAAAAATTTTCATCCATTTCTATTATTAAAAATCAGTCCCTATACGTCAACTTGAGGTACACGTGGTGCCATGTGTTATTGTCTGATTATTCCATCAAATGCTTTAGTTTTTAAAAGGACAAATTGATGAAAATTTTAATATAAATGATCAATTTGTTATTTAATCTAATGTACAGGGATTAATTTGCCCATTTATTAAGTAGAGAGGACACAATGTAATCTAACTCCCAATACAAGGACCTCCATGATACTTTTATCCCAAACCATTAACCTTTTGAATAGAAAATTATAATACTATTATAAAAAGCAGTTTAATAAAATAAAAGAATAAAAATAGGCCATGTTAGTAATTACTTAGGTGTGTTTGGTAAACTGAAAATTTAAGTGTTGAAAAATTAAATACTGAATTTTTACTACTAAATTTTATAAGTGCTAAATTTATATTATAAAATTGTTTGGTAATTTAGTAAAAATAAATACTAAATATAATTGTATTGTTTGATAAATATAAATTGGATAGTTTTGGATGAAATATAAATATACTAATTTAAAATTTTATTTTTTATAAAAGGAAAATTTATTTCAAATTCTTAATAAAATAAAATTAACTTAATATTTTTTACCTTAAGTGATAATTAGTTACACACTTATTTGTTGAAAATTTTAAATTAAGTAAAAATTTAAAATCATTATCGTACATATTTAAAATATTAAATGTTGAAAATTTACAAAATTTATGCTAGTGTATATATTAATTTTATTAATATCACATTTTGTAGCAATATATATATATATATATATATCAAAATTAAAAATATGAGAAAGTTTAAATATGATAATGCTGGATATGATATGAAAAGAAAATTAAAATTAAAATATGATAAGAAAAATAATTAAAATACCGCATGACATGGAAATAAAATATAATACATGAAAATGTTAAATTTATATAATGTAAATTATTGAAGGGATGGATCTATTTATATCGATATAAAATTAAAGCGCTTCTACATCATTTTGTATATTTGTGTATACTCATCGTATTTTATATTTCATTCATATAAATCATGCATATCAAATTTTACGTAAATTAAACTTTTATCTATTTATTTTATATAAAAAATTCAATCGTCAATAAGTATCAATATATACATTATTTAAATCGTTATGATAAGAATATCATATCGGTTCGAAAATTTATATGCATAACAAATATAATCTATATCGATAAATTCAATTATATATAAATAGATTTTAAGCATCCTTAGGAACAAAAATGTAATTAGATAGTCACCAATATCACTCATCTTAAATGATGCAAAGAGAAATAAAAGTGGTAATTAAAGAAAACATTGTTAGAATTAAGTGACTTGAATCCTTATTTAAATAAAATATATGGTAAAATAAAATAAAAGAAAAATCATTATAGAACTACACTTCTTTTATTTTATTTTAGAATAAGGTTTTTAAACCTTATTAAACTCCATATATTTGATATTGATTAGAATAAGGTATTTCAATCTTACTACATTCCTATTAGAATATGATTTTACAAGCCTATAAATAGACATAGTTTATTCCTCTTGTAATTATTCGAATTCGACATAGTAAAGTTTCTTCTCCTCTGCCCGTGATTTTTTTCCCGAAAGGGTTTCCACGTGAAATCTGTGTGTTCTTTTTTTTTATTTCTCTTTTCTTTGCGATATATTTGTCATTACAGTCGTTATATTTTTCACAAATTGGTATCAGAGCTTCTGGGTTTTTCATCTCGATCACGGTAATGGCATCTTTGAAATATGAAATTCTGCTGTTGGATCGCAACACCATATTCGCGTTGTGGCAGATAAAGATGTAGGCAGTTCTTGCACAAATGGACTTAGAGGAAGCCCTACTAGGGGTAGATAAGATGGCTTCGACATTGACGGAAGAAGAGAAGAAGCGCGAGGATCGAAAGGCATTAACACAGTTACATCTGCATTTGTCTAACAAAAATTTTGCAGGATGTGATGAAGGAGAAGACCGCGACTGCATTATGGAAAAGGCTAGAACAAATATGTATGTCGAAAACTCTAACCAACAAGTTGCATATGAAGCAATGTCTTTATGCTCATCGTTTGGAGGAAGGTGCGTCTGTGCACGAACACTTAACAGTGTTTAAAGAAATTCTCTCAAACTTGGAGGCTATAGAGGTTCAGTATGATAAGGAAGATCTAGGGTTAATTCTATTTTGTTTGTTGCCCCCGTCTTATTAAACCTTCAGAGACACGATTTTATATAGCCGCGAGTCTCTCACAGTTGATGAGGTTTATGATTCTTTGACCTCGTATGATAAGATGAAGCATTTTATGGTTAAACCCGACTCTCAGGGAGAGGGTCTCATTGTTCATGGGAGACAAGATCGGAATGCTAATGATGATCGTGGAAGGACACAGGAACAGAATCCTCGCGGTAAATCTAAGTGTAAAATTGCAGGTGTTGGAACAATTAAAGTTAAAATGTTTGATGGAGTTGTCAGAATCTTAGTGACATACGACATATTCCAGAATTGAAAAGAAATTTAATTTCTTTAAGTACTCTTGATTCAAAAGGGTACAAATACACAGCTGAAAGTAGGATTTTGAAGATTTCCAAAGGTTCCCTCGTTCTGATGAAAGGGTAGAGAAAGACTGCCAAGTTATATGTTTTGCAGGGTTCTACTGTTATTGGTGATGCAGCTGCCGCTTCCTCTTTCTTGTCAGATAATGATATTACTAGACTTTGGCATATGCGCCTAGGGCATATGAGTGAGAATGGCAATGGCAAAATTGAGAGAAAGAGGACTTCTTGATGGGTAAGGAATTTGCAAACTGAAGTTTTGTGAGCACTGTGTTTTTAAGAAGCAAAAAAGAGTTTGATTCATTAGAGGAATCATAACACGAAGGAACGTTGGAGTATATTCATTCTGATCTATGGGGGTCATCAAGAGTGCCTTCAAAAGGTGGAGCTAATTATATGCTAACTTTTATTGATGATTTTTCTAGAAAAGTTTGGGCATTCTTCCTGAAGCAGAAAAGCGATGTGTTTTCTACATTTAAGTCTTGGAAAACTATGATTGAAAAATAGATGGAAAAACAAATAAAATACCTCTGCACAGACAATGGCTTAGAGTTTTGTTCTGATGAGTTTAATAAATTGTGCAAGTCAGAAGGGATTGTGAGACACTTGACAGTTCGTCATACTTCACAGCAAAATAGCGTTGCAGAACGAATGTACAGAACGATCATGGAGAAGGTTCGATGTATGTTGTAATGCCAACTGACCAAATTCGTGTTGGGCTGATGCAGCCTCTACCGCATGTTTTTTTATCAACTGATCTTCATCCGTTGCCATTGAAAAAAGACTCCACAAGAGGTATGGTCTAGTAATCCTACTAATTATTCTAATTTAAAGATCTTTGGGTGTCCTGCGTATGCTTATGTTGATAATAGAAAATTGGAACCGAGATCCATTAAATGTGTTTTTCTTGGTTATAAAGCTGGTGTAAAAGGGTATAAGTTATGGTGTCCAAAAAATAGAAAAGTTGTGATTAGCAGAGATGTTGTTTTTTATGAAACTGCTATGCTACCTAACTTATCTCTTAAAGACTCTTCCAATAAAGAAAATCAAAAGCAGGTGGAGCATCAGATTAATAAAGAGTCGACTCCTCAAACCAACATAAAAATTAATAATAGAGTTGCTTCTTCACCACAATACTCTATCACCAAAAACAGAACTAGAAAAGAAATTAAACCTCCAAAGAAGTATGCCAGGGCTGATCTAGTTGCTTATGCTTTAAATATGGCTAAAGATATAGATGCAAATCAAGAGCCATCTAATTATTCTGAGGCAGTTAGCTGTGAAGACTCAGAAAAATGGATGTTTGCTATGCAAGAGGAGATGAAATCACTCCACAAAAACAAAACATGAGATCTTGTGAAACTTCCTAAAGGTAAAAAAACTGTTCACTGTAAATGGGTGTTTAAAAAGAAAGAAAGGACTCCAGGAGTTGAAGAACCTAGATATAAAGTAAGGCTTGTTGCAAAGGGTTACAGTCAAATTCCAGGAGTGGACTTCAAAGATGTGTTCTCCCCATTTGTGAAGCATAGTTCGATTCGAGTTTTGCTTGGTATTGTGGCCATGCATGATTTGGAGCTTGAGCAGTTAGATGTAAAAACTGCATTTTCGCATGGAGAACTTGAGGAAGATATTTACATGTAACAACCAGAGGGTTTTACAGTCTCAGAAAAAGAGGACTATGTTTGCTTGCTGAAAAAGTATCTTTTTATGGTTTGAAACAGTCACCAAGACAGTGGTACAAGAGGTTTGATTCCTTTATGACTTCTCATGATTTTAAAAGACGTAGTTTTGACAGGTGTGTTTACTTTAAGAAAAACAGTGATGGTTCTTTTGTGTATCTACTTCTTTATGTTGATGACATGTTGATAGCAGCAAAAGATAAATGAGAGATAAGAAAGGTCAAAGCCCAACTAAGTGAAGAATTTGAGATGAAAAAATTGGGACCAACAAAGAAGATACTTGGTATAGAGATTCTCAAATATAGAAAAGCAAGTAAATTGTACCTAAGTCAGAAGGGGTACATTGAGAAAGTTCTTTATAAGTTCAATATGCAGAGTGCTAAGCCTGTTAGTACTCCTTTAGTAGCCCATTTCAGACTTTCATCGACTTTGTCTCCACAATAAGATGATGAGATTGAGTACATGTCACATGTTCCATACTCTAGTGCAGTGGGATCTCTCATGTATGCTATGGTTTGTTCACGCCCGTTATTATCATATGCAATCGGTCAGCTTAGCGATATATGGTGAATCCCAGAAAGAACATTGGAAAGCAGTTTAGTGGATTTTAAGATACTTACGAGGTACTACTGATGTTTGCTTATAGTTTGAAAGAACTAGAGATGGAGTCATTGGGTATATTGATGCTGATTTTTCTAGAGACCTTGATAGAAGAAGATCTCTCACTGGTTATGTCTTTACAATCGGAGGTTGTGCAATCAGTTGGAAAGCTACTTTGCAAACTACAGTCGCTTTGTCTACCACTGAAGCTGAGTACATGGCAATTATTGAGGCTTGTAAAGAAGTTATTTGGTTAAAGGGACTCTTTAGTGATCTCAATGAAGACCTTCAAATCAGCACAGTATTTTGTGACAATCAGAATGCCATCTTCCTTACAAAAGATCAAATGTTTCATGAGAGAACAAAACACATTGATGTTCGGTATCATTTTGTTCGTGATATTATTGCTTGTGGTGATATTGTTGTGAGCAAAATTAGTACTCATGAAAATCCTACAGATATGATGACTAAGTCACTTCCTATAACCAAGTTTGAACATTGCTTAGACTTGGTTGGTGTTCATTATTGAAGTTAAACCCTTAAGGGGTTTTATGGAAGAGGTGGAGAACTTGTTTATTGAGAGTTCGCGATGAAGAACTTGTTCATTGAGAATTCGTGTCAAGGTGGAGATTGTTAGAATTAAGTGACCCGAATCCTTATTTAAATAAAATACAGTGATAAAATAAAATAAAAGAAAAATCATTATAGAACTACACTTCTTTTATTTTATTTTAGAATAAGATTTTTTAAACCTTATTAAACTCCATCTATTTGATATTGATTAGAATAAGATGTTTCAATCTTACTACACTCCTATTAGAATATGATTTTACAAGCCTATAAATAGACATAGTCTATTCCTCTTGTAATTATTCGAATTAGACATAGTGAAGTTTCTTCTCTCGCCCGTAGTTTTTTTCCCAAAGGGTTTCCATGTAAAATATGTGTGTTCTTTATTTTTATTTCTCTTTTCTTTACGATATATTTGTCATTACCGACGTTATATTTTTCACACACAACAATTATGATAATATTATCAAATTAGTTTTTGTTTGATTAACTTACAAATTAAAAAACTTTAAACTCTTTTTTTTCTTTTTGGTATGTTTTTAGGAAGAAGCTGTTTTATCCAAAGTTCTTTAATTAGGAAGTTGACATTAAAAAGAAAGTTTTAAAAGTTCTTCATTTCATCTTTGTTTTACAATTCTCAATTTTTATTTTTATTTATGCAATTTAGAGAGAGGTTGAATGATAATTGTATTTTCTCATGACAAGGTATTTCACAATCAAAGATAATCAGACGAGGTTGGGAGATCCGTACTGGTTTTGGTCACCTAAAAATAAAAATTTTTAAGTCAATCTTTCTACAAATAATTACAAATTAATATATGATAAAATTAATATATGATAAAATTATACTTTGGCATCTCAATATATGAAAATAAGTTTATTTAGTCCTTCAAAAATAATGAAATTATAAATTAATACATGGTAAAATTACATTTTAATTTCTCAAAAATTTATAATTTAGTTCGAACCTTAAAAATTGTCATGTGTTCCTTTTTTTAAATATTTATTTATTTATTAATATTTTACTAAACTTTTATAGAATACTTGTCAAATCAATGTTCCTACTTTTAGAGTTTAAAACTTCACTAGTAGTATATCAAATATTTTCCAATTATATATAGAATTATTTAATATGTTGTCAGCAATTAAATAAGTGCACATATTTGATTGATTAAAAATAATTAAACTTATATTAATGAATGACAATGTTTACCAAATTTTTAATTCCAAACTAAATATTTTACAAGAGTGCAAATTAGGAAAAGAAAATTGAAGGGCTAAACATCGAAAGATACCTTATTTTATAAAGGTACCTAAAGAAAGTCAAAAAAATTCGAGAGTGAGGAAGAGTTACCTTCGCTAGCCCTGTCCCCCTTCATAATTGTATAAGTTTTTTACAAGTTAAAACTGTGCTTCCTGTGTGTATTTGTGTCATATTCACTTTCTTTTTTTTTATGTTCTATTCTACCTCATATCGTGTTTTGGTTACTTTTTAGGCATAATCATGTATTTTTTTTCGAAATTATTCTTAAAAGATTTCATAATTATACAATTTTTAATAAATTAAAATTGAGTTAATATATATTTTACCTTTTTAAATTTGTCCTTGCATTTTCTAAGTACGTGTGTCGTTTGTGATTCTCTAATATAAGTTGTGTTTTCTCTTTCTTTCACTCGGGAGTAGCACAAACAAGCATTTCGATTGTCACAAATGTGCCTAATGGTACTAGAGTCTATCAACTCTTTCGTATTGATCACAATATTAACTTAAGAAATGACCACAAAAACTATATCATGTACTTCAACCAAATTGGCATTTGATTTAGCAGGATTATCAATTCTCCTTTTTCATTTCTTAAACTGAGGTATATAATGGCTTGGTTTGCTACACATAAAAAGAATACTTTTTTTTTCCCTTAAAGCTACGATTTTGAGATTTAGACTTGTAATCATGTTTTTTTATACCTCTTTTTGTCTTGTCTTCCACCAAATTATCATTTAGCGATCTCTTTTCTTTTGATAGCTTTGAATTCTTTTTGATTGGAGTGTTCAATGATAATGTGAGTGATTAGGACTATAGGAGAGAGCTGCTTGTGCTTTTGTTTGAGTTGTTGCTTATAATTAGTCCTTGATTGAGGCAAATTTTCAATAAGTAACCCAATATCAAACACTTCTTGCAAAGTTGTATTCTCGGATTTGAGGTCCTCTAGCAGCTTGTAATCTTCATTAATTTGAATACAGAGTCCCAATTTTCCTTAGTTCCTTGTATGAACAGTAATGATCAAAAAGTTAATTTGAAAACGTGGAAATAACAATATGCCTACACACTTTATTAGCATGAACCCTTGAATCAAATTGTTTATCAAAGGAATTATTTGGTTTGCATTTAGTGAGCACATAGGCAGCTCCATGCATATCTAAGATTGGGAAGATGCACTCATACCATCTCCTGAGATGTGAGGAAACAGTTTGGTGTATGAAAGAATAAACAACATTGGAATTGCAACAACATTGACAATGGAATCGACAACAATGGTAGCAACATTGACAATGAGAATGGCAATATAGGTAGTGGCACTCGCAAAGGGATCCATAATTATTCTTAAGTTTGTTATAGTACTGGATGAGAAAAACATAAATAAAAATTCGAGTAATATAATTTGAGGAAAACCCTTGAGGATAATCCACTTATAGCATATCCTCTAGCATCCAACAAGCTCTCATGCTACCATAAGAACAAGAATAGGAACAACAAAACTAAAATGAATACTCAGCTAAGGAAAACTTGTAGGAGTTTTTGGTGTGTCTTTAGAAGGTTATTAGTGCATGGTTTTTATAGCCATTAGTGTAACGATTATAAAAAAAAAAAAAATTAAATTAAATCTCTTAGGATTATAGAAAAATTAATTTACTCCTCTAAATAAACGAGTTTTGCCATATTGTCGCGCCCAAAGGGAACATTCATCGTTTTACACTATACTAAAACTCTTTTTTTTTTTTTTTTTTTTGTGAATGCACTGTACTAAGCTTTCAAGCTAAGTTCTCATGCATGCAAATCCTTCCTTTCCACTACCTATAACAAGTCTAATAATTTATTATGGTTTATAAACAAAATGTAATTAGTTTATCTGAGTGACGTGGGATAAGTTCTTTTGAAACATATATATTTTCCGACAACCCATACATAGCAATTGTCGAAACCATTTTTTTCGTGTTGGAAAACGGGGTCGACTTTGAAAACGAAAATGGAGTCGCCACCAATCCTTTTTGTTTAGGTGTGATCGGATCACCTATAAAATATTTTATTATATTTAAAAGAAATTAATTTTGGTCTACGAATTCCAAGAAAAACGGGTTCGGGAGTCGGTAACGCATGAGGAAGGATTTGCACCCTCGCAACGCCCAAAATTGGTACCTAATTGATTATTTAATGTCTTAATGCCGAAAATTTGAAAAGATTCTAGATTACAATCCATTTACTTGAAAGAACACTTGAACAAATCAAAATGAATACCGATACCGCTTATCTCAAAGAAATAAAAATGTCGTACCTAGTAAGTTAGGATACGACATTTCATATTCTCGAAACTGAGCTTGTCTTTTGATTTTTAAAAACTCATACAATAAAGTTTGAAAAGGATATTCGATTATTTGGACTTTATGAAAAATTAGAACCCAGTAAGTTAGGCCACAATTTCTCAAAATTCTCGAATACGGAATATCGCCTTTGCTTTTTGGAAATTCTTACCTCGATATGATAAAATGTCATATCCAGTGAGTTAGGACGCAACATCTCAAATTCTCGAGGATAAGTTTTTATTCAAAATGTTTTGATTTAAAAATGAAAAGGGGACTCGGTTGCCAGGATTTAACGAGAAAAATTGGAACCCAGTGAGTTAGGGAATGATTTTCTCGAAGCTTCCAAACAAGAGCAATGCTTTAATTTAAAAACCTTTGAATGGAATGATTTTAAAACTAGAACGACATTAAACTCGATTTTTTCATTAACAAATAAATCCCAATGGAATGATAATATATAAAGCAAAGTAACAATACATACACAAAATGTTACAATGATGAATCACAATTCACATGATAGTAATTATCACATAATATACAATTTCAACATTAACAATTAACAAAAACAACACAAAAGATATACACAAAATAAAGGATAAAATAAAACAAATGGTATGAAAATATCTATAACAGATGAAAAAAGGTTTGAAACAAATAATGTAATAAAAAACAATATGAGTACGAAAAATATAATTATAGTAAGTAAATCTTTAAGCTAATAATATATATATAAAATAAGTTTCAATGAAATATTATAAATAGCAATAATATAAACTAATTTTTAAACAAATTGCTAATCGATTTTAAAACAAGATAGTATATAAAATATTTTAAAATAATTAAAAAATAACTTAAACTAACACTTAATCTTAATTTACTAATATATAAAAAGGAGTTTTGATGAATATATATATATATATATATATATATATAAACGTGGAACATTTTAATAAAAATAGAATGTAAGATCTTGGTGTTAATAATTACAAAACAATTTTAAAATGACTAATACATAAAAATTTAGCATAGGTAATATATAAAATAATTTAAACTAACTAATATATGTATATGAATGTTCAAAGTAAATAATTTATAAATTTAATGTAAATAATATACATAAAAGAAATTAAAATGAAAATAGTGCAATATATAATATAGAATTATTTTAAAATAAACTATAATAAGACAAAGAAATGACAAATAAGCAAATCAAAACAGATTAAAGGCAAATTTAGAAGTAAAACAAAATTCGGAGTCTAAATGTTAAATATTAAATCAACGAGGGGACCTAAATGGCATGTGTGCGCAAAGAACAAGGGCTGAATGGGTAATTACCCCGAACCCTTAAAACGCGTCGTTTCAGCGCGAACCTAAATGAATCAGAAGCAAAAATCAAGGGGCCAAATTACAAAATAAAGAAAAATGCGGGACCACATTACACCACACCACAAAAGGGAAAGGGCTTGTTGCTCAAATATACCAATAATAAAAAACGCGCAGATCCTCACCGGGTAGGGTCACTCGTGCGGGTATTGCCCTTAGACGACACCGTTTTGGTCATTAACAGACCATACCAAAACGATGTCGCACCAAGGGGCAATAAATACTAAAAAAAGCCCCAAAAAAAATCATTTTAAACACCCTTTCTTCAAAAAAAAAAAGAGTTTAAACTCTCTAAAGAAGAGACCTCGCCTCCGAAAGACCGCCAAGGTTCGCCGAGTTCGATCATCGGGTCAACAGATTCGCCACCATCCACCATCGTGCGCGGTGGTCAGATACCCCAAAAGATGCAGATTAAAACCCCTTTATACGCCCTAAACATAAATCTACAAAATCAAATACTCAAATCCAACAAAAACACTTCGTATTCAGGACTCCGATCATCACAAAAAGGTAAAAGTTTGTATTTTTATTCTTTTTTTCTCAGTGCATGCATGACATTCGAAGTAAAAATAGACTGAAAAATACCTCTACTTTGGTATCCTTTTTTGTATTTGAAAATCATCATTTACAATGTTTTTTCGGCTTTCTTTTATAGCCGAAAAGAAAAAAAATAAAAATCTCAAAAATCCAATGCTTTTTTCATTTTGTATTTGTTGTCGTTTCTTTGCTATTGGTGGCCTTATTTGCAGGTATAGAAGGCGCAGACGTGGTGATGGAGGCGCAGAGGAGTACGGCGTGGAAGTCAGACGAGAGGTACGCGCTGCATACCGCCAGGTTTGGGGCTAGGGTTTCAAGTTTCAATGCTTTGGGCCATTTGGGCGATTTTGGGATTGGGTTTTGGGTTAGTATCAATCATTGGGTTAAATTTGGGTCAAATGGGTTGAAATTTGGACTATTGGACTGTTAACTTTTTAATTTTGGTTATGGTGTGGGCCCGAGTAAATGGGGCCTACTACAGCTGCCCCTCTTTGCTTGTTGTTGTGTAACGAGAATGGAGCAAAGACTTATAAGAAGGGTCAATCTTGCCCGGTCTCCCCGAACCTTGATTTTTTGGCACTTCTTTCCTTCAAGTAACCTCATTCCGTCCTACTATGTCTTGGAAATTGATGACTCAACTTGTTCCAATTAAAATTTCAGGGAGAAGAGATTTGTAACTTCAATCTACTCGTTGGAACTTCATAAAATTTGGCTCAAAATGTGATTTTAGGGAAAAGAGATTTGTAGCTTCAATCTTTTCCACTAGAACTTCGAGGCGATAAGAATTCAGGGAGAAAAGATCCGTAGTTTCAATCTTCTCTACTGAAACTTCAAGAAAATAAGGATTGATCCTCAATGTAATCTCAGGGAGGCGGGATTTGTAATTTCAACCTACTCCACTGGAACTTCGAGGTGATAAGAATTTAGAGAGAAGAGATTCGTAGTTTCAATCTTCTCTACTGAAACTTCAAGATAATAATGATTGATCCTCAATGTAATCTTAGGGAGATGAGATTTGTAATTTCAACCTACTCCACTAGAACTTTGAGGCGATAAGAATTCAGGAAGAAGAGATTCGTAGTTTCAATCTTCTCACTGAAACTTCAAGAAAATAAGGATTGATCCTCAATGTAATCTCAGGGAGGCGGGATTTATAATTTCAACCTACTCTGCTAGAACTTCGAGGAAATAGGAATTTGGGAAAAGAGATTCATAGTTTCAATCTTCTCTGCTGAAACTTCAAAGAAATAAGAATTGGTAATTTCAACCTGCTCCACTGTAACTTCAAGGAGACGAGGTTGGTGGCTTAAATCTACTCCGCTGCTTCATGGAGATAAGATTCGCCGTCTTCGATCTACTTCACTACTGCTTAGGGAGATAAGATCTGTAATATTCAGTCTACTCACTGCCACTTCAGGGAGATAAGGCTGATGGCTTAAATCTACTTAGCTGCTTCATGGAGATTAGATTCGCCGTCTTCGATATACTCCACTACTTTAGAGAGACAAGATTTATATCTTCAATCTGCTCCACTGAAAACTCAGGGATGCTAGATTGGTATCTTCGATCCACTTCGCTGTAATCTCAGGAAGACAAGATTTGCTATCTTCAATCTGCTGCACTGCAAACTCAGGGATGCTAGAATGGTATCTTCGATCCGCTTCACTACAATCTCAGAAAGATAAGATCTACTATCTTCAATCTACACCACTGCAAACTCAAGGATGCCAGACTGGTATCTTCGATCTGCTTCACTGCAATATCAGAAAGATAAGATCTGCTATCTTTAATATGATCCACTGCAAACTCAGGGATGGCAGACTGATATTTTTGATCCATTTTGTTGCAAACTCAGGAAGACAAGATCTGCTATCTTCAATCTACTGCACTGCAAACTCAAGGATGCTAGAATGGTATCTTTGATCCGCTTCACTGTAATTTTAGGAAGACAAGATCTGCTATCTTCAATTTGCTCCACTACAAACTCAGGGATGCCAGACTAGTATCTTCGATCCGCTTCACTACAATCTCAGGAAGACAAGATCTGCTATCTTCACTGCTCCACTATAAACTCAAGGATGCCAGATGGGATCTTCGATCCGCTTCATTGTAATCTCAGGAAGACAAAATCTGCTATCTTCAATCTACTTCACTACAAACTCAGGAATGCGATATTGGTATCTTCAATCTACTTCGCTGCAATCTCAAGAAGACAAGATCTGATATCTTCAGTCTACTCCACTATAAACTCAGAGATGCCAGACTGGTATCTTCGATCCGCTTCACTGTAATCTCAGGAAGACAAGATCTGTGAATTCACTGACGTTACGACACCGTCCTCTAGAGGACCTATCTTGTAAAATCGATTTTGTGTGTTTATGCTTATGCAAAATGGTTAGAATGCAATGATCAGAATGAATCTAATGCTCCTAATTAAATGTATTATGGACGACATTTGCATGAATGTAGAATGCCATGAGAATGATTTTTTTTTACAACGATTAGGATGCAATGATCAGAATGAATCAAATGTTCCTAACTAAATGATATTATGGAGGACATTTGCATGAATGCAGAATGTCATGAGAATGATTAGGATACAATGATCGGAATGAATCAAATGCCCCTAACTAAGTGTGTTTTGTATGAATGTAGAATTTCATGAGAATGATCCCTTTTTAAATGTTTAAAGTGTCATCGCTCATTGTTTATCAAGGCTTTATCTCTGACGTATTGTGCTGTCATCTTGTTCGGCTAGTATTCTCGACAGAAAATCCAAGAAAATAATTATATCTTGCTCAAAAGATTTGCCCCACTGTAACTTCAGGGTTCATCTCATTGTGACTTAAAGGTATAAGATCTGAATCCATCCCACTGTGACTCCAAAATGTAGGATTTGTTTCTTCTTCAATCCATCCTATTACTATTCAAGGGTATATGATTTGTGTCATTTTCCATCCAAACCATCACAACTCAAGGGTAGAGGACTGTAACTTGTTCAATAAACTGATCACTCCCCAGGTGACCTAACCAAATATGTATGCATGATATTTGCATGGATGCAGAATATCATTTTTTCTCGTGAGTGATTCCCTTTACACATGGGTTAACATTGCCCATTTTTCATCAAGATTGTATCACCGACACAATATCTTGTCATTTTGTTCAATCACCATTTTTTACAAAAATCCAGAGAAATAGTCTCAGTTTAGACTCTTCCTTAAACTTGGTGAGTTTTAAACAATAGTCCTGTTTCAAGTTCTTGTATTATTTAGAAGCTTTCAGTGTAATATGCGAAACTCTTTTTATGAAAGTATTATTAGTCCACTAATCATTATTTCAATGCAAAATGCTTGAAAAATATCATAACAATAGACAAAAAGGAAATTAATTAAGAGCATAGCTCGAAACAAATAAGTTAAGCAAAGATAGCAAATACAATCAAGAAGGAAATTTATTGGAGGCGTATCCTGAAAAGAATAAGGAAATCAAAGATAGCAAATTCAAAATGGGTAAGATGGAAAACTAGGTGCCCCAAATATCGCAGTCTGAGCTTTTCTGTACAAACTTCTTTGGGACCATTTTGAGCTTAATATATGTTTAGAGGATCTAGAGTACTTTGTCGATGCCCCAAGACGTAGCATATTTCTTTATTGTTAATTCAGGTATAGCAAGACTGATGTATGCCCCACTTTTGATCAAAATTTGAGCCGCCCTTTTCGGGTTTTCAACTCAAATCCCCTTCGGTCTCAAAGCGCCCTTTGCGGGTTTTCACCTTGGCCTCTCATTTTCTTCTTTTTCTTTTTTCTTTCTTTTCCCTTTTTGTGATTTTTTTCTTTTTTGTGTGTTTTTTTGGAAAACTTTTTATTGAATCTGAATTCAATGGATTGGGCAGGTTTTTGTCATCCATCTCGGTCAATATCCATGCTTCCCCAAAACAGGCCTTATTTATTGCGTAAGGACCTTCCCAGTTTGGCATCCACTTTCTTCTGAAGTCCCTTTTGCATGGTAAAATCTTCTTCAAAGCCCTATAATGAAATTTTCTAGGGCGGACCTTTTTTGTTGTAAGCTCTCATCATCTGACCGTGACAGATAGCTTTTAACATTTTCTTTTCAAATTCAACTGATCTTATTAGGATTAAATTCATTCTTCCAACTTCAGTTCTGACAAAACTCGAAAAAAAGAATGTCGATTCCAATAGACAAAACGCTTTTATTCCACAAGCTAAGACATTGCCCCCAGCGAAGGTCTTGGCCAATGTTTGAGAAGCATATAGGGTAAATGTAACTTCTTTATGCCAATCTTTACAACTTTAGGTCATCTTCCTAATGATCCTTATTTTGCTGATTTTATTTTTTTATTTTTACTTTTATTTTTCCTCTCTGGCTGCTTTTGCTGCACTGTGATGTGGCACATGATCTTTGAATAGACCGCGAACTTTTGACATTGTGCGGTTAAATGTGATCTTTTTGACATTTTTTTGTCAGTAATCTTTCTTTCTTTCTCTTTATTGTTCTGATGACTATCGATTTTGTAATATTGGCCTACAAAGCTACTTCCACCCTCTTAGCAAAATAATTAATACCTACTAGAAGCTTCCGATGAGATCATTCCAATAAACTCCATACCCCACATAGATAAAGTCTATGAAGAAATGAAGGAGGCACATGAATCTTGTCTTCATAAATTTGACATTTACAGCATAACTGATGAAAATCCTTCCTATGATGAACCAGCAGAATCTAAATCTCATGATTAGCTTGGCTATCGTAAAGTCATTAGCATGTGATCTTCTAATACCCTTATGGACATCTTCTAGGATTTCCTTAGCTTCAACAACATACCCACGTCTCAATAGCCCAAGCGTGCCTTGATATGTGAAAACATCTTTGAATTCTTGAAAATAGCTCAATGATGTCTCACCTTATTTCTGCGGTGAGCTAGGCTTCGATCTTCACTCCTTTCCTAGACTCGCAACATCTAGTGACCCTTTGCAAGGTAGAGTCTATTTTCATCTTGTTTTACCAACCTTAACAAATCAAGAGATAGACTACGATCTCTATCATCTTCAAAGTCCTTAAATCCCTTAGACCCATATCTCATTCAAAAAGGGAGTTAGTAAAAGCGTTGCTCATGTCTTGATATCTGGGTACCTATTGTAGGTACAAAGACAAATTCCAAAGAATAAATGATTCTAAGGATGATTATTTATGTGGTATGATCATGAAAGAATATTTCAAAGAACAAAAGAATGTATAGCATGAAAGAGAATAAAAATATTTACTCAAAAAATACATTTTATTGAAATAAAAATTCTGGACACAAGTCTATTTCACAAAAGGATTCTTGTTGCCTATAGGCTTAAAGCAACAAGTGTGTTCTGAATATTACTCTAAATTAGTTCAAAAAATACAAGGATCTCTTCCACAATCCCATTGTTCAAAACACCCCAAGTACGTAAAGGCAGAAGCTTGGAAAAGTTTATTCCCTGGTTCTCTTTTCGAATATTTCGTTAATGTCTAGATTTCCCAATATTCCCTCAAGGTCTTTGATCTCTTCAATTTATTATCCATCAGGCCTTGCACTAAGGCCTTGAGCTCGATGCATTCTTGGATCTCATGCCCCTATCTATCATAGAACTCACAATGTTTACCCCTTTAACTGAAAGGTTGGGTAATGAATTTTCTGCACTAGAAGGATCATCGAATTTTACGATACCCAATCTGATGAGTCTTTTGATTATCTTTTTAAAAGCGATGCAGTTCTCGATCGAATTCCCTGTGACTCCTCCATGGTATTCGTATTGGGCATTTACGACGCACCATTTGGGGTATGGGGGCCTATTGGTTCTATACAAAAAGGGGATACAACATGTGCATCAAACAAAATTTGGTATTACTCTTTATACATGATTGGGATTGGTGTGAACTGGGGTTTTTCAAAGTTCGATCTTGGATAGGATTCTTACTTTGGGGAGACCTGACGGCTGGTAGTTACCGTCCTTGGCTGGCCTACTGTGATCAACTTGAATGGCCCTTGTTATACCTACTCATACTATTCACTTCCTTTTCCTTCTTCTTCGGGGCCTTTAAAGTCCATTCTCCCATTTCCTTTGTTTCTGCCAGATCAATCGGTTTGGCTCGATCATCCTTTGGGTTAAAACCTACGCCCATCGAGAAGTTCAACAGGCCGAAGTATTAGTCTAACATTGGGGTTCGATAATGACGGGTACCCCATGCGAATGTGTGTCTGCTTGAGTCGGGACACTTATTGGGGAAAATCCTGGGGAATAAATGATGTCTTCGCTATCATCCACACTGTTGACCACTAGGCCACCCCCTTTTTCAAGTCCTCCGGCTAGTAACTGGGTTAACTGGCCCATCATATTCCTTTGGAATTCAAGCATTTGTTCCCGCATCTCTTGTTGAATTTTGGCCAATTGCTCATGCATCTGTATTTTCATTTTCTCTATTCTTTCCAACCTTTGATCCATGGCTTTTGTTCTTGTGTGAGTACCGTAACGATGCTCAGTTGAGTAGACTTTTGTCGGCTCCTCAGTTAGCTAAAATAATTTTACCTAATTAGGGTTTTTCTACAAATTTTAATGTAAATGATGTGATGCAATGTGTCGAAACCATTTTTTATTTTAAGTTTGAAAAGCGAAATGGGATCGACTTTAAAAATATGAAGTTGCCACCGATATTTTTTGTTTAGGTGTAATAGGATCACCTCATAAAATGTTTCATCTTTAAAAATTAATTTTGGCCCGTGAAATTAAAAAAAAATGGGTTCGGGAGTCGGTTACGTATTTGGAGGGCTAGCACCCTCGTACGTCCAAAATTTGTACCAAATTGATTAAATGATGTCCTAACGTCAAAAATTTGAAAAGTTTTGAAAATGCTATTTCTTTGAAAAAGGGTTGGAATATCCCAAATTTAAATGTAAGATTCACTCATCTCAAAGGAACAAAATGCTACACCCAATACGTTAGGATGCAATATCTTGAACCCTCAAAGTCGAGATCATCTTATAATTTCCAAATCATGCAATTAAAAAGGGTATTAAGTTATTTGGTCAAACAGAAAAATGCAACCCAGCACGTTAGGGCACAATTTCCCGAGTTTCCAAACACTAAATATTGTCTTGCTTTAAAAACTTTTAAATAAGCGATTTTAAAATTGACTCAAAATATTTTTATTGAATCACTATTCAATAATGAGAAACAAAAATATAGTATTGAGCATGGAATTATAATATGTGAATACAATATTGTAAAAAATGACAAAGATAACAATGCGAACATACAATTCAAATATGCAATACGATACAAAAGAATTTTAAAACAAGTATCATATAATAAGAAAATTAAAATAAGTAGTATACAAAAGAATATATATATCAATCAAAAATAAAGATTAAAAAACATATTAGATAGTAGTACACAAATGATTTTAAAATAAATATTATAAGAAAAAAATTAAAATACATAATATATGAGGATAAAATATCAATCAAAATAAATAATATTCATCAAGTAAAAAAATTAATATGAATAATATACATATATTAAGAAGTAATTTAATTTAATTAATATATATAAAATAATAATGTATAAGAGTATTTAAAATATTCTCAAATCTTTAAATCAAAGAAATATACATAAAAGAGAATTTTAAAATAAACAAATTATATTAAAATAAGTTTTAAAAAATATACAAGTAAAAATAACATAAAAGAACTAGACAATCAAGTAAAATATTCCAAAATATTATGTTAAAACAATTAAAAAATGAATAACGAATTAATTAAGAAAAAATAACATACATAGACCAAAATAGAAAAGGGCTCCAATTGGAATAAAACAAAATTAAAAGAACAATTTTTTAAACAAATAAAATCATGAAAACAGAATCAGGGACTTAAATAAAATACATAAATGAACGAGGATTAAAATTGCAATATTCCCATTAACAAAAACATTGCATACAAAGTGGATCAAATTGGAATGGCGCGCAAATAATCAGGGGTTAAACCAGCAAATATTTCCATAATTCAAAACACAGCGTACAAACTAGACTAATTTGAAATAACGTACAAATCATAGAAACCGATTTAAAAAAAAACAAAGAAATTGAAAAACAGACCTAATCAAACATCAATATGAAAAAGAAAGACTAAACGCGCGAATCTCCCTTCACCGCAGAAACACGCGGATCATAAGGCTATCGGGTCGAACTGAATCGGGTCATATCCTATATGACATCGTTTTAAGGTTATTGAAATGAGCCTAAACGGCGTCGTTTCTTTAATAAGCGACATTTCCCTTAAAAACATATTACAATAAGCTATTCCCCTTTTTTAAAGAAAACAAAACCCTAGCCGCCTTAGAAAAATACAAATCGAACCTCTCCCTCGCTATTCTGCCGATTCAGATGACTGCGCCACTCGACCACCATTTCACCATTGTAATTGGTGAATGGTGGCGCATAGTGACACCTTATTACCCTCGTTTAGAACGATGCCCAAGGTATCGTCTATTTTCCACTCAAGATCCCCATTCAAACTTCGATTTCAATGAAGTGAATAGGGATCCGATGACGGTCTTAACAGATAAGTGTTTCCCTCTGTTATTTCTTCTCGCATGCAATAGACATATAGATAGAAACAAAAAGCAAGAAAATAAAAAAAGGCTCAATTAATCTGTTGATAACCACCTTTCGTATTTTTGATTTTGTATTTTTTTTGTATGAGTCCGTGTGTGTGTAATCAAAAGAATGGGAATCGGATCCTCTTCAGTGTTTACATCAGGCTCTTTTTATAGCAAAAAAAAATACAAAGGAAATACACGTTTTTCTTTTAAATTCTTCTACTGTCTTCTACCATATTTCGCTTATTCTTTGTTATTGTTGTTTTTTGTTGCAGGTACAGCTGTGGAGACGTCGTGGAGGCGGGGTGGCTCGAGACTGGTGGGGTTGGGTTGCAGACACGTGGGGACAGGGTAAGCGTAACAATTTTTAGGGGGCGGATGAAATTTTAATTTTTATAGTTTATATCGTTCTAATTTGTAAAGGATTAAATCGAATTTTTATAATTTTAGGGTGGTCAAAGTGCAATTTTATATTTTTGCTAATTTAAAATTTTTAAAAAATCTAAAGGGCCTAAATAGAAATTTTACCTTTTAGGGGGGGTTTGGCCCATGCCCCCCCCTTGGCTACGCCCTGCGTGGGAGGAATGTCTTGCTGTTGATGTGTCTAGAAACCTCTAGGGTTTCCGAAATGCTGGAGATTTTGGGCTTAGTGGGCTGATGTTGTAATATTGGGTCAATTTGGGTATTGGGTCTAATTATTTATAAATTTGGGCTAGTTTAGTTTATTGGGTTTGTATAAAAGGACCGTTATTGGATTTTTGTTTAGGTTTTTATTTTTATTATTATTTTTTGGTTTTTTTGGTTTTGGTTAAAAATTGATTAATGGGCCGGGCAAATTGGGCCTATTACAACTGCCCCTCTTTGCTCATTGTCGTGTAACGAGAATAAAGAAAAGACTTCAAAAAGGGTCAATTTTTCTCGGTCTTGCCAAATCTTGCCTTCTTTCGGTGCTTTTCTTCTTTGAGTAGCTTTGTTCCATCCAACTTCATTTTCAGGAGCATGAGAACTAGCTCTTCGATCCAATTTAGACTTGTGGCTTTAATCTGCTCCGCTGCTACCTCGGGAAGATGAGATTAACCATTTTCGATCTACCCCACTTGGGAAGATAAGATTTGCCATCTTCGATCTGCCCCACTGCTATCTCGAGGAGACAAGGTCTACAATTTTATTCAGTCTGCTCCCTTGCTACATCCGGAAGATAAGACTAGTGGCTAAAATCTTCTCCCCTGCTACCTCGGGAAGATAAGATTTGCCGTCTTCAATCTGCCCCACTGCTATCTCGAGGAGACAAGATCTATAATTTTATTTAGTCTGCTCCCTTTCTACATCAGAAAGATAAGACTATAATCTTCAGCTTGCTCCCTTGCTACCTTAGGAAGATAAGGCTAGGTAACTTGAATCTGCTCCATTGCCAATACATGGAGATAAGATTCACCAAATTTGATCTACTCCACTACTATCTCGAGAAGACAAGATCTACAATTTTATTTAGTCCGCTCACTTGCTACATCAGGAAGATAAGACTATAATCTTCATTCTGCTCCACTACCATCTCGAGGGTACAAGATCTGAACTTTCCAATATACTTCTTTACTATCTTAGGAAGACTACAATCTCCAACCTGCTCTACTACCATCTCAAGAGAACAAAATTTGAATTTTCCAATCTGCTTCCTTACTATCTCAAGAAGACTACAATCTTCAGTCTGCTCCACTACCATATCGAGGGGAAAAAAATCTGAACTTTCCAGTCTGCTTCCTTTCTATCTTAGGAAGACTTCAATCTTCAGTTTGCTCTACTACCATCTCGAGGAAACAAAATCTGAACTTTCCAATATGCTTCCTTACTATCTCAGGAAGACTACAATCTTTAGCCTGCCCCACTACCATCTCGAGGGAACAAAATTTAAACTTTTCAATCTGCTTTCTTGCTATCTTAGGAAGACTACAATCTTTAGCCTGCCCCACTACCATCTTAAGGGAACAAAATCTGAACTTTCCAATCTGCTTCCTTACTATCTCAGGAAGACTACAATCTTCAGTCTACTCCACTACCATCTCGAGGGAACAAAATCTGAACTTTCCAATCTACTTCCTTATTGTCTCAGGAAGATAAGGCTAGGTAACTTGAATCTACTCCATTACCAATACATGGAGATAAGATTCGCCAAATTCGATCTGCCCCACTGCTATCTCGAGGAGACAAGACCTACAATTTTATTTAGTTTGCTCTCTTACTTCAACAAGAAGATAAGACTATAATCTTCAGCCTGCTCCCTTGCCATCTCAGGAAGATAAGGTCAGGTAATTTGAATCTGCTCCATTACCAGTACATGGAGATAAGATTCGCCAAATTTGATCTGCCCTCACTGCTATCTCGAGGTGACTAGATCTACAATTTTATTTAGTCTACTCCCTTTCTTCATCAGGAAGATAAGACTATAATCTTCAGCCTGCTCCCTTGCTACCTCAAGAAGATAAAGCTAGGTAACTTGAATCTGCTCCATTACCAATACATGGAGATAAGATTCACCAAATTCGATCTGCCCCACTACTATCTCGAGGAGACAAGATCTACAATCTTTATTTAGTTTGCTCCCTTGCTACATCAGGAAGATAAGACCTTCAATTTATTTAGTCTTCTCCCTTGCTTCATCAGGAAGATAAGACTAAGTGACTTGAATCTGCTCCATTGCCAATACATGGAGATAAGATTCACCAAATTTGATCTTCCCCACTGCTATCTCGGGGAGACAAGATCTACTATTTATTTAGTATGTTCCCTTGCTACATCAAGAAGATAAGACTATAATCTTCAGCCTGTCCCTTGCTTCCTCAGGAAGATAAGGCTATGTAACTTAAATCTGCTCCATTACCAATACATGGAGATAAGATTCACCAAATTCGACCGCCTCATTGCTATCTCGAGGAGATAAGATCTACAATCTTTATTTAGTCTGCTCCCTTGCTACATCAGGAAGATAAGACTATAATCTTGAGTCTATTCCACTACCATCTCGAGGGAACAAAATCTGAACTTTCCAATCTGCTTCTTTACTATCTCAGGAAGACTACAATCTTTAGCCTTCTCCACTACCATCTCGAAGTAACAAAATCTGAACTTTTCAGTCTACTTCTTTACTATCTCAAGAAGACTTCAATCTTCAGCCTGCTCCACTACCATCTCGAGGGAACAAAATCTGAACTTTCCAATCTTCTTCCTTACTAAATGTGTTTTGAATGAATGCATAATTTTATAAGAATGATCCATTTTTAAATGCTTAAGATGTCATCACTCATCGTTATCAAGGTTTTATCACTGACGTATTATGCCGCCCTCTTGTTCGGCTAGTATTCTTGATAGAATACCCGAGAAAACAATTATATCTTGCTCAAAAGATTTGCCCCACTGCAACTTCAGCGTTCATCTCATTGTGACTTAGGGGTATAAGATCTGAATCTTTTTCAATCCATCCCACTGCAACTCAAGGGTGTAGAATTTGTTTCATTTTCAATCCAACCTACTGTAAATCAGGAGTATAGGATCTACATCTTCTTCCATCCAACCTGCTGCAAGTCAAAGATATAGGATCTGTAACTTGTTTCATCAAATGATCACTCCCTGAGTAACCTAACCAAATGTGTATACATGATATTTGCATGGATGCAAAATATTATTTTTCTCGAGAATGATTCCCTTTTTACACTTCGGTTAACATTGTCCATTTTTGTCAAGATTATATCACTGACGTAATGTCTAGTCATTTTGTTCAATCACCATTTTTGATAAAAATCTGGAGAGATAGTCCCAGTTCAGACTTATTCTCCACCAATATTTCCATCCCTTAAACTTGGTGGGTTTTAAACAATAGTCCTGTTTCAAGTTCTTTTATTATTCAGAAGCTTCTAGAGTAATATGTGAAACTCCTTTTATGAAAGTATTATTAGTTCACTAATCGTTATTTCAATGCAAAATACTTGAAAAATATCATAACAATGGACAAGAAGGAAACCAATTAGGAGCATAACTCAAAACAAATAAGTTAAGCAAAACTAGCAAATGCAATCAAAGGAAATTTATTGGTAGTGTATCTTGAAATGAATATAATAATTAAAGATAACAAATTCAAAATGGGTAAAATGGAAACTAGGTGCTCCAAATATCGCAGCCTGAGCTTCTCTTGTTCAAACTTCTTGAGGACTATTTTGAGCCTAGGATGTGTTTAGGAGATCTCGAGTACTTTGTCAATGCTCCAAGATGCAGCATATTCCTTCTTTGTTAATTCAAGTATAGCAAGATCATCACATGCCCCTCCTTTAATCAAAATTTGAGCCACCCTTTTCGGGTTTTCAACTCAAATCTCCTTTGGTCTCAAAGCGCCCTTTGTGGATTTTCGCCTTGGCCTCTCCTTTTTCTTTCTTCTTTTTTTGATTGAAATTTTTTTATATTTTATTTTTATATTTTTATTTCTTTTTTTTTTGGTTTTTTTTTTTTTAAGGTCTCAAGGCGCCCTTTGCGGGTTTTTATCTTGGCCTCTCCTTTTAGATGAAATCTGAACTCACTGGCTTGAGCATGTCCTTTTCATCCATCTTGGTCAAAATTAATGATCTTCGAGAACAAGCCTTCTTCACTACATAAGGCATTTACTTTCCTCTAAAGTCCTTTTGTATGAGAAGGATCCTTCTTAATGCCTGGTCCCCATCATGAAATTCTTTTGGGCAAACCTCTTTGTCATAAGCCCGTATCATCCATTTTGAATACTTTCAATCAAGCTTACTGGAGATATTCTGCTTCATCCAATTCTTAATTCAATTAAAGCTTGGAGAAAAGGAATCTTAACTTCCAACAATTTCTTTCCCTTTCATAAAATAATGAAAAAGATGTTGCCCCGGTGAAGGTCCGGCCAACGTTCAAGAAACATAGATGGTAAATGGTAACTTCTCTATACCAACCTTTACAAGTCTCAATCATTTTTCAATAATTTTTGAATGGTTTTTTTTGCTACTTTTTCTGCACTGATATGGTGTTTGATCTTTGAACAGACTGTAAATCTTTGACATTGTGCAATTAGGTTAGACACATTCATTTCTGGTATTCTCTATTGCCACTTTTTTTTTTTTTTTTTTTTTTGAATTTTGAATTTTAAATTTTTGAATTTTGAATTTGAATTTGCATTTGAATTTAAATTTAAATTTGAATTTGAACTTGAATTTGCATTTGGATCTGGATTTGGATTTGGATTTGAATTTGATGACTGCTGACTTTGTAACTTTGGCATATGAAGCGACCTTCTCCCTCTTCGTGAAGTAATTGACAACCATGAAGATGAATTGGTATCGGCTAGATGCTTTTAACGAGATCTGCCACATAACATCTATGCCCCACCTATAGAAAGAATGGAAGAGGCACATAAGTCTTGTCTTCCCCAATTTGGCATTTATGGCATAACTGATGCAATTTCCTTTTCTTGGTAAACTAGTAGCCTAATCCTCTTGATTAGCGTGACCATCGTAGAACCATTACCATGGACACATATCAAGCCTGGCTTTTCTCGATATGATTGTGGGAAAACATCTTGGAATTCTTGAAAATAGATCAATGATGTCTCGCCTTATTTCTGAGGTGAGTTAGGCTTCGATCTTTTCTAAGCTTACAACATCCACTGACCCTTTGCAAAGTAGAGTCTATTTTCACAAATCAAAAGATAGGCTACAATCTCTGTCATCTTCAAAGTCCTTAGATCCCCTAGACTCATATCTCATTCAAAAAGGGAGTTTGTAACAACATCGCTCATGTCGTTGATATCTGGGTACCTAAGTACGAAGGCAATCCAAAACATAAATGATTCTAAGGATAATTATTTGTATGGTATGGTCATGAATAAAGAATGAAAGAACATTCTAAAAAACAAAAGAATGTATAGTATGAAATGGAAAGAATGAAAAACTATTTGCTTAAAAAATGCATTTTATTGAAATAAAAATTTTGGACACAAACCCATTCCACAAAAGGATTCTTATTGCCTCTAGGCTTAAAGCAACAAGCATATTTTCAATATTACTCTAGATTAACTCTAAAAATATAGGATCTCTTCCACAGTCCCATTGTTTAAAATCTTCCCAAGTATGTAAGGTTTGGGAAACTTTGGTTCCCTCTTTGGATACGTTATTAGTGTTCAGATTCCCTAATATTCTTTCCAAGCCTCTGACTTCTTCAAGGAATTGTAACTTTTCTTCCTCCACTTTCAACTATCATATTCACTGCTTCATCCTAGTGATTAGGTTCTAAGGAATCGTCAACTTTCACAATTCCCCTTTCAATGAGCCTTTCGACCAACTTTTTAAATATAGTTCAGTTTTCAATTGAATGCCCTGTTATTCCCGTGTGGTACTCATATTGGGCATTCTCATTATACCATTTTGAGTACCGAGGTTGCACAGGTTCCGAGTAGAACGGAGACACTACATGTACATCAAAAAGATTCTGATATAGCTCTTTATATGTTATCGGGATGGATGTGAATTGAGGCCTTTCTGTGTTTGGCCTCGAGCTAAATTCTTGCCTTGAAGAGCCTTGATGCGTACTCTGGATATTTACCTCATTTTTCTTGTTTCTCAAAGTTAATCTTTTGGTGCTTTCTCCCACTTCTACCTTTCCGCTTCTTATAACATTCTCAATGATCTCACCAGACATTACCATATCTGACAAGCTCACGGTGACACTTTCCAACATATAGTTAATGAATGGGGCCTTCAGAGTATAAATAAAGAGCATCGTGGTTTCTTTTTCCATTAGAGGTGGCTGGACTTGTATAGCGACTTTCATCCATCTTTGAGCATACTGTCAAAAACTTTTACTTGTTCTCTTCTCCATATTCTGCAAAGTGATTCTATCGGGGGTCATATCTGTTACATGACTATACTGCTTCATGAAAGCTTGAGCTAAATCTCTCTATGAACTAATCTTGGTGCGACTCAATTGGTTATACCATTTGGACGTTGCCCCAGTTAGACTGCTTAGAAGTAGTGGATCAGTAATCGATCATTATTGACATGCCCAATCATACGTCTGCAGAACATAGTGATATGAGCTTCAGGACAACTATTTTCATTGTATTTCTCAAACTCTGGCATTTTGAATTTGTGGGGAAGTACCAGGTCCAGAACCAAGCTTAGATCCCTAGCATTGATTCCTCTATAATTACCAGCATTTTCCATTGCTCTAAAATTTTCTTCCAACCATTGATATCGGTCCTCTAACTGCTTTGAGAGTTTCATTCTTGCTCTTTCTCTTTCTGCTATATTATATAAATTGGGAATAGCGAGATTGGTAGGATTACCCTCTAGAGTAGAGCCTGATCTAATTTGGGAATTCACCAATATCAAAGCACTCTCCTAAAATTATCGAGGTTTAGTTATGACGGACGCTTTTCGAGGATACATCTCAGGAAGGGTTAGGGTAAAACCCGGAGGATAAAGTGGTTCTTCATTCTCCTCTTCAGTGTTAACCATGGGGCCTTTCCTTTGTCTATTCCTCTTGCCAGTAATTGAGACAATTGAGCCATTATGTTTCTTTAGGACTCCATCATTTGATTTCTCATTTCTTGTCGAATCTTAGCTAGCTGCTCTTGTATCTGTGCTTGCATTTCTTCTTGCATATCCTTTTGCATTTGCTCCAATTTTTCTAGTCTTTTGTCCATTGACTTGGTCTTTTTTCTTGTACCGTAGGGATGCGTATTTGGTAAGGTTCTCATCTGCTTCGTGTTATCAAATAATTTTAATTAATTAGAGTCTTTCTACAAATTTTAATGCATGTGATGTAATGCAAATGCATGGAATGAATGCAAAAAGAAAGAGAGGCGTTGATTCTAAATTCAATTCCATTAAAAGAACTTTTCTAGAAAATAAATTTCTTTATATAAAACGGATTACATATACGGCTTTGTCCTCATAGTCCAACTGAAGACACTAATCTTTTTCTTTGTATTCGAACGTTATGTCCCGTGAACTTTCTCAATAGATGCCTCTTCTAACTCCTTGTTGTTTGATCCAGGCCACGACTCTTCACTCACTTATCCCCCGCGATGCTCATCAGATTCTTTAAGAAAATTGAGACGTATTGAATCCCCAGGAAACGAGGCAAAATCATATACTATTAATATTTTCTTGTTGTGCTTACTTGGACTATATTTGGACGAATGCATTATAACCCACTTTATCAAGCAATCCATTTTCTTATGACAAACTCTTCTATTTAGCAATCGAATATGAATCAACACCTCCTTTCTATGATGATGAAATGCAATGTAGTCATAAACAAAAGAAAACACGTTAGTACCATATACAGGAAGTAAAAATCAAATCAAACAGAAAATAGTCAATTACCTACACAGGTGATTGCTAGAGTTCAACATAGTTCTACCTAAAGTGGGCTCCTAAGGTTCACTATATGTGGTTTGGTTCTAAAGAGAGGGTACCTGAACCAACAGATTCCTCAATCCACACCCATTATAGGCTCATATGGATCGAGTTTAATTCAGGGGAATACATTTCCTTATGGCCATGCAGAGATGAAAATCTCATGAAGCACATAGGTACGGATGTATCCCGAAAGTAGCCCACTAGCCCATGTGAGGTGAAAACCTCACGAAGGAATAGTTTCTCACTCCCACTTAAAGGCGAAACCACAACGGTCATGTAATGGAGATGCAAGTATTCTACAAAATTTAATCATAGCACCAAAAAATGCATCAAAAGAAACATGATTTTTCAAAACAATTTTCCAAATTTTCAATCAAAAGGATAAGAATTAATCAATCTATGGCCTGACTCTCAACCAGTCCCTAGTGGAGTCGCCAAGCTGTCGAAACCATTTTTTATTTTAAGTTTGAAAAACGGAATGGGATCGACTTTAAAAATATGGAGTCGCCACCGATCTTTTTTGTTTAGGTGTAATCGGATCACCTCATAAAATGTTTCATCTTTAAAAATTAATTTTGGCCCGCGAAATTAAAAAAATGGGTTCGGGAGTCGGTTATGTATGAGGAAGGGCTAGCACCCTCGTACGTCCAAAATTTGTACCAAATTGATTAAATGATGTCCTAACGACGAAAATTTGAAAAGTTTTGAAAATGCAATTTTTTTTTGAAAAAGGGTTGGAATATCCAAAATTTAAATGTAAGATTCACTCATCTCAAAGGAACAAAATACTACACCCAGTACGTTAGGATGCAATATCTTGAACCCTCAAAGTCGAGATCATCTTATAATTTCCAAATCATACAATTAAAAAGGGTATAAGTTATTTGGTCAAACAGAAAAATGCAACCCAGCACGTTAGGGCACAATTTCCCAAGTTTCCAAACACTAAATATTGCCTTGCTTTAAAAACTTTTAAATAAGCGATTTTAAAATTGACTCAAAATGTTTTTATTGAATTACTATTCGATAATGAGAAACAAAAATATAGTATCGAGCATGGAATAATAATATGTGAATACAATATTGTAAAAAATGAAAAAGATAACAATGCTAACATACAATTCAAATATGCAATACATATACAAAAGAATTCTAAAACAAGTATCATATAATAAGAAAATTAAAATAAGTAGTATACAAAGAATATATATATCAATCAAAAATAAAGATTAAAAAACATATTAGATAGTAGTATACAAATGAATTTTAAAATAAATATTATAAGAAGAAAATTAAAATACATAATATACAGGATAAAATATCAATCAAAATAAATGATATTCATAAAGTAAAAAAATTAATATGAATAATATACATATATTAAGAAATAATTTAATTTAAATAATATATATAAAATAATAATGTATAAGAGTATTTAAAAATATTATGTAAATCTTTAAATGAAAGAAATATACATAAAAGAGAATTTTAAAATAAACAAATTATATTAAAATATGTTTTAAAAAATATACAAGTAAAAAAATAAAAGAACTAGACAATCAAGTAAAATATTCCAAAATATTATGTTAAAAAATTAAAAATGAATAACTAATTAATTAAGAAAAATAAAATAACATACATAGACCAAAATAGAAAAGGGCTCCAATTGGAATAAAAACAAAATTAAAAGAACAATTTTTAAACAAATAAAATCATGAAAACAGAATTAGGGACTTAAATAAAATACATAAATGAACGAGGATTAAAATTGCAAAATTCCCATTTATGAAAACACTGCTTACAAATTGGATCAAATTGGAATGACGCGTAAATAATCAGGGGTTAAACTAGCAAATATTTCCATAATTCAAAACACAGTGTACAGACTGGATTAAATTGAAATAACGTACAAATCATAGAAATCGATTTAAAAAAAACAAAGAAATTGCATAACAGATCTAATCAAGCAGCAATACGAAAAAGAAAGACTAAATGCGCGAATCTCCCTTCACCACAGAAACACGCGGATCATAAGGCTATCAGGTCGAACTGAATCGGGTGATATCCTATACGACATCGTTTTAAGGTTATTGAAATGAGCCTAAACGGCATCGTTTCTTTAATAAGCGAACATTTCCTTTAAAACAGATTACAATAAGCTATTCCCCTTTTTTAAAGAAAACAAAACCCTAGCCGCCTTAGAAAAACACAAATCGAACCTCCCTTGCTATTTTGCCAATTCAGATGATCATACACTCACCAAAGATTTCACCATTGTAATTGGTGTATGATGGCGCATAGTGACACCCTATTACCTTCGTTTAGAATGATGCCTAAGGTATCGCCTATTTTCTACTCAAGATCCCCATTCAAACTTTGATTTCGACGAAGCAAATAGGGATCCGACGATGGTCTTAACGGGTAAGTGTTTCCCTCTATTATTTCTTCTCGCATGCAATAAACATATAGATGGAAACAAAAAGCAAGAAAATAAAAAAGGCTCAATTAATCTGTTGATAACCACTTTTCGTATTTTTTATTTCTTTTTTTTTGTATGAGTCCGTGTGTGCGTAATCAAAAGAATGGGAATCATATCCTCTTCAGTGTTTACATCAGGCTCTTTTTATAGCCAAAATAAATACAAAGGAAATACACGTTTTATATAGAAACAAAAAGCAAGAAAATAAAAAAGCCTCAATTAATCTGCTGATAACCACCTTTTGTATTTTTGATTTTGTATTTTTTTTGTATGAGTCCGTGTGTGTGTAATCACAAGAATGGGAATCGGTTCCTCTTCAGTGTTTACATCAGGCTCTTTTTATAGCCAAAATAAATACAAAGGAAATACACGTTTTTCTTTTAATTCTTCTATTGTCTTCTACCATATTCTGCTTATTCTTTGTTATTGCTGCTTTCTATTGCAGGTACAGCTGTGGAGACATCGTGGAGGCAGGGTGGCCCGAGTGCCTGCCTAGCGCGGGTTGCGACACACATGGGAAGGCATGCGCGCGGCGTTGGATGCATCTGAAAACCTCTAGGGTTTTTGTAACACCCCAAACCCGGCCCACGAGTCCTGACTGGATCTGATATTCCACGGAGTAAAATAATTTGGATCATTTTGAATGTCTAGTGAAAACTTGTTAAAATGTAGTTAAGGTATTAAAATGGGGTTTGGTAAAACTCAGTTGGGATTATTTTCATAAACATGGTTGTGTTGATGAACCCTTTGAAACCGTTTGATTATGTAATATTTTAAAATCGTCGAAGTTATAGTTGACTTGGTGTATTTTGTTACCCGATGGTAACATCTTTGAAAACTCGTAAAAGTTACTTAGTTGGAAAATGTTACTTTTAACCGGTTTACATAGCATTTGTAAATTCATTTGTAGTATAGCATAAGTAAAGTAAATTAACTATGTAAACAACCAAATAAAAATTAGCGGCCTTATTACAACCCAAATAAAAAATTTAGTAAATAAATAAACTTAAATCAGATTTAATAAATCCATTCCAAGGAACTAGCATGGCCGCCTCGAATCCATCCGGCTCCTCATCCGCGATCTACGAGTCACTTGAAAAAGTTAAGGGAGAAGGTGAGTCACCAAGACTCAATGTATAACCCTTCCCGGCTTAATGCAACATCTTACACAAATCATAACTAAGTTTAACATGCACCCAACCTAGCCATCCATAACTCCTTTCTCTACCCTGTGGTACCAAACCACTTGGTGGTGCCAAACCACCGGTGACCCAAAGTCACGATATCCATCAATATTGTGGTGCTAAACCACCGGTGACCAAGTCACGAACAATAATTTGTGGGGCCAACCCACGTGTGATACCAAATCACCGGCATTTATCCCATAATATCAACCGGGGCCAACCCAATCGTGGTGCTAAGCCATTGGGACAAGTCGCTATGAGGTGCTAAACCTCCGTGACCCAAAGTCACAAAATATGTGGTACCAAACCACCGGAGGTACTAAACCTCCGTGTCCCAAAGACACGATATCACTTCCCCTCCACTCATATCACCCTCAATAATATGCATAAAAAAAGAATCATGCCAATCACGCTTAAATATTAATATCTTGAATTTATCATAGGTCATACTTTCACATGTATTACATATACCAAATATGTCATGCATCAACATACATCATATAGCAAAGCTCATATTGAAACAAACTTACCCAAATCGTTGTTCATACCCTTACAAGATCAAATCCAGATCTACAAATTTCGATTTAACATATACAATTTATTAACAATTATTAGCTATGAAGTGTGTAAGTACACACTGTTACTATCGCTAATCCTAGATCCCAAGATCCGATCTCATCGTATAGATCCTTTGACCTATATTCGCCAACATCAAAGTTAATGACATAGGCCTTTTGGCTATAATAACTAAATCCTCAAGGTTTATTTGTGGCACTTATTTTAAACCGATTTGGTTTCCAACCAAACTCGAACCCACACACTCCACTTGTAATCGGCTACACCTTGAAATCACACACATAGTTAACCTTTGCTTCTATACTAATTAGTAATGATTCAAATATTGAGACCTTACCTAGATCGATCACCAACTCCCGAATATCCACAGCGTTAGACTGTCCTCCTTCCCCTTTACCAACCACTTGAAGAAGAAAACCTGAAAAGAATCTATGCCCACCTAATATTCGGCTAAAGTAGATCTAGTAGAAGAGAAAAGATTTCGGCTAATGCTCTTAATGACAAGGGGTATTCGGCTAACACATAATAAGAGAAAAGGCTTAGAAAGGTTAATGTAGATTCGGCCAAGAATCAAATAGAAGAAGAAAGAATATAATTGGCCTTGATGCACTTGAAGTTTCGATCAACACTGGAAGGGATAAACAAGCCGAAACTAGGTGGCTCTTAGAGGATTCGACTATACAAGAAGATTAGTAGAAAATAAGGTTTTAAGAAAAGAAAAAATAAGGAGAAAATGCATGAGATTCTAAGAATGGAGACTAAAAACAAATCAAAAGATGGACACACTCCTCAAGCAAAATTCAGCACTTATTTGCTCCCCAATGTGATAAGTTTTATCCTTTAATTATCCCCATTTGAAATAAAATAACATTATCTTCCATCCTATCTTTCACCACCTCTTCAAAAAAATAAATAAAAATAAAAATAAAATAATGATAACCCATTCCTCCAAATTAATTCAAAACTAAAACAAGTTTTATCTTTATCAACTCAAGAGTCCCACGGCAAAGCCACTACCTCTTCTCTGGACGCCAAAAATAAAAATAAACCATCCAGATATCGCCCTAGGTTTCAACCCGAGACCTATTGAAAACACCCCACGCCCACCATTCTCGCTATGGCGTCAATTTGTGATATGAACTCATCACAATTTCTTTTAAGTGCTCCTTCGTTAGTTTCCCTTATTTTAACGCTGCATCAAAAATAAAACGCACCTTTGTGCTTCCATCGTGACTCGAACTTGAGTCCTCCTTCCTGCTTGGGGCGACGTTCACCAATGCCCTTAGTGGCGCCCCAAGCCACTCTACCAAACCGACTTTCATGTCCAAAATCCTCACCATTTAGTTTTAAGACCTTCCTAAACCCAAGCCCCCATTCATAATGCAAAAAATAAAATTCTCAAGCGCCACTCCAGCAGCTCGAACCCTCCTGCTCAAGGCGTCATTTGCTCAAGCCTTAAGTGGCGCCCTAAGCCACTTTACTGTGGTGATTCTTATGTCCAAAAACGCCTTTAAATTATTCTTAAGGCCTCCTTAGCCCAATTCCCTTTTAACTTAAAAATTTCCATATTTTTCCAAAGTTTCCCTTCCATCCTAGAGTTTCCAAAGCCCCTTAAATACCTCCAAATACACTTAAAGCCTACTAACACTTGAGTTATGCTCCAAACGATAACCCCTAATTTAGGATGTTACGCTTCTACCCTCCTTAAAAATAATTTCGTCCCGAAATTACTTACTAACGATAATCGACATCTTAACTCACCAAGACTACGCTTATGTCACAGACTCGATCTTAATAAAACTATCTTACTTCCTAGGCACAATCTCTAAGTTCACAACCAAGGTCTCGTGCACTTCCTAGCAAAACAAGAAAACTCTACAATAATCAAAGCAATTAAGGGTATTCCAGAAATAAGGAACGCATCTGCCAGACATCTAGCACATCTTCCTCCTCGCGACGGCCAACTACATAAACCAACCTTGGTTGCCTCGCCTCTGACCTTCAAAGACTTCGGCCAGGCTGCTACCATTTCCATTACCCCTAATCGCACCTCGACCCCTCCGTGGTTGTTGGCCACCCTCCTGATTTGACCACGTCTTTGATCCTCAGCTTGAGTCCTAGCCAACTTCCGCGGACAATCCCTTACCCGATGCTCTATTGATCCACACTCAAAGCACCCTCTACTTCCACCAAACATTCTCCCGAGTGGGATTTCCAGATCTAGCACATCGAGGTGACCATCGAGAGTGCTTTGCTCTTTTTCGATTCCTCAAATTTAGCCCTCTTCTGCACATTACTGCCTGATCCAGACGATCCAAAGCCTCTCTTCTGTTTGTTCCTTTCGTGGTTCTTTCTTACGGACTCCTTGATCCCTTCGGCTACCTTAGCCTTTTCCACTAGGACTGAAAACTCACGCTCTTGTTGTGGAGCAATCAGCAACCTTAGATCATCCCTAAGCCCGTCCTCAAAGCGGACACAACGTTCGTGCTCCATTGACACAATTCCATGAGCATAGCGGCTCAAATTTTAAAAATTTCGCTTCATACTCGGACACGACTTATTCCTCGAACCAACCTCGTGAATGCTTTCCTCTCGCGCATCAATGTATTTGGTTCCGATATATTTCTTTTGGTAGGCGGCCTTAAAGAATTCCCACATGAGATCCTCCGCCATCGCTCCATCTCTTACGGTGAGCCACCACTGATATGACTCGTCCCGAAGTAGAGATATTATGCCCTTTAATTTTTCCTCAGCTGTAAAATTTAGGTCACCCATGATCCTCTCGGTGGATTCCAACCGACATTCACAAGACTGGTGCTACTGAAACTCCCTAAATACTTCGCTCGTCTAGTCTTGAGTCATTCAACCATAGATTTATGGGCTCTCAGACTCATCTCGCCTCAAAGAACTCGCTCCAACACTCGTAGACCGCACTCGATACTACGCCATTACCACCACCGATCTTGAAACTCGGTTTTCACCACGGCAGATCCAGATCTCATTCCAGACCCATGACCAGACCTTGTCTGGCTCAGATAAGGTCATCCTACCTCTATCATGCCACTGGGCGGACGTCCACGACCTCTTGTACTCATTTCTAACGATTGCGTTTATCTGTTCAAGAATTTTATGCATTAGTACTTGTTTCACTGGTTATCCGCGAAGAAATTTTATGATAGAAGTTTTAGGAGTGGTTCTTTCGTATTCCTACAAGCACACAGTCTTTCATTCATTCATTCCAAAGAGACGTTGTAGTTTTCATTGTGATTGTTTTTCCACTACCCAGGGGTATTTTCGTAATTTATCCTACAGGGGTATTTTTGTAAGTTTTCAATAATAAAAATTCTCGGATGATTTTGTCAAAAAGTGTTTTGGAACTCTTAAATTCCTGGGGTATTTTGAAAAATTTTAAAATTCGGGGGTATTTCGGTAATTTTGGACCTCAGGGGTATTTCAGTAATTTTTCACAAATCAGGGTGAATTTGTAAAATTTAATAAATCATGGATATTTCAAAAGTTGTAAAACTTTGAGGTTTCTTCTTAAGAATTTATTTTCCAAGTTGATGGTGTTGCAAAAATTTTTTGAAAGTTAGGGTCATTTTGGTAATTTCAGAAGTTGTGGGCAATTTTGTAATTTTCTAAAATCATGACGTTTTTGCAATTTAAGGTTTTGGGCACTTTTTATGCGATGAAATTTTGATTAAACGTGGGTATTTTGGGAATATCATAAATCAAGGCGCTTTTATAATTTTACCATTGTGGTATTTTAGTAATTTCTCATAATCGTGGCATTTTCATGGAAAGACTTCCAAAAATTTGGTTCTAAGGGATTTCACAAAAGAAGGATATTTTGGAAATTTTCTATTTGAAATTTTTTCATATGGAGGGTATTTTGGTAGTTTACAAGCCAGGGGTATTTTGGTCATTTTTCAAACTGAGGGGTATTTTGGTCGTTTTTCTTTTTTTTTTTAAACAAGGTTTTAATTACTTCAAAAACAAAACGGCTAGTCCCTTTCGGGTTTTAGTTATCAAGTTTAGCTCGTGAGCTCGCTGTCTCGCCTAGGATGAACCGTCACTACGCACTGTGTAGGATTCGAGTGAAAGGAGGTGAGTCACTAGATCGCTAAATACCGTGCTTCCACCGAATCCAATCCTAGACATGTGTATAACGGTTGCCACATCCCTTGCTTAGTGACAACTCACAGGGTTGTTCAAGAAATTATTAAATCTTATGCATGGTTTGTTGGGGTATACTAACCTTAGGGTTCAACAATTTCTATTCTAATAGTCTACGTTCCCCATTTACCCTTCTACCCCTCATCAAATATTCACTAAGAAAAAAGATAGAATTACTTACCTGGGCGGATAGGTGCCGGAGACTCGGTGCCATGCTGTTCAAACCACAAACAATTTCCCAAAACATTTCAATAAGGCCTACTAACAAAAACCAAACATTTTGGGCCTTGGGCCCCACAAATTGAAGTTTTAAACCTGCTCGATACCAAAATGTAACACCCCAAACTCGGCCCACGAGTCCTGACCGGATCTGATATGCCACGGAGTAAAATAATTTGGATCATTTTGAATGTCTAGTGAAAACTTGTTAAAATGTAGTTAAGGTATTAAAACGGGGTTTGGTAAAACTCGTTGGGATTATTTTCATAAACATGGTTGTGTTGATGAACCCTTGAAACCGCTTTGATTATGTAATATTTTAAAATCGTCAAGTTATAGTTGACTTGGTGTATTTTGTTACCCGATGGTAACATCTTTGAAAACTCGTAAAAGTTACTTAGTTGGAAAATGTTGCTTTTAACCGTTTACATAGCATTTGTAAATTCATTTGTAGTATAGCATAAGTAAAGTAAATTAACTATGTAAACAACCAAATAAAAATTAGCGGCCTTATTACAACCCAAATAAAAATTTAGTAAATAAATAAACTTAAATCAGATTTAATAAAATCCATTCCAAGGAACTAGCATGGTCATTGAATCCATCCGGCCTCATCCGCGATCTCACGAAGTCACTGAAAAAGTTAGGAGAAGGTGAGTCACCAAGACTCAATGTATAACCCTTCCCGCTTAATGCAACATCTTACACAAATCATAACTAAGTTTAACATGCACCCAACCTAGCCATCCAAAACTCCTTTCTACCCCTGTGGTACCAAACCACCGGTGGTGCTAAACCACCGGTGACCCAAAGTCACGATATCCATCAATATTGTGGTGTTAAACCACCGTGACCAAGTCACGAACAATAATTTGTGGGGCCAACCCACGGTGATACTAAATCATCGCGACGATCCCATAATATCAACTGTGGGCCAACCTAATCGTGGTGCTCAAACCATCGACAAGTCGCTATGAGGTGCCAAACCTCCGTGACCCAAAGTCACAAAATATGTGGTACCAAACCACTGGAGGTACCAAACCTCTGGTGTCCCAAAGACACGGATATCACTTCCCCCTCCACTCATATCACCCTCAATAATATGCATAAAAAAAAGAATCATGCCAATCACGCTTAAATATTAATATACTGAATTTATCATAGGTCATACTTTCACATGTATTACATATACCAAATATGTCATGCATCAACATACATCATATAGCAAAGCTCATATTGAAACAAACTTACCCAAATCGTTGTTCATACCCTTACAGTATCAAATCCAGATCTACAAATTTCGATTTAACATATACAATTTATTAACAATTATTAGCTATGAAGTGTGTAAGTACACACCTGTTACTATCGCGAATCCTAGATCCCGAAGATCCGATCTACTGTGCTAGATCCTTTGACCCTATATTCGGCCAACATCAAAGTTAATGACATAGGCCTTTTGGCTATAATAACTAAACTCAAGGCTTATTTGTGGCACTTATTTTAAACCGATTTGGTTTCCAACCAAATCCAACCCACACACTCCACTTGTAATCGGCTACACCTTGAAATCACACATATAGTTAACCTTTGCTTCTATACTAATTAGTAATGATTCAAATATTGAGACCTTACCTAGATCGATCACCAACTCCCGAATATCCACATGTTAGACCTGTCCTCCTTCCCTTTACCAACCACTTGAAGAAGAAAACCGAAAAGAATCTATGCCCACCTAATATTCGCCAAAGTAGATCTAGTAGAAGAGAAAAGATTCCGCTAATGCTCTTAATGACAAGGGGTTTTCGCCAACACATAATAAGAGAAAAGGCTTAGAAAGGTTAATGTAGATTCGCCAAGAATCAAATAGAAGAAGAAAGAATATAATTGGCCTTGATGCACTTGAAGTTTTGGCCAACACCGAAGGGATAAATAAGCCAAACTAGGTGGCTCTTAGAGGATTCGCTATACAAGAAGATTAGTAGAAAATAAGGTTTTAAGAAAAGAAAAAATAAGGAGAAAATGCATGATATTCTAAGAATGGAGACTAAAAACAAATCAAAAGATGGACACACTCCTCAAGCAAAATTCGGCACTTATTTTCTCCCCAATGTGATAAGTTTTTTCCTTTAATTATCCCCCATTTGAAATAAAATAACATTATCTTCCATCCTATCTTTCAGCCACCTCTTCAAAAAATAAATAAAAATAAAAATAAAATAATGATAATCCTATTCCTCCAGCCGAATTCAAAACTAAAAACAAGTTTTATCTTCATCAACTCAAGAGTCCCACGTGCAGGCCACTACCTCTTCTCTTGGACGCCAAAAATAAAAATAAACCATCCAGGATATCGCCTCTAGGTTTCAACCCGAGACTGTTGAAGACACCCCACGCCCACCACTGCTATGGCGTCAATTTGTGATATGAACTCATCACAATTTCTTTTAAGTGCTCCTTCGTTAGTTTCCTTGTTTTAACACCGCACCAAAAATAAAACGCACTTTGTGCTTCCATCGTGACTCGAACTTGAGTCCTCCTTCCCGCTTGGGGCTGCTCACCAATGCCCTTAGTGGCGCCCAAGCCACTCTACCAAACCGACTTTCATGTCCAAATCCTCACCATTTAGTTTTAAGACCTTCCTAAACCCAACCCCCATTCATAATGCAAAAATAAAATTCCCAAGCGCCACTCCAAAGACTCGAACCCTCCCGCCAAGGCGCCATTTGCCCAAGCCTTAAGTGGCGCCCTAAGCCACTTTACTGTGGTGATTCTTATGTCCAAAATGCCTTAAATTATTCTTAAGGCCTCCTTAGCCCAATTCCCTTTTAACTTAAAATTTCCATATTTTTCCAAAGTTTCCTTCCATCCTAGAGTTTCCAAAGCCCTTAAATACCTCCAAATACACTTAAAGCCTACTAACACTTGAGTTATGCTCCAAACGCATAACCCCTAATTTAGGATGTTACAGTTTTCGAAATGCTATAGATTTTGGGCTTAATGGGCTGATGTTGTAATATTGGGTCAATTTGGGTATTGGGTCTAATTATTTATAAATTTGGGCTAGTTTAGTTTATTGGGTTTGTATAAAAGGACCGTTATTGGATTTTTGTTTAGGTTTTTATTTTTATTATTATTTTTGGTTTTTGGTTTTGGTTAAAAATTGATTAATGGGCCTGGGAAAATTGGGCCTATTACACAATGCAAATGCATGAAATGCAATGCAAATGAATGGAATGAATGCAAAAAAAGAAAGAAAGACGTTGATTCTGAATTCAATTCCATTAAAAGAACTTTTCTAGAAAATAAATTCCTTTACATAAAACGGATTACATATGCGGCTTTGCCCTCATAGTCCAGGTGAAGACACCAGTCCTTTTCTTCGTATCCGGATGTTATGGTCGTGTCCCGAGAACTTTCTCAATAGATGTCTCTTCTAGCTCCTTGCTGTTTAACCCAGGCCATGACTCATTGCTCAATTGTCCCCACGATGCTCATTGGTTCCTTTAAGAAAGTCGAGACATGACGGCTCTTGGACAGTCTTTGTCAATTTGAATCCTTCAGGCAAGGTTATGCATTCCTCCGCCAACTATCAACCTTTTTCCATTTTGTTTACTTAAATCATGTCCAGACAACCGTATTATAATCCACTTTATTAAGAAATTCATTTTCCTATGACAAACTCCTCTATTTAGCAATCGAATATTAATCAACACCTCCTTTTTATGATGATGCAATGCAACGCAATCAAAACAAAAGAAAACACGTTAGTACAAGAGAAATAAACAACACAAAACACCTATCCGGGTGACCACTAGGGTTTGGCGTGGCTCTATCTAGGGTAGGCTCCTAGGTCCTCTATATGTGGTTTGGTTCTAAAGTTGAGGTACCCGAACTAGTAGATTCCTCGATCCTCACCCATTATAGGATCATACAGACCGAGTTCGGTTTAGGGGAATACATTTCCCTATGGCTGCACGGAGATGAAAATCTCACGAAGACATAGGTACGGATGTATCCCGAAAGCGATCCACTATCCTGCACGGAGGTGAAGACCTCACGAAGGAGTAGTTTCTCGCTTCCACTTAAAAGGGATAAAAACCAAAAGGTCTTTATGCAATATGATGCAAGAGTAGTCTACGAAACTCAAACCACAAAAATGACATAGGCATATGCAATAAAAGGATCGTAATTTTTCAAATCAAATTTTTAACTTTCGAAAAAAGGACAACAAATAATCAATTTTACGGCTTGACTTTCTTCAGATTCCCCAGTGTAGTCGCCAAGCTGTCGAAACCATTTTTTTCGTGTTGGAAAATGGGGTCGACTTTGAAAATGAAAACGGAGTCGCCACCAATCCTTTTTGTTTAGGTGTGATCGGATCACCTATAAAACATTTTATTATATTTAAAAGAAATTAATTTTGGTCTACGAATTCCAAGAAAAATGGGTTCGGGAGTCGGTTACGCACGAGGAAGGATTAGCACCCTTGCAACGCCCAAAATTGGTACCTAATTGATTATTTAATGTCTTAAAGCCGAAAATTTAAAAAGATACTAGATTACGATCCATTTACTTGAAAGAACACTTGAACAAATCAAAATGAATACCAAGACCCGCTTATCTCAAAGAAATAAAAATGTCGTACCCAATAAGTTAGGATATGACATTTCATATTCTCGAAACTGAGCTTGTCTTTTGATTTTTAAAAACTCATGCAATAAAGTTTGAAAAGGATATTTGGTTATTTGGACTTTATGAAAAATTAGAACCCAGTAAGTTAGGCCACAATTTCTCAAAATTCCCGAAAACGGAATATCGCCTTTGTTTTTTGGAAATTCTTACCCCGATATGATAAAACGTCATATCGAGTGAGTTAGGACCCAACATCTCAAATTCTCGAGGATAAGTTTTTATTCAAAATTTTTTGATTTAAAAATGAAAAGGGGACTCGGTTGCTAGGATTTAACGAGAAAAATCGGAACCCAGTGAGTTAGGGCACGATTTTCTCGAAGCTTCCAAACATGAGCAATGCATTATTTTAAAAACCTTTGAATGGAATGATTTTAAAACTTGAACGACATTAAACTCGATTTTTTCATTAACAAATAAATTCGCAATGGAATGATAATATATAAAGCAAAGTAGCAATACATACACAAAATATTACAATGATGAATCACAATTCACATGATAGTAATTATCACATAATATACAATTTCAATATTAACAATTAACAAAAACAACACAAAAGATATACACAAAATAAATGATAAAAATAAAACAAAATGGTATGAAAATATCAATAACAGATGAAAAAAGGTTTGAAACAAATAATGTAAAAAAAAAACAATATGAGTATGAAAAATATAACTATAGTAAGTAAGTCTTTAAGCTAATAATATATATAAAATAAGTTTCAATGAAATATTATAAATAAATAATATAAAGTAATTTTTAAAAAAATTGTGAAACGATTTTAAAACAAGATAGTATATAAAATATTTCAAAATAATTAAAAATAACTTAAACTAACACTTAAAATCTTAATTTACTAATATATAAAAGGAGTTTGCCATGAATAATATATATATAAAAATGTGGAACATTTTAATAAAAATAGAATGCAAGATCTTGGTGTTAATAATTATAAAACAATTTTAAAATGACTAATACATAAAAATTTAGCATAGGTAATATATAAAATAATTTAAACTAACTAATATATGTATATGAATGTTCAAAGTAAATAATATATAAATTTAATGTAAATAATATACATAAAAGAAATTAAAATGAAAATAGCTGCAATAGATAATATAGAATTATTTTAAAATAAACTATAATAAGACAAAGAAATGACAAATAAGCAAATCAAAATAGATTAAGGGCAAATTTAGAAGTAAAACAAAATTCGGAGTCTAAATGTTAAATATTAATTCAACGAGGGGACCTAAATGGAATGCGCGCGCAAAGAACAGTGGCTGAATGGGTAATTACCCTGAACCCTTAAAACGCGTCGTTTCAGCGCGAACCCAAATGAATCAGAAGTAAAAATCAAGGGGCCAAATAACAAAATAAAGAAAAATGGGGACCATATTGCACCACACCACAAAAGCGGAAAGGCTTGTTGCGCAAATATACCAATAATAAAAAATACGCGGATCCTCCCAGGTACGGTCAATCGCGCGGGTATGGCCCTTAGATGACGCCGTTTTGGTCATTAACAGACCATACCAAAATGTCGTCACACCGAGGGGAAATAAATACTAAAAAAGCCCCAAAAAATTCATTTTAAACACCCTTTCTTCAAAAAAAAAAAAGATTTTAAACTCTCTGAAGAAGGGACCTATGCCCTCCGAGCACCGGCCAAGGTTCGACCGAGCTCCAATCATTGGGTCGTCGTACTTCGCCACTGTTCGCCGTCATGCGCGGTGGTCGGATACCCCAAAAGACATCGATTTAAATCCCTTTATACGCCCTAAACACAAATCTACAAAATTGAATACTCAAATCCCTCACTAAAATCGAAGAACAAACAAAAACGCTTCGTATTCGGGACTCCGATCGTCATGAAAAGGTAAAAGTTTGTATTTTCATTCTTTTTTTCTCAGTGCATGCATGACATTCGAAGTAAAAATAGACTGAAAAATACCTCTGCTTTGGTAGCCTTTTTTGTATTTGAAAATCCTCATTTACAATGTTTTTCCGTCTTTCTATTATAGCCGAAAAAAAATAAAAATCCCAAAAATCCAATGCTTTTTTCATTTTGTATTTGTTGTCATTTCTCTGCTATTGGTGGCCTTATTTGTAGGTACGGAAGGCGTGGACGTGGCGTGGAGGCGCGTGGGGAGTGCGGGCGTGAAAGCCGTACGTGGAGGTACGTGCGCGGCGCTGCCAGGGATAGGGGCTAAGGTTTCTAAAGTTTCAATCTGTTTTGGGCCATTTGGGCCGATTCTGGGAATGGGTTATTGGGTTATGTATTGGGTTAGTAATTGGGTCGTTGGGTTAAATTTTGGGTCTGTAAATGGGTTGAAATTTGAACTGTTGGACTGTTAACTTTTTAATTTTGGTTATGGTGTGGGCCCGGGCAAATTGGGGCTACTACAACAATTATGTATAGAAAGACTCAAAATTGGGTACATAATAACTCAGAACCTTAACCTTTACCAATTATTTAAATTTTAACATTTTTATGTATTCGTATTTTTATATTATAATTTTTTTGTATTCTAATTATTTCTTCGACGTAGCATTATTATATATACTCATCAGGCACTTCAATGCGAGAAGGGATTGTATAAAACTATGATACAACATTATCCTTATCCCTTTCCAATAGGAGAATGACAAATCAGATTTTTCCTCTTGATTTTCAGCTTTTTTCTCCTGAAAAAATTTAAATCCAACTAAAAATGCTAAAGATCAGGAGGAAAAATCTAATTTGTCATTCTCCTATTGGAAAATGATAGGGATGACGTGCACCAAAGGAAAAAAGATTGTATGAAACTATGATTCCACTTTATCCCTCGATCTTTAGATTTTCCAATGGATCTAAAATGCTAAAGATTAGAAAAATCTAATTTTCATTCTCCCCGATAGGATGAGAATCACATTTTCATACAATCTTTTTTCCTTTGGTGCACGTTAGTGAGGAATCTCACAACACCGACCCCTCCAATCTCACTGTCATTAAAAGGTAATTTTTCTTTAACTTCTATCCATTATTATTATTTTATTTATTTATTTTCATATTAACATAATACTAAAAAATATTTCTTTTCTATTTAAAATAAATATAAGTTTAATATATATTCTATTTAATATAAATATAAGTTTAATATATATTCTATTTAATATAAATATAAGTTTAATAATTTTAATTATGTAATATATATATAAAATTCCAGGGTAAAATACTCAAATATACCAAAAAAAAAATTTACAAAAAAAGGGCCGGTTTCTTAAAAATTTACGGAAAAGGGTCATTTCCCCACAAAACGCGTCCACATCAGTACGTTTTGTGGGAAAAAACAGAAAGCGACGCGCTTTGTCACATCAAGAAAAGCTACCGACGTGGACGCTTTGATGATGTGGCACAAAGCGCATCTCCAGGGGCGCGCTTTAACCTTGCAACGGTAAAAAATTTTAAATATATTAAAACTAAATTACAAAAAAATATAAAAAACTTCTTATTTATTAAATATATTAAACTAAATTACAAAAAAATAAAAAATAAAATAAAACTTCTTATTTATTAAATATATTAAAACTAAATTACAAAAATTAAAAATAAAAAACTTCTTATCTATTAAATATATTAAAACTAAATTACAAAAAAAACTTCTTATTTTATTAAATATATTAAAACTAAATTACAAAAATAAAAATAAAAAATAACATCTTATTTATTAAATATATTAAAACTAAATTACAATAAAATAAAAATAAAATACAACTTCTTATTTTATTACATATATTAAAATTAAATTACAATAAAAAATTAAACAATTTCTATTTTATTAAAGATATTAAAATTAAATTACAATAAAAATTAAACAACTATTATTTTGTTAAATGTATTAAAATTAAATTACAAAAATAAAAATAACTTTTATTTTATTAAAAAATTCAAATTAAATTACATAAAAAATAAACAACTTCTATTTTAGTGAAGATATTAAAATTAAATTACAAACGCAAATAAAAACCACTTTTATTTTATTAAAAATAAAAAAATTATTACAATTTAAAAATAAAAAGCCCATCCGAATCAATGTTGATGTCATTGGAATCATGCCACACGGGGTTGTCGATTGTTATGCCTCGGATTCCTCCTTCTTCTAGCTTCCTATGCCATGTCGTGGAACCCGGTGGGATTCCTGTTCCTCCCAAGAAGTGGGTCTGTTGTGGGTGTTGAGGATGACCCACCTTGATAAAATAATGGCCCTGAGGTGTTTGCATAAACCACGGCGGGTGTCTCAATCTAGTATGGCGAAGGAGACAGTAAAAGAAGTGCTCCCCAACGGCACCTCCTGTGATCCTCAAGCGGCACGACCTCAAGATCAGGTTGGCTACCGTAGTAGTTTGAACGGACTCAAACCCAGCCATGCATTCCAACCTGGGGTGGGATTGGGAAAAGGAAACATATATGGGTTAGGATACATATAAGGGCTAGGGTACTTTTGGCATAAAGGCTAAAAGTTGTGATGTCGGTTGTCGCTTACCGAATCGATGGGTCTTGGATGTGTGGGCACTCGTTGATAGGTCTTGGATCGTGTTTGCCATTGTTGATGGCCCGCCTCATCACCCCTTCTCCTTGGATTTAAAGGGCCCGACGTTCCCTTTGTTGACGAAGTTGCCATCGCCTCTCTTCTTTCGACAACAAATACGGCTTACCATGGATCCTAAACCATAGCATATATTCCAGCACGCACGCTAACTCAGGAACGACGATCTGTTCCCGGATAGGTAAATAGTCATACCGGTTCTTCCACATCTCGATATATGCTGACCAAAATCTTGGCCAATCCGTGTGTAATCGTCAGAAGTCCACTTTGTGCTCATCATCGAACATCTCGTGGCACAGAATCGGTTGTTTAATCCAAATTGTCACGTAACCCGATCTCGATCGGTGCATCTCCAAGGTCGCATAGTTGATCAATGGGACCTTCACGTGCCAAATGTTTGAATTTTGAAAGAACTCCTCCGAATTATCGTCAATTGCCGATCCTAGTACGGTGTCCATTAAAACTATATTAACATTACCAAAATATTAGTTATATACATAATACTAAACACTAAATACGTAAATACTAAATTATAAATACGAAATTCAAACTTACTTGTGATTCCGACTGCTGGTCCAATAGAAGTCAGATATCTTCATGCGAGGTAGGTAATCCATCATAACTCGTGAATGGTTCCACCTAATTAAATAAATTTTAGCATACAATTATACTATAAATCTACGTAATAATTGTAAAATATAACATTAAATTTACCTCGTTATCGTGGGAATGAATATGGGTGGTCGAGTCGAGGACGTAAAAATGGAAATCAAACCGCGCTCCATGACCGCAGAGTGATAGGCAACCTCCAATTTTCACTTTACTCGCCACGTCACCCCGCACATCTCCCGATACAACTTCGATAGCACGAAAGACCCCAAACTCAATTCACCACCGCTTCTAAAATCAACAAGTTTCAGCAGCCATCTCAAGTGTACGAGGTTTCTAGACAGTCTTGATCGATAACCTCCAATTATCTCAAGAATGTATACCCGAACATACCGTATTCTTTCTATTTGGTCGAACCATCATTCGGCCCGGAATGTGTCTCAGAACTGCACCATCTCGATCCGACCTCCATGAATGTTATCCGAATGGCACCCGTAAGCTCAGAGCATACGGTCATCCAATCAGAGAAGTTGCACCGGTGACTCTGATTCGCCCACCAAAGAATCCTAATCGAATCGCACATCTTCCAGAGTGATGGTACACTCTCCGCATGGAAGATGGAAAGTGTCGCCTCGTGCCTCCACCTCTTTATCAACGACCGATCAAAATCAGCCCAACTTGAACCCCTACCTATCGTGGCCACGTACAAAAACCCGTTTCCGCAGTAATTCTCTAACAACGGCATAGGGACCATGCATATTATGAATATAACATTACAACACCCGATCTACGATCTGCTTAAAAAATTATAAAATAAAAATTAATTAAAATTATGTAAACCTAAAAAATATTAAATAATATTGAAAAATTAAAATTAAAACTTACCATTTGCATTTGATCGACGGAGATGTGCTTGTTGTCAGATTTAATTAATTTCCTACCATTGGTAATACGATCGAAAATTTTAAAAGTTTTAAAAAATATATTAAAAAATTTAAAAAAAAAGGCTTTTTTGTAAATATTAAAGGACTATTTCAAAATTTCAGAGGAAGTTTCAAGGACTTAAAGAGGAATTTGAGAGGAATTTGAGAGAAGAATGAGTAAGGACTAAAGTGTGAAAAAAATAAAAGGTTTGGGCGTTTTATAGGTTTATTTTTTGACTGCATAGAGATAAAGTGCGCCTTGTGGACGCTTTTGAATTTTCTCACAAAACGACCGATGTGGATGCGTTTTGTGGGAAATGGTCTTTTTCGTAAATTTTCAAGAAACTATCATTTTCCGTAAATTTTTTTTTTTTTTTAGTATATTTAGGTATTTTACCCAAAATTCCATATATTTTTTAATATCTCTCGCATTCTCATTGTATAATGAAAAGGATTAAACTATATGTGGTATAAAAATTCTAAATTTAAATTACAATTACAATTTAATTTTATTTGATATAAAATGTAAAATGGAAACTATGAGATAATACAATATTAACAATATAAGTTTCTTACTTCAAAAAAATCATACATGTTGCTATATTTAATTTATTAATTATTTTTAAAAATATTTATATTTATTTTTCACAAATGTTATATTTTTGTTGAATAAAATCAACCATTTTATATGAATATAAGATTATGGATATATAAATGTACTTTATTTTTACATTAATATTTTCATGTGATGTTTAGCTTAAATAATACACGCTATAAATGTGCATATATTGAAATATGCATGGATATATTAAATATACACTAAAAATATAAAATTAAAATTATTTATAATTCTATCTATAATTAAGTTAAATAAATTATAGGAAATACAAACTACAAAGCAAGTTGAAACAAATATATAGTAATTTTTAAATTTAAAATAAAGACTCATTTTAATAACATTGATTAAAGTAAAAATTTATATTTTTTCCAAATTATCATTAGTTTTTTAAATAATTAATTAATTTAAACAAAATAAAAATTACAAAAATATTATAATATTTAATATACACAAACAACTTGTGCATCACACGAAGATCCAATATAATTATTCTTTATATCATAGCAAACTACTTTAATAGTTATGTGATAATTAAGTTTTGTTTCCTTGTGTTAATGCACTAATTATTCATTTCTTACTTGATATAACTTAATTAATTTTAGATTCAAATCATATTACAAATAAACGATTTAGATCTTAAATTCATTAAATGTATTTTTTGTATCTTCAAAGTTAAATCTCAAAATCTTAAACCTTATGATTAACTTGGAAAATCCGTTCCGAAGATATATTTACATTTTTTTTCAGAGAGCTCAAAATAGGCTCTAGACCGAATGCCCACCAAGGCTTAAATTTTTTGTTGAACCAATAACTTTATTTACATTGACTTGATTTAAGTGGAATTATGAATATAAAATAAAGTAATAGTTTACATGAATGGTCATTAAATAACATGACGTAGTTGAATTGAGAAAATTAATATTCAAAGAATGGATTGAGGCAGTGACTGAAAGTGATACGTCGGCCTGCCTACTTTTGCTGTTTCACTTACGCAGGGATAATGCTTATTTGATGATTCATGAATAACGTGACGCATTTGCGTTTCATTTTCTCCTACTCTAATATGATATAGGTTAAAATATGCTAAAAACTTCATATACTTTTCCACTATCTTTTAAAATTTTAAAATTAAATTTAATTATTAACGTCGTTATAATATTTTTAAAATAAAAAATACTCATTTGATAATTATATAATTAAAAATATCTTTATAATTAAATTAAATTTAATAAAAATTTAACAATTTTAACAATTAAACTTAAATTTTAAAATCTACAAAGTAAAAAAATTTATGAAATAAAAATACAATGGCCAAATTCTTATTTTGTTTGAAAGGTATAGGGACTTGTAGACATTTTAACATATAATATATATCAATAAAAAAGAGGATTATTTTTTTACATAATTTTTATTTAATATAATAAAATTTGGAGTCATCCAAAGGATGCCTTGGTAGATATTAATAAATATTAAAATTTATTTTATAACAATATGTTTTTGGTTATTAAATTGAAATAAAAAATATTATTTTTATTTTTAAACTTAAAATGCACGTCGGAACTAAAAATAGCCCTTTGCAAGGCTAACCATTTGGTGAGGGAGGCATACCAAATCAGATGGGGCCTAACCTCATGTCTCATATATATAAACATTAATAAATTTGAAACCATGTTTACGAAATTAAAAACAAAGAAAAAGAGGTTTCAACATCAATGCACCAAAGAGAGATATTGAACTAATGTAGGTGTTTACTTTCGACAATTTCTCTTTCTTAGACTTTCTAAAATATAGCATCAACATCAATTAAAATAGACGTCCTTAATTTTCTTCTTATACAAAAGAGTAACTAGGTGACAAAATAGCAAAAAAGAAGTCAACATCACATTGAATGCACCCCAGTACATCATTGTGCAAATACCAGCAAGGGGGGTCTAAAATAATTCTCAAATTTGCCATTTTAGCCATATGGGACTCCTCTAAATGTGTCTTATATTCACCTCCCATTGCTTTTGAAGAATCCGTTTGATCCCTCAGCTTGTGTGAGGCCACTCGCATTGTGGTCTTCCCCGAGGACGCTTCATCCATGTTTCATTGTCAAACTCCACAATCACTTTCTTCTTCCAACCAAATATTTAAACCATATAAAATAGCTCATAATTCGGTTTCGACCATCAACCACCATATGATATTGCAGCAATATCCTCCTATCCAATTTCCTTTGCAATATTGAATCATACCACCAGAAGTTACCTTACTGGAGTCCACAATCACAACACAATCCACATTTACTTTCACCTATCCTTCAAATGGAGTTCGCCATCAAAATTGTGCACCACTTCTTTTCCGTGACTTGTTCCTGCTAATCCCTGCATACTTCAAATTTCTAACCTAAGCCCATCTTTGACTTATAACATCGTTAGCACATAAATTTTCATTTTTAAAATAAAATGAAGTTGTTTCTAAAAATTTTAAAACAATTGGTTCGAACACAATACCCCTTTTGATATCTTTATAATGTATATTAAAATCATCTCTAATATTGTAAGAAGCCAATTTTCATAGGGAATAGAAAAGAACCCATTAATCACAGCATTTGGAATGGTTTGCCTCCGCCAATTTGGCAATATCTCAAAACATTTAGGTTTTCTTAGTAGAGCAGAAAGAAAATTGAAAGGGTAAAAAAAATAGAAAGATGAAAATTTTAAACTTTCTTTTCATAGGTGTGCTTAGTGGAAAAGATGAAAAACTTGAAAGAAAAAGTATCCATTGCTTAGTAGAGTTGAGAAATGAAAAAAAAAATTGATTATTTTGAACAAACACACACATCTCTTTCGTTTTCTCTCCTCTCATCATTCCAATTTGGAAGAATTGATTTTTATGCATCAGGATGAATGAACATCTCTTTTTTTTTTCCTCTCACTTTTCTTCCCTACCTAGCACATCAAAATTTATTTTCTTTACACCTTTCTATTCCTTCAACTTTTCCACCCAACCTAGCACAGCCTTAATGTTAGACTCTTCATTGTGCCCACAAATGTCACAAACTCCATTATCTGCCATATCTCTTTGCCTCCTTTCAAAGTCTTCACCTCCTTTCCAAATTTGTGAGAAGTCTAACTTTCAGTATAAGCCAAAGAAATTATTTAACTCTTTGATGTCATTTATACTTCTATACAACTTCCTATTTCTTTCTTTGATATCATTTATACTTCTATACAACTTCTCATTTCTTATCTTTGGGTTCCTAACTATTATTAGCAAGATGAGAGTAAGTTTCTGCCATAGAGAATGCACCATTAACTTAACAATGCCAACCATAACCCAAAACTAGAATTACAAGTCAGCATTGAAGCAATATGAAGAGTCATGGTATTATTGATCTTGTCCATAAATTTTGATCAAGACCAATTTCCATCTACATTAACCATATCCTTAACACTAACATATTGAATGCAAGTGTTTCCAAAAGAAATAATTTCACAACAATCCCAATTCAGAGATTAGTATCTTTGGTAGACCAACAAGTGCTGTCTTTTAGTAGACCTCAAACTTTTTTCAAGGACTTCTACACATAAAAGCACTTAGTTTTCTAGATGCTATCCAGATAATCCTCTTTAATCCTACACTTACTCTTTAGCACATGAAACCATAATGCATCCTTGTTGAAGAGTATTCCAAAACTCAATTTCATAAGAAAGATTTATTTTGATCTTCTAACCTCCTCAATCCAAGTCCCTCATTGATAAAGTGTTCACAATAAGAATTCCAGTTAATTAAGGCCAACTTTTTCCCTCATTAGAACCTCCCCAAATAGATTTACAAACCAATTCTCAATCATGTCGTACACTCCTTTTAATATCATTGCTTGTATGAATTTTTTGGATCTCCACAATTACAGAGTGACCTAAGGTTACCTTTCTACAATAGCCTGTTTTCCAGTAGTGTTGAAAAAGTGGTTTCGAGACCACAATTCCGATGTGTGAATCTATAAATGTTAATTATTTAATATTTACAAGGTCATTAGTGTCATATTAAAATTTAGTCCAGAAATTTTGATGTTTGGCTAGATAATTAAAGAAAAAGGACTAAATTGTAAAAGTTGTAATAGTTGCTTGCTATTGATTTTCCTTAACTTGATGGCTTAAATAGTTAGAGTTGGAGGATTTATGTTGCAAATGTTCCATAATTAAGTTTTATGGATGGTTAATTGAATAATTTAATGAAAATTTGGTGTTTTATAATATTATTATTAAATTAAACATAAGTTAATAAAAAAACAAAAGAAAGTGACATCATCTTCTTCCTTTTCTCATTCCATAGCTGAACACCATTTTTAGGGAGAAAGAAAGCTTCGATCTTGCTATTTTCTTTGCATGTAAGTGTATTTGTTATCCATTTTTCATGAGTTTTACGTTTTTGATATCATTGTAATAAAATCTAGCTAGTTTAGGGACTATTTTGTGAAAATGTCAAAGTTTAGAAAACTTGCCATTGATGTTTTTGAATCTCTCTAATTGTAAATGTTTTGGTTGGAAGCTTGATGGTGATTTTGAGCTATTTTGTAAAGTGATTTTGTATAATTTCTAAGTTTAGGGATTTAATTGAAAATAAGATAAATATAACATGTTTTTTCTTGTAAAATTTAAGCATGAGAGAGCTGATTTGGGGCGGTTATGAATTCGGTTCAATAGGTATATGGTTTAATTGTGGAAATAATCTTGTTTTCGTCTTAGGGATCAAATTCAATAAAGTGTAAAAGTTTAGGGAAATTGTGAAAAATTGTAAATAGAAAGATATATGCATTAAATTGAATATTCCATGAAGTTGAAGCTAACAAGTTGAAATAAACTTGTAACACCCCAAACCCGGCCTGAACGTTATGGCCGAATCTGGCGATGTCACTTTGAAGTGTTTTTCGTAAAATATGTTGTCGTTGAAATCCTCATTTCTATTTAATCACTTTGTGTTATTCAATGATGAGTCAAAAATGGGTCGTTCATTTTTAAAGTATGAATTATTGAAAAGTTATTTATTTTTAAAAACGTTATTAATTTTCAAAGCATCATTTATTGCGGAAGCTTTTAAACCATTTCAAAGCATCACTTATGACCTTATTACAATAAAATACCCAAAAATTAAGTTGAAAATATAAAATACTAAATCGAATTCGGGATTAGCTATACCGATCCACTTATTGGGATTAAAATGATTAAAATAGATGGGTGAGTTTATGAAAACTCTGACATATTTTACCAGTATTTATTTATAAGCTTACTGTCTAAAGATAGGGGTTTATTCAAATAAAAACAAAGTTTTGCCCAAGCTAAGATTTGAACCCAAGACTTCTCAGACACTTCTAGAACACATAACCACTGAAGCAAATAGATATTTGTGTGACAAGCATGCAAAGATAAATATTAAATATTTTTGGAGCGTTACAACTCAACCCCCTTAAAAAAATTTTCACCTCGAAATTTTACTTGGTCAGAAAAGATGAGGATATTGCTGCCGCATTGCATCCTCAAGCTCCCATATGGCCTCCTCAGAACTATGATTACGCCAAAGAACCTTAACCAGTAGGATGGAATTTCTTCTCAAAACTTTAACATTGCGGTCTAATATCTGTACCGGCTCCTCCTCGAAGGTTAGAACTGGCCTAACCTCGATCTCCTCAACTGGGACAATATGTTTGGGATCAGAGCAGTAGCGTCTCAACATAGAGACGTAGAACACATCGTGAATCCACTCTAACTCTAGAGGTAGCTCTAGCTGGTAGGCAACTGGTCCCACACGCCTCAGTATGTGATAGTGTTCAATGAATCTGGGGCTCAACTTGCCTTTACAACCAAATCTCAGAACCTTCTTCCACGACAAGACCTTGAGAAAAATGAAGTCCCTCACAGAATACTCAATCTCTCGATGCTTTAGATCCACATACGAATTTTGCCTATCAGATGTCTCTTTTAGTCGATCTCAAATCAACTTGACCTTATCCTCAGTATTAGAAACCAGTTACGGCCTAGAGCACGTCGTTTTCCCAACTCAGTCCAACGCAAGGGGGTACGACACTTACGACCATAGAGTGCCTCGTAAAGTGCCATCTGTATGCTAGACTGGTAATTGTTGTTGTTAGCGAACTCTGCCAACTGCAAAAACTCCTCCCAACTGTCTCAGAAGTCAATTACATAACCCTTAACATATCCTCTAGTATCTAAATCACTCTATTAGATTGACTATCTGTCTGAGGATGGAACACAGTACTGAAGTCCAACCTTGTACCCAGAACTTCATGTAGCTTCTTCTAGAATCGATAAGTGAAGCGAGAATCCCTATCAAATATTATCGACACGGTACCCCATGCAGTCTCACTATCTCAGACACATACAGTTTAGCCAGCTTCTGCAGAGAGTAATCTGTACGAACCAGTATGAAATGGGCAAACTTGGTCAACCGATCCACGATTACCCACACTGAATCTTTCTTAGTAGGCATTAATGACAACCCACTTCTGAAATCCATAGTCACTCTTTTCCACTTCCAAAGTGATATTTTAACTAGTTGCAGTAAACCTGAGGGTAGCTGATGCTCAGCCTTAACCTGCTTGCATGTTAGACATTTTCTCACAAAATCGGTAACATCTCGCTTAGGACTTGCCACCAGTATAGCTCACGAAGGTCTCGGTACATCTTGTTCTCGCAAGGATGCATAGCATAAGGGCTACTATGCACCTCTCGCAGTATAAACTGCCTCAACTCGGCATCATTCGATACACAGGCTCTCCCACAGAAACAGAGAACCCTCGCTACTCAATCCAAAATTTGATGTATTACCACTCTCAATCTGCTGGAATCGAAGACCCAGTGACTCATCCTCCAACTGTTTACCCTTAATCTGCTCGATCCACATTGGTTTAACCTAAAGTTCAACCAACAGACTACCATCATCAAATAAACTGAGACGAGCACACATCGCTCTCAAATCAGTCATAGCCCTTCGGCTCAGTGCGTTAGTCACCACATTGGCCTTACTAGGGTGGTATTCAATCGTACATTCATAATCCTTTAGCAGCTCAATCTATCTACGCTGTCTAAGGTTTAACTCTTTCTGAGTGAGGAGATATTTAAGACTCTTGTGATCAGTGTAAATGATACACTTCTCACCATTCAAGTAATATCTCCAGATTTTCAGTGCGAATACCACTGCAACCAACTCCAAGTCATGCATCAAATAATTTGCCTCATGAGTATTAAGTTGTCAAGATGCATACGCAACCACCTTACCCTCTTGCATCAACACACATCCCAAACCGACATGTGATGTATCATTGTACATAGTAAACTCTTTCCCAGACTCTGGCTATATCAGAATAGGGGCCTCGATAAAAATAGTCTTGAGCTTCTCAAAGCTCTTTTGTTTGCATCGATGTAATAAATCAATTTGACCCTAATCGAATAAAGGATTTTGGGACCACGAATCCACGTCAAAAAAACTTTTTTATATTATTTTCTGTGTTAATTATATATGAGTGAGCATGGATGAAAGTTTCCTTGGGTAATTTGCTTGTTTGTATGATTAATTTAAGAAAGGGCTAAATTGCATAAATGAAAAAAGTGGTTAAATTGATATGTCTTTTGATAAGGAGGATTCATGTTGTAAAATCTCCTTTTTATAATTTAAGTGGACAACAATATGCATGAAGATTTGGTAAATTTTATGTTATTATAATATGTTAGTATAAGTAATAAGGAAATGATTATTTCTTTTATTTTTAAGTCATAAAATAATGAAACATAGTGGAAAGAAAGAGAAGATGCATATGTTCATCTTCTTGGCCGAATGTGAGAAGGAAAGAAACATCATTTTTGAAGCTTAAGTTTTGGCATTAGGAGAGCTCAATTTAGGTATGTACTTTGTTTAGTTTTTAATAATTTTTACATTTTTGAGTTTGTTGCTTTGAATGCTATACAACCCATGTTGAAATTTTTGAGTTTGAGGCATGTTGATGATTCGACCATTGATGAATATTCATGATTTGTGATGTTTGATGGTAGACTATTAAGAGTATGTTTTAAATCAACATGTTTTCAATTAAAAATTATGATGAAATTGAATGTTAGGGATTAAATTGGAAAGAATAAATTCTTGAGGGACTAAAATGTGAGACAAATGAAATGCATGGTCTTGTATGAAACCTAGGAGCATTCGGCCCTTGAGGTGTGTGGCCAAATTTGGTGTATTTTGTGTTTTGAGCAAATAGGACTAAGTTGTAAAAATGTGAAACATTAGGGGCAAATAGTAATTTGACCATTTATGTGTTTTTGGATTAAATTGAATTTAAATGTGTTTGAATGAGCTTAATTTTAACATATTTAGATCAAGAACAAAAGAAAAAGGACTTGGATCGGGGAAAAGCTAAAGTAATCGAGTAGTCGTTTTTTTTTTGTCGTCCGACGAAATCCGAGGTAAGTCTTTAAGCAAATATATGTCATAAATCATTTACGTAATCTATTACATGCTGAATTATTGAAATATGAATTTATGTTTTGTGAAAGCCGAATTTGACTATGAGGTTATTGAGTTGGATAAGCTAATGTTTGTTATATGTTATTCGAGTGTTTATACTATGATTGGAAATGAGTAATAAGTTGATATATGGATTGATTTATGTGAGATGAGATAAAGTATTGCTATTCAGGATTAGAGCCTAGCAAGCCTTGGGCTGGTGAACTTTTCGGGCTTTATGCCTAGCAGGCTTAATACCAATGAATGGATATCAGACCTCGGGTCTAGCAGGCTTAGTGCCAGTGTAAAAAATTCAGGCTTATGCCTAGCAGGTTTAATACTAGTGATAAGATATCAACTTGTGGCTTATGAGAGTGCATTGTGATATGATTATTAGGCAAGTAAGTTGATATTACGAGATATTTATATTCGGCCATACAGGTAAGTGCCTATAAGTTTTTTGATGGAGTTTCTATATTCGATCAATTAAGTAAGCATATAAGGAGTTTTGTTGGGCATGAATGTGACTAATGACTATATATGCATATTCGTCCTTTTTGGTTATGTGATTATAACATCCTTACATGGATATTGAATACTTAGATATATGAAATGCTGAATGGATAAATGTATATAGGTTTTTGTATGTGGATTTATTGAACAATGTCCACATAAAATGAGTATATGGCTGAAAGTTGATACTTACTATTTAAATCTTGAGCCGATATAGTGATTTATTTGTTAAAGGTAAGATAATGAATAATGCTAAGATAATAAGGTATTGGGGTTTGGGAACGAGATACCAAATGTGTTTTGTTAAAGCTTAATCAATATTATGTATTTGATCTAAAATGCTTGAGAGTTAAATTGAATTAATTTTAATTGCTTAAGACTTACTAAGCTAGTTAGCTTACTCTGTGTGTGTTTTCGCTCTGTTTTATAGATTTTGATCAAGCTACGAGCTCGGGGAACCGTCATTGAAGTCATCTACACTATCGACTTATTTTGGTACTCTTAAAAGTTGAATTTTTGAACTTAAGGCATGTATAGGCTAGCTTAATATTTGCATGACATTTTTGTTGATGTATATAAGCCATGCGAAAATGGCTTGATCATGATGCTAGTGTGGTATATACATATTCGGTCATGTTATAAGCTCATTTTGGTTACTATGTTAAATGGCATGTGAGTATAGTGTTTTAGGTTGTATGGCTTGATTGGGAAATGATATGAATAGCTTATGATTAGCCCATTTTTGATAAACTTGATGCATGGTATGTTTTGTCTTTGAGTATGGTTTATAAATTAGCTTAGTAATGGGATGAAATGAATATTATATATTCAATTGTGTACTGGTTATTTTGATTCGTTATAAAGGCAATGTATGCACATATAATATGCTTGAATGGTTTGCTAATTAGGAATGGTTGGTGAAGGTAAATAATGAATAAGTTATATGATTATTTTTGGTTCGATTATGTGCATGCAAATGAATTGAGGTATACATTGGTTTGATTGAGTATATTGGGTCTATTTGGATTCGGTAGAGCAAGGTAACATGTGATCTCACATGTGTTTATTTAAATGATGTGATTGTTATCTAGTTTAAAAGCTAATTATGGGCATGTGTATATTCGGTTAAGGTGGCTTTAAAGACTAAATGAATAGAACCTTTTGTCAATTGTTGCAATGATCCATTTGGAGTATAAACGTGAACAAGCTAGTAATAGTTAAACAAGTGTGTTTTGGTCTTATTGAATGATATGACGTTGTCTTTAAATGAGCTTAAAATTTGTAAATAACATACATGATAGACTTGGGTAATGTTAGTCAATTGAAAGAAGTATGTTTCAAATTTATCTTTTATAGTTATTATTAGTTTAATTGTTTTGAGTAGTTAGTAAATAAATAAAGAAGAATAAGATTTATGCCTAAAGATGATTGATGATTTGATTATGCATTCGTAATAAAGATATGGTAAATGAGGCTTATGGTATTTGCATTGTCGTGTGGTTTGAATAAAATGTATATAATATATTCGGCTTATGTTCTTTGATGATTATGCTGCATACGATTTAAGTTTAGTGAATATAAGTATGTTTTATTATGACTTAAGTGATTGAATAAAAGTTGTGACTTAACCAGTAATGCCTCAAACCCTAATCTGGCTACGGATACGGGTTAGGGGTGTTACAATCAGTCTAGTTAAATGGCACACCCTTACGTAGTAGCTTAGTCAAGGGTGCTGTAATAAGAGAAAACCCCTCTACAAATCGTTGATAGTACTCAGCTAGTCCTAGAAAATTGTGAATCTCTGATACAGTCCTAGGCTGCTTCCAATCCAAGACAGCCTTAATCTTTCGAGCATCGACCCTAATCTCCTCAACAAATACCACATGACCCAAAATGTTACTTCTTTTAACCAAAACTCACACTTACTGAGCTTGGCGTACAGTTGTTTCTCCCTCAAAACTTGCAAAACCACTCGGAGATGTTTATTATCAGTCTTCGAATACACCAGAATGTCTTCAATAAAGACTACTATGAATCGATCCAGATAGGGCTGAAATACTTAGTTCATTAGATCCATAATGGCTGCTGATGCATTCGTCAATCCAAATGGCATTACTAAGAACTCGTAGTGCCCATAGTGAGTCCTAAATGCAGTCTTGTATACATCACCCTCTTTAACTCTCAACTGATGGTACCCAGATCGGAGGTCAATTTTAGAAAAAAACTGAAGCTCCTTAGAACTGATCGAACAGGTTGTCTATCCTCGGCAGGGGGTACTTATTCTTGATGGTCAACTTGTTTAGTTGCCGATAATCAATGTACATACGCATGGATCTATCCTTCTTTTTTATGAACAGAATTGGTGCTCCCCACGGAGACATACTAGGGCGGATGACCGTACGATCTAGGTAACTCTTAGATTTGAGCTTTAAGCTCCACAAGCTCCTTCAGTACCATTCTATAAAGGGTGATGGACATCGAAGCTATACTAGGACGGAGCTCAATTCCAAACTCAACTTCACGGTTTGGAGGTAACCTAGGTAGCTCTTTGGGAAGACGTCCAGAAAGTCTTTAACCGTTTTGATTTCTCTAATAGAAGAATTCCCAGAATCTGGAATGCTGATGTAGGCCAGATATGCCTTACATCCCTTATGAACCAACTTTTTAGCCCTCAATGTAGAAATCACATTCGACAAGTAGTTTTGACTTTCCCCAATTACAACTACTTCGTTGTCCTCCTCAGTTCTCAACACTACCCGTTTAGTGGCACAATCCAAGTTTGCTCGATGTTTAACTAGCCAATCCATGCCCAGTATCAAATCGAATTCTCTAAAAGGAGTTCCATTAGATCGACCAGAAAAATAACTCATTGTACCTCTAAAGGGACATCTCTAAATAACTTATTAACATGGACGAACTGCCCCAATGGACTTAATACTGTAATTTCACTCAGAGTACTCTCAACTGGAATCCCCAAGTTTTCAGTAACAGAGTAGGCAACATAGGAATGGGTGGATCCTAAATCTATCAATGTAGTATAAGGTACATTAGAAATTAAGAACGTACCCATGATGACATCCGAAGCATCTCCCTCCTCTTGGCGACGTGCAATATATACCAGAGCCGGCTGGCTCACCTCCGTCTGATTAGCACCTCTGCCCGGTGCTCTCTGCCCACGGCCTAGCCCATTACCACCTAGAGCCTGATCGCAACCTCTCAATGGTTACTGAACACCCTCGGCAACTGTGCAGTACCCATACCAAGAGCTTGTATCTAATTAGGCCTCCGTGGACACTCTCTGATTCGGTGTTCCAATAAACCGCACCTCCAACATGCCCTTGTTCTTTTCCAGCACTAGCCCTGATGGCGATCCCACAATCCAGATAAGGTGTTGACCAAGAGTAACCATAGGGCCCCAACTCGACCGCCCATCCATCCCCGCCCTTTTCTTATGCCTCTAAATGGAACTCGAGGGCTCCAAATCCCTCTTGTTCCTACTTCTCTCTTTCTCACAGTTCTGGCGCTCAGTATGCTTAACCTCTTTAGTGATCTTCGCCTTATCCACTAGTGCAGTAAAGTCTCGCTCCCTCTGTGGAGATATCAAAACTCTTAAGCTCTCTCTGAGGCCGTTCTTTAAGTGAACACATCGCTCGTACTCAGTCACCACCATACCTCTCACATAGCGGCTCAGCCTTAAGAAATCAGCCTCATATTTGACCACTGATCTGTCTCCCTGAATAAGATTTAAAAACTCTCTCCTTGAGCATCCACATAACTTACACCCACGTATTTTCCCTGGAAGGTAGATTTAAAGAATTCAGGTCAGTCGTTCGGGCTGAGTGACATCCTTTATAGCGAGCCAACACTGATATGCTTCATCTCGTAGCAATAATACAACACCCTTTAATTTTTGCTCAGGGGTGCAGTCCAGGTCGTCCATAATTCTCTCCGTGGCCTCTATTCAGTAATCAGCCACATTAGAGGCAACTCTAGCAATACCCCTTAAAATCTCAGCTCCATTAGACCGGAGTCATTCTGTAACCGACCCGCGGCCTCCCGCTCCAGTATTGGTCCCAACGAACCTCTCTAGAATTCTTAACATGGCTTGGGATAGTGTGTCATCCTTAGCCATTCGATCATGAGACCCAATCTCAGTCACAAGTGAAGTCGGTGTCTCACTGGTTTCCAAATTAGGTATGTGGCTAGATGACGAGGATCGAGATCGAGCACCTCTATGGCCCCTGCCACGTCCTCTTGTGCCCCGTCCGCGAGTACCTCTAGTGCTCATTGTTTAATCTCGTGTTATCTATATTAATAGTTTTATGTAGATCAGTTTACAGTTTTAGTATTTGTTAATCAAAGTCTTATGCAAAGTAGGATAGTAATTCAGTGTCCGTTTCCGTAAATCGGCCTAATAGTGTTGCTATAGTCTTAGTATACACTATATTAAGTGTTTTTGGTACAGTCCATCTATAGTAGTCATAGGATATACTACCTATAGCAGTTTCAGTTTAGAACATACATCAGTTTCAGCCACAAGCATAATGTAATTTTTAGAGAGAACTTACAGGACTGGCGTCGGAGACTCGACGTCCCATACATTCAGTAAAATATTTCAAAACACTTCAAACCATTTGAAAACAGTTCTTTATAAATTCAAGTTTAAAAACCCAATCCACAGCCGAGTTTTGTAACTTGGCTCTGATACCACTAAATATAACACCCTAAATTCGGCCAGAAAGTCATGGCCGAATCTGGCAATGTCACTTTGAAGTGTTTTTCATAAAATATGTTGTCGTTGAAATCCTCATTTCTATTTAATCACTTTGTGTTATTCAATGATGAGTCAAAAACGGGTCATTTATTTTTAAAGCATGAATCATTGAAAAGTTATTTATTTTTAAAAACGTTATTAATTTTCAAAGAGTCGTTTATTGCAGAATCTTTTAAACCATTTGTGTAATTGAGAAAATTTTGATAAAACATTTGTCTTTCTAAAAACTCGTGACTTTTCCTACTGCTAGCAATTATAAACCAAAGTAACCATAAAATTATCTTGTACAGTTAAAACAGATGGGTGAGTTTACGAAAACTCAGTGTGTAATCCCATAATAGCAAACAGACAAAAAAACAAACAAAGTCTAGGCCTAAGCCCCTTTTCAGAATCAGTAACAGAGTCAGTTTGGGCTTTGGCGCAACTTAGTACAGAACAGTCATGTGCTTGGGCCTTGGCCCATTACAGTAACATTAATCAGTGCAGTAACATATGAAACAATGTGCAAGTCCTATCCATCCAGCCCCACACTCCATGTGGTTATATAATCAACCCACTCATCCCTACACTCCAAAGAGTACCGAATGCGGCACTATACAGTCATATGCAATAGGGCTACCAATAATTTAGGCTAGAAGCCTTTCAGTACACTTTCTCCGATCAATAACAACTCATCCACATGTAACGCATCATGCAATCATGTCATAGTATCGTGTATGTATTCAGTACAGTCTACATGGCATGCTAAAATATAGCCTTACATGTACATATATACATAATATCATTCACCAATTAGGGTCTAAGTAAGCTTACCGACCCAACAAGAGGGTCCACAATGACTCAGGTGACCCGTGCAACCTTAGCAATCAAACAGTGAACATAGGCTATCGAGACCATGTTGTTGACCCATATGGGTTCACACGTCTGTGTGGCCCACACGGCCCATAATGGCCTTGGCCGTTTGAAATGTACGGCCTGACCCAATAATTTCCACACGTTCGTGTAGTCTATTCATGTGGGGCCCACATGGCCCAGTTCGACCGGCTCATAAAATTGTACATGGCGGCCCTCGTCGATCAGACACCCATATTTAGTCACACGGCCTACCACACAAGCTGCCGCAGCCCGTGTGGAGTCGATGATTCACACTTTTTGACTTTTTGTCGATTTCCAACTGTAGAATAGTAATTACATACACCTGTCACAAATTTGATGTCAAAACACTCTCTAAGCCCGAATACCTATCAAAGGTCATTCAGAATCGATTAGCAGTTTAATTCACAAGTCTAGACAATCGTTAACAGCATTAGCTTAACTTATCGCCGAAGAAGACCCTTCGTTAACACCGTTAAATCGAGAACCACGAGCACCCTAGAACCTTCATTTAGCCAAAATAACACCACTTAATCACTTAAAGTTGTGCTAAATCAAAATGCACAATCAATCCCAAATGCTAAATTCAAAAACGTTACTTTCACATGCACCAACGAGGTTTCACACACTACGCACGCCAATCAAAGATCACCAGTCCGCTGACTAATTCCTACCAACAACAAAACCCCTCTTAAAGGATATTCTAAAAAGAAAAGTTAGAATTAGTACTCATCGAAACTTACCTGGTAAGAAAAGATGAGGATATTGCTGCCGCATTGCATCCTTAAGCTCCCACATGGCCTCCTCAGAACTATGATTACGCCAAAGAACCTTAACCAGTGGGATGGAATTTCTTCTCAAAACTTTAACATTGTGGTCTAATATCTGTACCAGCTCCTCCTCGAAGGTCAAAACTAGCCTAACCTCGATCTCCTCAACTAAGATAATATGTATGGGATCAGAGCAGTAGCATCTCAACATAGAGACGTAAACACATCATGAATCCACTCTAACTCTGGAGGTAGCTCTAGCTGGTAGGCAACTGGTCCCGCACGCCTCAGTATGTGATAATGTTCAATGAATCTGGGGTTCAACTTGCCCGTACGACCAAATCTCAAAACCTTCTTCCACGACAAGACCTTGAGAAAAACAAAGTCCCTCACAAAATACTCAATCTCTTGATACTTAAGATCCACATATGAATTTTGCCTACCAGATGTCTCTTTTAGTCGATCTCGAATCAACTTGACCTTATCCTTAGTATCAAAAATCGATTACGGCCCAGAGCATATCTTTTTCCCAACTCAGTCCAACGCAAGGGGGTACGACACTTACGATCATAGAGCGCCTAATAAAGTGCCATCTATATGCTAGATTGGTAACTATTGTTGTTAGCGAACTCTGCCAACGGTAAAAACTCCTCCCAACTGCCTCAGAAGTTAATTACACAACCCTTTAACTTATCCTTTAGTATTTGAATCACCCTATTAGATTGACTATCTGTCTGAGGATGGAACGCAGTATTGAAGTCCAACTTTGTACCCAGAACTTCATGTAGCTTCTTCCAAAACTGAGACGTGAAGCGAGGATCCCTATCAGATATTATCGACACCAGTACTCCATACAGTCTAACTATCTCAGACATATATAGTTTAGCCAGATTCTGCAGAGAGTAATTTGTACAAACCAGTATGAAATGGGTAGACTTGGTCAACCAATCCACGTTACCCACACTGAATCTTTCTTAGTAGGCGTTAAAGACAACCCACTTAAGAAATCCATAGTCACTCTTTCCAACTTCCAAAGCGATATTTTAACTGGCTGCAGTAAACCTAAGGGTAGCTGATGCTCAGCCTTAACCTGTTGGCATGTTAGACATTTACTCACAAAATAGGTAACATCTCGCTGAAGACCTAGCCACCAGTATAGCTCACGAAGGCCTCGGTACATCTTGTTCCCACAAGGATGCATAGCATAAGGGCTACTTTGTACCTCTCGCAGTATAGACTGCCTCAACTCGACATTATTCGGTACACAGACTCTCCCATGGAAATAGAGAACCCCTTTGCTACTCAATCCAAAATCTGATGTATTACCACTCTCAATCTGCTGGAATCGAAGACCCAGTGACTCATCCTCTAACTGTTTACCCTTAATCTGCTCGATCCATATTGGTTTAACCTAGAGTTCAGCCAACAGACTACCATCATCAAATAAATTGAGACAAGTACACATCGCTCTCAAATCAGTCATAGCCATTCGACACAGCACGTTAGTCACTACATTGACTTTACCAGAGTGGTATTCAATTGTACAGTCGTAATCCTTTAGCAGCTCAATCCATCTACACTGCCTAAAGTTTAACTCCTTCTGAGTGAGGAGATATTTCAGACCCTTGTGATCAGTGTAAATGATACACTTCTCACCATTCAAGTAATGTCTCCAGATTTTCAGTGTGAATACCACTACGACTAACTCCAAGTCATGCGTCAAATAATTTGCCTCATGAGTCTTAAGCTGTCAAGATGCATATGCAACCACCTTACCCTCTTGTATCAACACACATCCCAAACCAACATGTAATGTATTACTGTACATAGTAAACTCTTTCCTGCACTTTGGTCAGATCGAATAGGGCTTGGTAAAAATAGTCTTGAGCTTCTCAAAGCTCTTTTAGCGCATCAGTCCAGTTAAACGGCACACCCTTATGTAGTAGCTTAGTCAATGGTGCTGCAATAAGAGAAAACCCCTCTACAAATCATCGATAGTACCCAGCTAGTGCTAGAAAACTGCAAATCTCTGATACAGTCCTAGGCTACTTCCAATCTAAGGCAGCCTCAATCTTTAGAGGATCAACCCTAATCCCCTCAGCGGATACCATATGACCCAGAAATGTTACTTCTTTTAACTAAAACTCACACTTACTGAGCTTGGTTTACAGTTGTTTCTCCCTCAAAACTTGCAAAAGAACCCTGAGATGTTCATTATCAGTCTTCAAATACACCAGAATGTCATCAATAAAGACTCCTACGAACCGATCCAGATAGGGCTGAAACACTCAGTTCATTAGATCCATAAAGGCTACTCATGCATTCGTCAATTCAAACGGCATTACTAAGAACTCGTAGTACCCATAGCGAGTCCTAAACGCAATCTTGTATACATCAACCTCTTTAACTCTCAACTGATGGTATCGAGATCGGTGGTCAATTTTAGAGAAAACTGAAGTTCCTTGGAACTGATCGAACATGTTGTCTATCCTCGGCAGAGGGTACTTATTCTTGATGGTCAACTTATTCAGTTGTCGATAATCAATACATATACGAATGGATCTATACTTGTTTTTAGGAATAGAACTAGTGCTCCCCACGGAGACACACTAGGGCGGATGAACCTACGATCTAGTAATTCTTGGATTTGAGCTTTAAGCTCTACAAGCTCCTTCAGTGCTATTCTATAAAGGGTGATGGACACCGGAGCTGTACTAGGAAGGAGCTCAATTCCAAACTCAACTTCATAGTTTGGAGGTAACTAAGTAACTCTTCAAGGAAGATGTCTAAAAGTCTTTAACCATTCTGATTTCTCTAACAGAAGAATTCCCAGAATTTGGAACGCTGATATAGGCCAGATATGCCTCACATCCCTTATGAACCAACTTTTTAGCCCTCAATGCAGAAATCATATTTGACAAGTATTTTTGACGTTCCCCAATTACAACTACTTCGTTTTCCTCCTCAATTCTCAATACTACCTGTTTAATGGCACAATCCAAGTTGACTCAGTGTTTAACTAGCCAATCTATGCCCAGTATCAAATCGAATTCTCCAAAAGGGAGTTCCATTAGATCACAAAAAAATAAGTCATTGTACCTCTAAAGGGACATCTCTAAATAACTTATTAACTCGAACGGACTGCCCCAATAGACTTAATACCGTAATTTCACTCGAAGTACTCTCAACCAAAATCCCCAAAGTTTTCAGTAACAGAGCAGGCAACATAAGAATGGGTGGATCCTATATCTATCAATGTAGTATAAGGTACATTAGAAATTAAGAACATACCCATGATGACATCTAGAGCATCTCCCTCCTCTTGGCGACGTGTAATATATACTAGATCCGACTGCCTCGCCTCCATCTGATTAGTACCTATGCCCGGTACTCTCTGCCCACGGCCTAACCCATTACCACCTCGAGCCTGACCACAACCTCTAAGTGGTTGCTGAACACCCCTCGACGACTGTGCAGTACCCATACAGAGCTTGCATCTGATCAGTCCTCCGTGGACACTCTCTGATTCAGTGTTCCAATGAACCGCACCTCAAACATGCCCTTGTTCTTTTCCAGCACTAGCCCTGATGGCATATCCCACAATCGGTACAAGGCTGTTGATCAGTAGTAACCATAGGGGCCCCAACTCTGACCGGCTCATCCACCCTGGCCTTTTTCTTAGGCCTCTCAATGGAACTCGAGGGCTCCGAATCCCTCTTGTTCCTACCTTTTTCTTTCACACAGTTCTGATGCTCAGTGTGCTTAACCTCTTCATCAATCTTCGCCTTATCCACTAGCGCAGTAAAGTCTCGCTCCCTCTATGGAGCTATCAGAACTCTTAAGCTATCTCTAAGGCCGTCCTTGAAGTGAACACATCACTCGTACTCAGTCGCCAACATACCTCTTGCATAGCGGCTCAGTCTTAAGAAATCAGCCTCATATTCGGCCACTAATATGTCCCCCTGAGTCAGATTTAAAAGCTCTTTCCTTCGGGCATCCACATAACTTACACCCACATATTATCCCTAGAAGGCAGATTTAAAGAATTCCCAGGTAAGTCGTTTAGGCTGAGTGCCCTCCTTTATAGTGAGCCACCACTAATATGCTTCATCTCGTAGCAGCGATATAACACCCTTTAATTTTTACTCAGAGGTGCAGTCCAGGTCGTCCTTAATTCTCTCCGTGGCCTCTATTCAGTACTCAGCCACGTTAGGGGCAACTCCAGCAATACCTCTTAAAATCTCGGCTCCATTAGATCGGAGTCGTTCTGTAACCGACCCGTGGCCTCCCGCTTTAGTATTGGTTCCAACGACCCTCTCTAAAATTTTTAACATGGCTTGAGATAGTGCCGTCCCTAGCCATTTGATCATGAGACCCAGTCTCAGTCACAGGTGAAGCCGGTGTCTCACTGGTTTCCAAATTAGGTATGTGGCCAGATGACGAGAACCCAACTCGAGTACCTCTACGGCATCTACCACGTCCTCTTGTACCCCGTCTGCGAGTACCTCTAGTGCTCATTGTCTAATCTCATGTTATCTATATTAATAGTTTTATGCAGATTTGTTTACACTTTCAATATTTGTTAATCAAAGTCTTATGCAAAGTAGTATAGTAATTTAGTGTCCTTTTCCGTAAATCGGCCTAATAGTTTTGCTACAATCTTAGTATACACTATATTAAGTGTTTTTGGTACAGTCCATCTATAGTAGTCGTAGGATATACTACCTATAATAGTTTCAGTTTAGAACATACATCAGTTTCAGCCACAAGCATAATACAGTTTTTAGAGAGAACTTACAGGATCGACGTCGGAGAGTCGACGTGCCATACATTTAGTAAAATATTTCAAAACATTTCAAACCATTTGAAAATAGTTCTTTAGAAATTCAAGTTTAAAAACCCAATCCACAGCCGAGTTTTATAACTTGGCTCTGATACCACTAAATGTAACACCCCAAACCCGGCCAGAACGTCATGGCTGAATCGGCGATGTCACTTTGAAGTGTTTTTTGTAAAATATGTTGTCGTTGAAATCCTTATTTCTATTTAATCACTTTGTGTTATTCAATGATGAGTCAAAAACGGGTCGTTTATTTTTAAAGCATGAATCATTGAAAAGTTATTTATTTTTAAAAACATTATTAATTTTCAAAGTTTCGTTTATTGCAGAAGCTTTTAAACCATTTGTGTAATTGAGGAAATTTTGATAAAACATTTGTCTTTCTGAAAACTCGCGACTTTTCCTACTGCTAGCAATTATAAACCAAAATAACCATAAAATCCCAAATTAAAAATATAAATCCAAAGGCCCTTATTACAATAAAATACCCCAAAATTAAGTTAAATTATAAAATACTAAATTGAATTAGATAGATCGTGTGGCCACAGCTGAGTCCTCTGTTGCACCGATTCACCTATGACTAGGGATTACCTGTATAGTTAAAATAGATGGGTGAGTTTACGAAAACTCAATGTGTAATCCCATAATAGCAAACAGACAGAAAACAAACACACTCCATGCCTAAGCCCCTTTTCAGTATCAGTGACAAAGTTAGTTTGGGCTTTGGCGTAACTCAGTACAAAACAGTCATGTGCTTGGGCCTTGGCCCATTACAGTAACATTAATCAGTGCAGTAACATATGAAACAATGTGCAAGTCCTACCCATCCAGCCTCTACACTCCATCTCCATCCAGCCCTACACTCCATGTAGGGATATAATCAACCCACCCATCCCTACACTCCAGAAAGTACCGAATGCGACACTATACAGTCATATATAATAGGGCTACCAGTAATTTAGGCTAGAAGCCTTTCAGTACACTTTCTCCGATCAATAACAACTCATCCACATGTAACGCATCATGCAATCATGTCATAGTATCGTGTATGTATTCAGTACAGTCTACATGGCATGCTAAAATATAGCCTTACATGTACATATATACATAACAGTCATTCAGTCAATTAGGGGTCTAAGTAAGCTTACCGACCCAACAGTAGGTCCACAGTCGACTCGGGTGACCCATGCAACCTTAGCAATCAAACAGTGAACATGGGCCATCGAGGCCATGTTGTTGACCCATGTGGGTTCACACGCCTGTGTGGCCCACACGGCCCATAATGGCCTTGGCCGTGTGAAATGTACGACCTGACCCAATAATTTCCACACATTCGTGTAGTCTACTCGTGTGGGGCCCACACGCTTGATGGGCCCAGTTCAACCGGCTCATGAAATTGTACATGGACGCCCTCATCGATCAGACACCCATATTTAGTCACACAGCCTACCACACGAGCTGCCGCACGCCCGTGTGGAGTCGACGATTCACACTTTTTGGCTTTTTGCCGATTTCTAATTGTAGAACAGTAATTACACACACCTGTCACGAATTCGATGTCAAACACTCCCTAAGCCTGGATACCTATCAAAGGTCATTCAAAATTGATTTGCAGTTTAATTCACAGGTCTAGATAATTATTAACAGTATTAGCTTAACTTACCATCAAGAAGACCCTTTGCTAACATCGTTAAACCGAGAACCACGAGCACCCTAGAACCTTCATTTAGCCAAAATAATGCCACCTAATCACTTAAAGTTGCGCTAAATCAAAATGCACAATCAAACCCAAATACTAAATTCACAAACATTATCTTCACACGCACCAACAAGGTTTCGCACACTACGCACGCTAATCAAAGATCACCAGTCGCTGACTAATTTTTACCAACAACAAAACCCCTCTTAAACGGTATTCCAAAAAGAAAAGTTAAAGTTAGTACTCACCGAAACTTATCGAACCCACGGAATTAGGAGTTAAGTGCAAGAGAAAGAATGAATCGGCTAAAAGAGGTGAAAAGGAAAAATGAAAGGAGGGAGAATGTTCGACCAAAGAAAGAAAGATGAGAACGTTTGTTAGTGGGGTAGAAGAAGAAGAGAAAATTGATAAACAATGGGAGGAAGGAAACGATTGCCGTAGGGAAAACGAAGTCAGAAAAAAAAAAAAAAAGAGAGAGACTAGTTGGAACCCTTAGCAATATTCGGCCTTCAATAATGGAAAAACAATTGACAGAAGCCAAAATGAGGAGAAAACCAAACCCCAGCTGAAAATTTGATAGAGCAACAAAGAATTCAATTCGGCACCAACTCTCCCTTCATATCCCTAAAATCTCTCCTTAAAATCCTCCCTCTTATCTCACCAAAATCCTCTCAACAACCGAAACCAATCCTCAGTGAAACTCTTCAGTATTTTGGCTAGATTAAAATACCATCCTTGTTTGCGCAAAGACTCGAACCCCAAACCTCCTGCCCATAAGCTCTCCACTTAACCACCAGACTAGCAGGCCAACTCTGACATATTTTACCAGTATTTATTTATAAGCCTACTGTCTAAAGATAGGGGTTTATTCAAATAAAAATAAAGTTTTTCCCAAGCTAAAGCTTGAACTCAAAACTTCTCAAACACTCCCAGAACACATAACCGCTGAAGTAGACAAATATTTGTATCACAAACATACAAAGATAAATATTAAAGATTTTTGGGGCGTTACAAAACTACTTTATAGATCAAGAACCAGTAGATAAACGTGGAAAAGGAAAAGTTTATGATTAGTCCCTAAATTTTACTATCTTTGCAATTTGGCCCTGGTAAGTTCAAAAGGTTTAATTTAATATAAATAATAGTACTATTTCAACTTATGATTTATGTGTTGTTGAAAATATATGTATATTTAAATTCTCTTAAATGAATTCAAGGTGAGAGATGTAATTGAAATGTAAAGTGTTATGTGATTTTGTGCGAGCCCGGATGAACATAGGATATGATACAATTGGCATGCCAATAGGTTATTTTACGAGTTGTACGGGATTGACTTGTAATGAGATGATGATTATTAATTTTTATATACATTGGATATACCGGAGTCCAACATTTATTGCGAATTACCAAGTTATATCTACAGTGATTTTGGTGTGTTCTGGGGGCGGATGTAAAGCCTATGGGCTATGCACATAGTGCCTAAGCGTGTTTCTAGAGGGATGTTAGCCTATAGGCTATGCACTTGATGCCCAGACGTGTTCTTGGTTGGATTGGCTAGATTGAGCATTTTGGCGTGTCTTGGGTGGATAATCGTGTATCCGTATCTATTTATATCATTCATCGGGTAGATTTTAAATGGTTAAATATCTTGCTAGTGAAGTATATTAATGTTTACATGATTTTTGATATTGTAACGTGACTGGCTATTGAATGACCTTATATAGTTGATTATATTGTGTAAATTATATATATAACTCACATGTTGAATTATTGTGGTATTAATGTTTATTAACAAAGTTATTAAGTGTTATGTTATGTTTATACGGTAAGTTTTATCTTTTTAACTTGTGAACTTACTGAGCTATAATAAAACTTACTCGTGTTGTTTTCTTGTTTCCTTGTAGATATCGTTTGGTGGAATCGGGCAATCTGATCAACTCAAAAATCACACTATCCAACTATCTTTCAGTAGATTTTAAAAATTTTTATTTTGGGATATGTGGCATGTAATAGGAGTAACTTGTGTATGTTATAAGTATTTTCTACAAGTGGTATGTTTTGTGTTTGTGTAATGTTTTGCATTCTTATAGTTAATAATATGGTGTTGAACTTGTCATGCAACAGGAGTTATGTATTTATAAAAGTGTTTGAGAAGGTTGTATAGGCTTGTTCATAGAATGAGGTGGTTGAAATTACTTTGATAGGTTATTAGCTTGATGGATGGAATGGTATGTTTGATAATATTATAAAGTAGTTGAACTTGTGATTTTTTTAATACGAACTTAGTTTGATATTTGATTTGTGGTGCCAATGAGGGCATATTTGTTAGGCATATAGGTTGAATGATTTTGGTATGTTTTAAGCTTGTTTGAAAGTGTTTTGAAGGAATAAAAATGGTTGATATTGGTTTGGCTTGGCACCTAAGAAATAAGTAATCTTTTGGCTTGTTTTAGAAGTCATTTTAGGTGCACATAGCCTGGGACACGGGCTATCACTCCACACGGCCATGTGGCCTATTCAATTTTGGTGCAGGTATGTCCCACACAGTCATAGGTTGTTACATGGCCTAGAAACAAGACCATGTGATCCCATTTTGAATCACACACGGTTTGGTACACGATCGTGTGACCTTATTTCGAATTGCACACGGTCTAGTGACACAATCGTGTGACCCTATTTTTGAATTGTACGCAGTTTGGCCACACAGCCAACACGTCCGTGTGACCCCTGTTTATACATTTTACTTAAAATTTTGCAGAAGTTCCAATTTAATCCAAAATTGATCTTGGTTTGTTTTAAATATTCTGTAAACTCGAATTAGGTCCAAAATTGATTAAAAATTATGTAAATGATTGAATATTAATTATTTTGGTTGAATTTGTTGAAATTTATGATAGATGTTAATAGATTATTGTCATAATGCCTTGTAGCACGGTCGGACGACTGAACTGGGTATAAGGTGTTACACCTCCCTTCCATTAAAAGGATTTTACCGTTTCAACCACTTAATATTTAATGAACCTTGTTGATGATAAAATAATAAATATTTTAAATAATCCTCTTATAGGAGAAGGACACTCCTAAATAAATGCCAAAACCTGTCAACCCTTTCAAAACTAAGTCGTTAGTTGATCTCTTTAACTAGGTCGTCATTAGTATTTGGAGAGAAAAATATTTTTTTTTCCTATGATTAGCTTTATGGCCTGAGTAACATCTAAATTGCTTTAGTGTTTCATCAACCACTTTTGGTTGCTACATATTCGCTCCATAAAAGAGTATTAAATCATCTACAAAAGTTAAGTGTGAGATAATGGGTCCAGATTTGGGGAAAAGGAAATGTTTTCCACTCATCATGATGAACAGCCTCATTTATGCTTTGGCCTAGTCTTTTCATTCCCAAGATAGATAGATAATGAGATGGGGGATCCCTTTTACCTAGCCTCAAAAGGCTAGAATTTGTCTATTAGTGAGTTGTGCTAAAGAACTTGCATCAAAGAAGGTACGATACAATTCATAATAATACGGGTAAGGTTAGTAGGGAAACTAGTGTCTCGTTGGGTGTCCTCAAGAAAACCTAATTCATTCAATCATATGCTTTTTCTAACTCACCTTAATTGTCATCCAGCCCACAGGACTCTTCAAATTTTGAATTGAGTGAATAATTTCCTAAGCAATTAATATGTTATCAGTAATACTTCTACCCACCATAAAGCAAACTTGGTTCGAAGAGATAAGTTTCGACATGATTGACTTTTACATATTCAAAACAGTTTTCGTAACAATATTGTAAAGAACAATGCATAGTTTTATATATCGAATTGTGTTAGATTCTTTAAATTTTGAACTTTCAGGATTAACACTAACAAATTTCTATTTAATTCTAGGTCACTACTGCTCCCATTAAATATACCTTTAACCATGTTGCATATAGATTTTCCAATTCAAGACCACTACTGTTGGAAGATTAGGCATGAAGACCATCTGAACCCGGTGCTTTGAAAGGATCTATGTCAAATAAAGCTTATTTAATCTATTTATCTACAACATCTAGATTCAATAAATCCCTATAAGCTTTATCAATTCTTAGAAACTATTCTCTGATTGGAAGCCCTTTATTACTTCCTCTTTCCTACTTGTACATCGTCTAAAAGAAAGTAATAACTCTAGTTTTAAGAGTCTCATCATCAAAACACCTTTCGTTACTATCAATTCATAGGGCATGAAAATGATTATGTTTTCTCCGTGCCATACTTTGACTATATAAATAATTGGTGTTCCTACCACCTTGAAGTAACCAATCGCTTCTAGATTCCCGCTTCCATAAGAGTTCTTGATCTAATATTTGCTCTAATTCTACTTTAAGATTCATTTCAAGCTTCACAAGTTTCTCTGAATGATGTTTTTCTATAGCTTCTTGGACTCCTTCAATTCTCCCAATAACGTTTCATTTTCTCATTATGATATTACCAAAAACCTGTATGTTCTATGTTCGAATGACCTTTGTGAAGTTTGAAATAGCCTTTGAGAAAAGTGTTTGTGAGTTCCATTCTTTCCTCAAAAGAACTTCAAAGGACTGATGCTTGAGCTATCTACTAAAGAAACAATCTCTTCTTAACAATGAGTATTACCCCAATTGAGAACAAGATATATTTGTAGTCAGATTTGAATCTGTGTTGGAGTTGTCGACTTTATGGTATAGAAAGTATAAATTGGACCTGAACTTCTCTGATTTAGTTAATTAATGTACTTCGAATGAGAATTAAATTCTTACAAATATCTCTCCAATAGTAGTAAAAAACTGTATGCATCAATTTCCTATGGAAAACTCTATAAAAAATTAGTGAAAGTTTATTTGAGTAATTCTTCCTTATACTTAGATAAATTCTACTTTTCTTGAGTTTTAATTATAGATTTGTGAGAATTATAATTGTAATAATCTAATTATTATAATTCAAATCTAGAAGTTGAATTTTCAATTTTGGGATACACATAAAGGACTTTAACTTCCACTCTTGGGAAGTTTTATTTTTTGTCTTGTGTTCAGTTCTTTGAGTTAGAGTTCACACTCTAAGAATCCTAGAGCTTGAGAATGTTGGGTTCTAGCTCTCTAAGTGTAGCTTACTTTTCATTTGTACTTGTATTTGTCGACTAAATTGGTTTAATAAAATTTCATCAGTTATATTAATCTCTTTCGTATTATGTTCTCAACAGTTTTTGGATGCAAAACAAAATGTAAGCAAATATTGGTTCATCAATTATCTAACATTTAACTAATAATAAGTTGCGTTATGTGGTAGGATCATAATGTGAAAAGACAACTTATATTAGTAGGTAATTTAAAAGGTCCATAATATGATGAACCGAAATTGAGCAAATCGATTAAAAGACTATTATGTTGTCTATCAAGTCTAATAAGGGAGACACTTTGTCTTGGGTGTCGGAACTGTTGACTCCCAAAAGATAGAAACATAGATATGATTATATGAATTAACAATACAAAGGACAAGACCCAAGTTGAATTAATTATGCGTTATTTTATGGATTAATTCACTTGTAACGTTCATAATGTGACTTTCCTTAATCCTAAGTAAGTGACTAACTATGCGTATGTAACTTGTATACTTTGACATATTAATAACCTGAGTTCAAAACAATAATAAAGCCAAAAGTTGGTACTTTGGGTATATGACTTTTGCATGACATGATTTCATTTACAATAGTGGAATTCGTAACCAAATAAAGGATAAATGATATCGTCTCATTGGCATTACATGATAAACGGAAAAATAACGTGGTCACATATTATTTGTCTAAGATGAATGGTTTAATTACTATTTGTTAGTAACTAACTTTTTTCTTGAAGGAATATGTAATGGTTTTCATGAGATGACATAGGATCATAATAGGTGAACGAATTTAACCCAAAGAGACTAAAGATATCTTATGAGGGTAATTCACTAATGACAAAGCAATTAGGCAAGCACTTATTAAGTTGCTTTTGTAATGGTACATCATAAGGGAGAGTTCTACCATGATACTTTAGTGGAATGACTCGATAATTAAATAACATTGTAATTAATAGACAAAAAGTTGAAATTTAACTACAAATTATTTGAAATCTAATTATATATATCTAATCGGTCCCTCCACTATCTCGACATAACCCAAAACATATTACATGTAGAATTGATACTATGGGATGAATAAAAACACCGATTAAGAAAAATAGATCACCTGTGTTTTCTCACTAAGTGTAAGAGATGACTTAGTAATGAAGTTAGTTTCTTGAATTATTGTTTAATTAATTGTAATTAAATAATTAAAATTAAAAGTGAAAATTAAATTGATTATTTATTGTAATTTTATTGAAAGAGACAATTAAATACATTTCTCTTATAGATTATAATATGGTGGTATCATCATAACTTTAACAAAATTGAAACTTGGTTGAGAAAATAATTTAATTGGGTAAATTAATTAATATTCTAAGAAATAGTAAAGTTGGTTATTGGGTTGTTAAATTATAAATTACATGAGTTTATTAAAAGTCTAAATAACACATGTAATTATATTCAATAGCAGAGTCAAGTCGAATAAACCCATTTGCAACATGCTAGCTCCTAAGCAATGGTGTTGCCGCCCCCTATTCCTTAAAAGGGAATTGTTTTATTTTCTATTAAAATAATTATTTAATTACCCTTGTTCAAGTAGAATTTTTTTAAAATTTTTACTTATAAATAGGTACTGTGAGTAGGGGTGAGCAAAACTCGATTCGATTCGAAAAAATCGAAAAAAAAATTTAAATTTCGAATTATTCGAATCGAGTTAATCGAGTTAATCGAATTAATCGAATCAACTCAAATTTTGAGTTTCGAATTTCGAGTTTGAATCGAGTTGAATTTTCGAATTCGAATAACTCGAATAATTCGAATAAACCGAATATATATTTTTTTATTTTTTTAAATTTTAAGTTTTTACTTAATTTATTTTAACCCAATTTCCTCAAGCCCAAACCCAAATATTTATTTTCCCAAACCCAACCCAATTCCTCCCCAAATGAAATTTCCTAAAAGCAGAATAAAAATGAAACCCCAAAATGAAAATGAAAATGAAACCCCAAACCCCCAAATTCCATCGTCTCTATCTAGCTTCTAGGTAACAAATCCAAACCCCAAATTTATTTTCTTCTTCTCTGTTCTAACTCTCAGCCCTCAGCCTCAGGCTCTCAGCTGCGCCTTTCTCTGGTAAGTTATCTAATCTCTTTTTCTACTCTTCATTTCCATTTTTCTTACGTTTCTCTTCATTTTCTGTTTTGAAAATCACTTTCAACTCTGCGACCATCTTCTTCTCTGCTGCCTATGTGATTCAATGCCCTCCTTTCATCATCTTCATTGTCATTATAAGGCACAAGTGGCTCTTCATGAGGTGAAGATGGTGAATCCACAACCCTCTGCCGTTTTAAGTCTCGTTCCCCGTCTACACTATCAATCTATCACCATGTTCCCTTTTTGCTTTCATCTTCTTTCCCTCCTTCACCTCGACGATTTACCTTTGTTATACCATAGTAGCATTCATCAATTAAACTAAACTCCCATGAGATCTTCTACGCAATCGTTCACCTAAAAAATGATAAAAAAAGAACTATACTTTTGGATCTTTGAGAAAAAAAGCGTGAAAATTATAGCCAACTATCTAGGGTTTTCTTGAGTACCGAGATAAAACATAGCAAAGATTAGCATAGCAAACAAACTTAAGGACAAAGGAGCTTAGATAAAATTTCAAACAAAATATCAATGACTAAAATATACTATACATTTCTTTTATTTTTAAAGAAATTAGAAGAAGAGTTTAACAAGCTTTGGGTACTTCTAAAAAATGTAAATGTTTGATTATACATACATAGAACATGTAGATGATGCTTATGTATGTTATGTATGATGGATGTATATAAGAAAAAGAGAGCTTATTCACTTGTTTTTTGGATAGAACCCAAGAAAAAAAAACAGTAGTTTATTATATGATTATTTGCAAAGCTGAAATTCGTTGTTATCCATGGATAGCACTAGCAGCAGCCAGCAAGTAGGAAAAATAAAGGTGGGAAGATCTTTTACTTTTAACCTTTGGCGGGTATATGCCCAGGGCAGTCACTTCCTTTTGACTCCTACGGTGCTTATTCTGAGTTAATCAAACCAAGCATATTCTAGTCTTCTTGATGAATGCTTTTCCTTTGCAACAAATCTTTGGGTGAACAAATCTTTTGCCTCTTGTTTTATAAATATATACCTCACATTCTACATTTATTTCATATCATTACTACTATATTTGATTGTTTAAATTCCACGTTATTAAAATATAAACATTAAATTTTGGTATATTTATAATAAATGCATAACTTAAACTTATTTAAATCTATTCATTTTATTTTTAAAAATTTTAAATTTATTCTTTAGTAATTATTATATGGATGTCTTTTATTTCATTAAAATTTCAAATGCAAATAATTTACCATATTTTTAGTCTTTGGTACACTAGCAATGTCTTTGTTTCTATTATACATGCAAATTTTATAGTATAGTATAACATAATTATCTTTGAGTGATATAAATTACTTAATTTGAAGCTAATGATTTTGGAGGAAAATTATTTCGTTGAATTAGTTGAATTGTTGGAGTTGACTTGCTTTTTGTTTATTTTTATTGAGAAGCTTATTTTTTATTTTTAAATGGTACAGCAGTTATTGTGGAGAGGATTGCCGAAAGAATCCGGGCATTGCAGGAACTTGTTCCTAGTGTTAACAAGGTCAGTTCACTTTTAAATTGAATACAAGTTTTTATCAGCTTTTAACTTTTTAAATTTTATTACTTTTTGAGGTTTGACCACTCATTTAAAGCTACCTCTATTAGTTGGAGTTAACTTGCTTTCCATTTCGTGAATTAGTTGAATGAAAACTTTGGTTCAAAAATAAATTAAAGCATAAATGTTATTAAGTTTGATTTTAAATCAATTATTGGTCATCATTAGTGATTGCAACAAATGTTTACTTGTAGATGAGTGATCCAAAGTGAGATGGTTCAACTCAAAGTTCACAAAATTCTTCCCAAGTAGAGATGATCAAACAACAACCAAGGAAAATGTTAGAAAAAGATTACTCCAAGGGCGACTTGTTGGAACCATTTCACCAAGTATGTGACTAAAGAGGGGAGAAGAGAGCAAGGTGCAATGCATGTGATGTTACTTACACCATGGAAACAACTTGGTTCTACAACAAATTTGAATAACCATTTGAAAACATGCCTAAAAAGACCTCGAGGTAATACTTCTGATCCGAAGCAATTAGAATTAACATTTGTGAATGTTAGCCAAGAAACAATGGATTTATCAACTTGGGTGTTTGATAAAGATGCTATTAGAAAAGCATTGGTTCGTATGATAATTGTGGATGAACTTCCTTTTAAAATTGTAGAGGGAGAGGGTTTTAAATATTTTCTTTCTATAGCATGCCCACGTTTTAGTCTTCCATCTCATTGGACAATTAGAAGGGATTGTCTTGATTTATTTAACTCCATGAAGAGTGTGATGAAGAATTGTTTTGAAAAAGATATAAGTAGAGTTTGTTTGACAACAGACACTTGGACTTCATTGCAGAGGATATCTTACATGGTTTTTAAAGACATTGGGTGGATGATGAGTGGAGGTTGCAAAAAGAATTATAAATTTTGCCCAATATCCACTCATAGAGGTGAAAGCATAGGTCAAGCTATTGAAAAATGTCTTTAGATTGGGGATTGAGAGGGTCTTCACCATTATTGTTGATAATGCATCCGCCAATAGTGTTGCTATTGAATATTTGAGAAAGAAATTGAATCATTGAAATGCTTCTGTTGCAAATGAAAAATTTATTCATATGAGATGTGTTGCACACATTCTTAATCTCATTGTGCAACACGGTATTAAGGATGTTTCTGTGTCTGTGGATCGAGTTAGAGGTGCTGTGAGGTATATAAGAGCATCATCATCGAGGTTGATAAAATTCAACCAACGGGTAAAAGAAGAAATGATAGATAGTAAGGCTCAATTGTGTTTAGATGTGCCTACTAGATGGAACTCAACATATATGATGTTAAAGGTGGCCGAAAAATATGAGTGTGCATTTGAATCATATGTACGTGATGACCATAATTTTTTTCTTGACCTTACTGCTGGAGATGGAGTTCCTACATTTGATGATTGGGAAATTGTTCGAAGAGTTATAAAAGTATTAGAGACTTTTATCATCTTACATTGAAGGTGTCCGGATCTTTGCATGTTACCTCTCATTCATTTTTGAAGTATTGACGGATGTGCATTGTCTTTTGATGGGTGGCAAAGTTGTGGAGATCTAGACATAGTTTCTATGACTTCCAAAATGAGAGATAAATATAATAAGTATTGGGGTGAAGGAAACAAGATCAACATGCTAGTTTACTTGGCGGTCATCTTTGATCCACGATGTAAAATGAGTTTTTTGGACTTTGGGGTCAACTTGCTTTTTCCTAATGTTGCCAATGACATTATGAAAATGATTGATAGAGAATTGCATTGCTTGTTCAACTAGTATTCCTCTAATGCCGGAGAATTCAACAGTTTGAAGGTAGATCTAGTTCTTCGATAAATCTTTGTAGTTCAATGGAAATAGATCGACGAAATGAAAACGGCTTGGCCAAACAAAAATACCTTCAGAAGAAGAAACATGTTGGATTAGAAAGTAAATCTGAGTTGGATAGATATTTGGGTGAGGATGAAGAAGTAAACAATTCAAGTTCATTTGATTTACCGTTGTGGTGGAAAATGAACAGTCCTAGATTCCCTATTCTTTCACAAATGGCTCGAGATATTCTTGCTACTCCTATTTCAACAGTTGCCTCAGGAAGTGCATTTAGCACTGGTGGATGTGTTCTCGATAGTTTTAGAAGTTCTCTAACTCCTCTCATGGTCGAGGCTTTGGTTTGCACACAAGATTGGCTTCGGAAATCTAATGATGCCATCAATCTTGAAGATTATGTTGATGAATGGAAGATGGTAATATTTAAATTTTAATTTATAAAATAAGCTTTTGTGTTATTTATATTAGTAAGCATAATTTAACTAACATTTTTGTTTTTAAATTTGCTAGACTTGTCAAAAATACCTGAAGATCAAGAAGGTAATATACTTAGCATTAGTTTATAAAATTAAATGTTTATTTAATTTTTTTTGCGAACATTTTTATCATTTAACTATCTCATTCAATACTTTTACTAGATGTTTCAAGATTATCAATGCCAACGGTGTTTGAAGCACAAGAAGAAACTTAAACTATTCTATAATGGTTTTTGAACTGATATGTTATTGTTATTAGTTTGGTTTGGTTTGTTATTGTTGTTGGTTAATTGGATTTTTATTGTGTTCTTTTTTTTTTGTTTGTTTGGACTGGTGTAGGTTTCTATTACATTTTGGACTTTTATTTATATCTTTTTTTTATTATAATGTTGTTGTTTACATCGACTCATGTTATTTACTTGAATTTTTACTTATGTTTTTTTATTATAATGTTGTTGTTGTTTACTTGGACTCATATTATTTACTTGGATTTTTACTTATGTTCTTTATTATAATCTTATTGTATTGTTTTTGTTGTTTATTTGGACCCATATTGTTTATTTAGGTTGATGTTGTGTTACTTTTATTTATTCACTTATTTACTCCAATTTTTGTTGTATGATCATGTTTAAAAATTTTAAAGAAAATTATTTTTTGAAAAATTACATAAAAATAAACAACACTAAAGTCATTTTTTTAAAATTTAACTCGAACGATTCGATTCGATTCGATTCGATTCAATTTCGTCTCACTCGACTCGATTCGAGAAAATTTCAAATTAAGTTAGGATGATAAAATACGATTCGAAAACTCGATTAACTCGAAAATTTTCGATTCGATTCGATCGAATGCTCACCCCTAACTGTGAGATGAGGCAAACACACACTAGTTATTCGAATTTAGTCTTACCTTGATTTTTAATTTATAAATATTGATATATTTACATAAAATGATTAATTACTTTTTCAGAATCTATCTTTTATGGTCTAATTGCACATGGGCCCTCATACTTTCACTAATATTCAATTTAACCCTCACTAATAATTAACTTTTCATACTTGCTTTCCTGGGGCTTAATTTGACTCTAATCATCATGATTTGATTAATAATTTTGGGGTGTTACAATACATGTGTTTTAAGCAATAATAAAAACAAAAGTAGATTAAGTACTTAATGAAGGAACACATTAAGTTGATGAAAGTGCTTATTGAACACATAAATAAGAAAGTGACAATGGGCTTGTCACTAAAGTTATTTTACATGTAGTAATTGAAAATTTGTTGTAGTTTATTTTCTCATTTTGGTTGTATACATTTGGTCATCCAAATAGGACTTGTTGCTACATGTGTAAGTTGATTTAGAAGAAAATTTGCAGAGTAATACATGGAAGAGAATAGTGAGTTAAATGATGATTTATTGCCCATCATTTCTGCGATTATAGTCTTCTATAATAAACCATTATTGAGAACAACGTTATAAAATTCGGACAGAGGATATTAGAATCTTTGTTTAAAATCAATATTAAATTGAATAACCAACCCAATTCTAACCATAATAAAAGTAGCTAGGGACATTTCATAAGATGGAACAAAAACTTAAAATATTTATTATAAATACACTAAGTGGTCCTTAATTTGATAATAAATATATTTAAGATATTTACTATTAGGTGATTATTTGGACTTGGTAATTACCTTATTGTCAATGTACCGTACCTACCACGATTGTGATTGATTACAAATTCTTTACTATTATGAGGTGCTATGATTATTTGTTTATCATTTCTGCATGTGTTGGACATATTATTCAAATTATTCATGTTTAATTTCCAACTTTTTTCGACTTTAAAGGATATCGAGTTTTCGGATACAGAAGATGATAAGAACAAATGAAAAGGAATACCAATTTTATGTTAATTTGCCTCATTTTTTAACTTCACTTTGTTATCTGTCTTACAGGTTACTACTGAATAATTGACCTTTCTTTTTTTCACTTTCCGCTAACTAGAATTTTTTACGCCCAGGTTTTTAAATTAGGTTAAATATTTAAATTCAGGTTTTCACTTTCCAACTTTATTTATGGAAATGGGTCAATTTTTTCATTATTTACCTAAAAGGGCAGAAAATGATAAAACGCATCCACGTAAGAGTGTTTTTGGGTGAAATTTCAGCAAAACGTGCCCTTCGGGAGAGATTTTGCCATGTTAGCACAAAACGCACTGACATGAAAGCATTTTGCTGACATGACAAAATCGCTCCCCAGAGCACGTTTTGCTCGTGTTTTTTTCCCAACGGCTATTTGATTTTTTTGACCGTTGGGGGGTCCAACAAAAAAAAAAAAAATCTATAAAACCCCCTATATTTTCCACACAATATTTCTTCAAAAATTGGTAAAAAAACTCTCAAATTTCTCTTTAAATTTCTCAAAGCTCTCTTTAATTAATTATTTCCTTTAATTTTTTTCCTAAATTAGTATTATTTTTTTTATATTTTCAAAAATATTTGGTCGTGTTAGTAATGGCCCGGGAATTAATTCGTCCCGATCATAAACATATCTCCGTCGAACAAATGAAAATGGTAATGGTTAATTTTAATTTTTGAATATTATTTAATTTTTTTCATTTATGTAATTTTAATTAATTTTTATTTTATAATTTTTTTTATAACAGTCTGTAGATCGGGTGTTAGAATGTTATATTAATAATATGTTTGGTCCTCCATCACCGTTGATAGAAAATTGCTTGAGGGAAGTGGGTTTTTAGCACGTGGCCACTATAGGCCGGGGGTGCAAGTTGGACCCGAAACTCATCAGCACGTTAATAGAAAGGTGGAGACCCGAGACACACACATTTTATCTTCCATGCGGAGAGTGTACCATCACTTTGAAGGACGTTCAGTTACAATTGGGATTGTCGGTGGATGGGTCCGCACTCACCAGGTCTGTTCAATCCATTGATTGGGGAGCCATATGCTACGATCTTTTGGGTGAGATTCCGGATAATATTTACGGAGGTCGGATCGAGATGGGCTAGTTACGGGACACATTCTTGAGCTGGGGAATGATTCGACTGAAGTAGAAAGAATACGATATGCTCGGACATACATCCTTGAGATGATTGGATGTTATTTGACGGACTTGCTACAAAACATCGTACATCTGATGTGCCTGCTGAAACTCGTTGATTTTAGAGTAGTTGACGAATTTAGTTGGGGGCCTGTCGTGTTGGCAACATTGTGCCGGGAGATGTGTGGGGATAAAGCTAAAATCAGAGGCTGCCTATCACTACTATAATCATGGGGGATTTCGCTTTCCATTTTTACGTCCTCGAGTGAACCACCCATATACATTCTCACTCATAACGAGGTAAAATTTATATTTGATTTTACAATTATTACATATATTTAAAATAAAATTGTATGCTAAAAATTTATTTAATTAGGTAAAACCATTCGACGAGTTATGTTGGAATACCTACCGCTCCTGAAGATATACAACTTCTATTAGACCAACGGTCGGAAGTGTAAGTAAGTATTAAATATATATACATAAAATAGTCTTTTCATATTTATGTATATAATTAATATTTTTATCACATTCATATAGCTTCAATGGACACCATACGAGGATCCGACAATTTGAGCAGTAATTTTGAATGAATTATTTCAAAATCTGAACATTTGGTATGTTAAGGTCCCACTGGTCAACTATTCTACTATCGAGATGTACCAGAAGGATAGAGTGTTGCAGCAAATTGGATTCCGACAACCGATTCTCGAGGCATCTGAGGTGCTCGATGATGAGTATAAAATTGACTTACGCCAATCGAATACGAATTGACCGGATTTTTTTGAAATATATCAAAATTTAGGAAAATCAGTATGATCATATACCTACTCGCGAACCGATCATTATTTCAGAATTAGCGTGCGCGCCGGATTACATGTCATGGTTTAGTATCCATGGCAAGCCATATTTGCTGTTGGAAGAGCAGAAGCGTCTGCAAATTCGTGTTGAAAGGAAACGACAGGGCCCTTTAAATCCAATGAGAAGGAATGATGGTACAGGCCCATCAACAGCGCCCACACCATCACCGGGCCCAACACATCAACCGACGACACCCACACCACAACCCTTTTAGATTATGTCAGGTGCGTATCCTAGCCCTTATATGTATCATAACCCTTAGATGTTTTCTTTTCCCAGTCCTATGCCAAGTTGGAATGCATGGCCCGGTGCATCTCCTTTCCCGATGACTTCGACTCAATTGGCGATATATAGGCCATCGTCGCCGGAGGGATCGCACCAGGCACTGTCGAGGAGCTCATCTCATTACTAATCCCTATTGCCTTATGGGATTCAAACACCTCCGTTATGGGTGATGCAAACACCTCCACATTCTTTATTCTATAAAGGTGGGTCATCCTCCTAACCCCACAACCCCAGCCGGAAGCTGAACCAAGGAGGAATCCAGAGCATAATCGTCGGCCACCCTCACATGGCACTGATTTTGAAGCACATAAATTGATTTTTTTAATATATTTGTACAAACTATTTTTATATTGTTTCATTTAATAAAATAAAAGTTGTTTTTAATTTTTAATAGTAAATTATTTTTATATTTTTAATAAAATAGAATCTCTTTTTAAATAAGGTAATTAATACAACAATTATCAACTATTTTGGTTTGGACATGATCAAATTGTATGACCAAAGTTCCTACACCATCTGCACAACTTCTATTGGTTCATTCTTTCCGGATATCCATATTATTATGTATTCTACTTGAGCAAGGATGACCTTTTGGTTTGCGACACAATTCTCTATCCAGTAATAACTTAAACGGAGCAAGCGATACAGATGGCCACTTACGTTCATCTGGGACCGGTGGGAATACATGTCACCACACATTGTACATGTATTCTATTTTGTACACTTCGTCAACATATCTCATGGGATCCAAACGGAGATTCTAACAAGCTGCAATTGTATGAGTGCATAGATAACGAAGTGCGTCAAATAATTTCTATTTAATTCTAGGTCACTACTGCTCTCATTGAATATACCTTTAACCATGTTGCATATAGATTTTCCAATTCAAGACCACTACTGTTGGAAGATTAAGCATGAAGACCATCTGAACCCGGTGCTTTGAAAGGATCCATGTCAAATAAAGCTTATTTAATATATTTATCTACAGCCTCTAGATTCAATAAATCCCTATAAGCTTTATCAATTCTTAGAAACTATTCTCTGATTGGAAGCCCTTTATTACTTCCTCCCTCCTACTTGTACATCGTCTAAAAGAAAGTAATAACTCTAGTTTTAAGAGTTTCATCATCAAAACACCTTTCGTTACTATCAATTCCTAGGGCATGAAAATGATTATGTTTTCTCCGTGCCATACTTTGACTATGTAAATAATTGGTGTTCCTACCACATTGAAGTAACCAATCACTTCTAGATTTCCGCTTCCATAAGAGTTCTTGATCTAATATTTGCTCTAATTCTACTTTAAGATTCATTTCAAGCTTTACAAGTTTTTCTAAATGATGTTTTTCTATAGCTTCTTGGACTCCTTCAATTCTCCCAATAACTTTTCATTTTCTCATTATGATATTACCAAAAACCTGTAAGTTCCATGTTCGAATGACCTTTGTGAAGTTTGAAATAGCCTTTGAAAAAAGTGTTTGTGAGTTCCATTCTTTCCTCAAAATAACTTCAAATGACTGATGCTTGAGCTATCTACTAAAGAAACAATCTCTTCTTAACAATGAGTATTACCCCAATTGCGAACAAGATATGTTTGTATTCATATTTGAATCTGTGTTGGAGCTGTCGACTTTATGGTATAGAAAGTATAAATTGGACATGAACTTTCTGATTTAGTTAATTAATGTACTTCGAATGAGAATTAAATTCTTACAAATATCTCTCCAATAGTAGTAAAAAATTGTATGCATCAATTTCCCACAGAAAATTTTGTCGAAAATTTGTGAAAGTTTATTTGAGTAATTCTTCCTTATACTTAGTTAAATTCTATTTTTCTTGAGTTTTAATTACAGATTTGTGAGAATTATAATTGTAATAATCTAATTATTATAATTCAAATCTAGAAGTTGAATTTTCAATTTTGGGATACACATAAAGGACTTTAACTTCCACTCTTAGGAAGTTTTAGTTTTTGTCTTGTGTTCAGTTCTTTGAGTTAGAGTTCACACTCTAAGAATCCTAGAGCTTGAGAATGTTGGGTTCTAGCTCTCTAAGTGTAGCTTACTTTTTATTTGTACTTGTATTTGTCGACTAAATTGGTTTAATAAAATTTCATCAGTTATATTAATCTCTTTCGTATTATGTTCTCAACAGTTTTTGGACGCAAAACAAAATGTAAGCAAATATTGGTTCATCAATTATCTAAAATTTAACTAATAATAAGTTGCGTTATGTGGTAGGATCATAATGTGAGAAGACAACTTATATTAGTAGGTAATTTAAAAGGTCCATAATATGATGAACCGAAATTGAGCAAATCGATTAAAAAAACTATTATGTTGTCTATCAAGTCTAATAAGGGAGACACTTTGTCTTGGGTGTCCGTGTAACACCCCAAACCCGGCCCATAAGTCATGACCGGATCTGGTATGCTACGAGTTGAATGTTGAAAACTTTGATTGAAGGATTTTGAAGAATCTTAGTTTATTTTAACCGATTAATCATTAATTGTGATATTTTGAAGAAACTTTAACATTTGCGTTGAACACATTTGGAAAACCCATTTGGTTTCACTTTATAATTAAGACTTTGGAAATATAGGTTTGTAAGACGTATAGAATAAATAAAGGAAAAAAATGTAAAACGATAACCTAAGTTATGGGGGCCTTATTACAAAAATAATCCCAAATTTAAACTTAAAGAAAAACGGAAATAGTCTATAAAGATAAAAAAAAAAACTTGATGGCCCCTCGAGTCCGCCTCGGCTCCCATGTCCACGATCTACTGCTCATCTGGAAAGTTGGGAAAATATAAAAGGGTGAGTCACCAAGACTCAGTGTGCACATCCCGAAAACACATAAACGCCTTGGGCCCATTAAACATATTATGGGCCTAGGCCCATTCATAATGGCACGTAATATATATTACATGCAACATGGCCCATCCCAAACCTAAAGGTCCATCCTCTACACACCCCCGTACCAACCATCACACCGTGGGGATTTTTACAATCAACCCTCCATCCGCTACACACCATATCGACAGCTGTGCTGTCTGTCATAAAGACCGATCACTATGTGACCTATGTGGCAAAGCCACCGATCGCTATGCGACTTTAATAATATATATTGACAGCTGCGCTACCTGTCATAAAGATCGATCACTATGTGACCTATATGGCAAAGCCACCGATCGCCTCGCGACCTGCTCCCCTTCATCATATCAATCCCATCCCATGCATACATACATGCAAGAATCAGAACATTAAACTATCTAAACAGATCACATACTTTCACATACTTCGATACACATAGAGAAGTTTCTATGATTACATACCTGACATCCCTTGCCTACCCTTTTTGGGTATTACGACTGTTCATACAGCCTCAATTTTCGGCTTTTAGTCCATAACATATACATAGTACAGTTTAACTAGTGTGATAGAGATCTACACACCTGATTACCGACAGGACAATACTTTTTATGTCGACACTATCAGAAGTCGATACGACTGCTAACTACCTAAGGTTTTGGTCCGAAGCCGGTCCACAACCCAGCGGCCAATCCCGAACCCCCGACACCGTGCGTTTCTTGAACATTGGGGCTGAAACTATAGATCCAACCTGTAAGACCCCTTAACCCTAAACCGTCATTGGAATAGGGTTATGAGACATTACCGGACATATCACACCACTTACGAACAATTCACAAATAAAAACACATTCATAGTACAATTTAATAATTAAGTCCTTATAATGAACTCTAGAAATTTTAAAACATGTATTAAAATGTAACGGACTCGTTTAAGTATTTTAGAATATATATTTTTTTATAAATTTAACAAAGATTTCTACTTATTTTCACATAAAACCCCTTGCAATTAAAATCATATTCATTCCAAATATAACCAATTCAACCAATTCCAAAATCCAACAATTCAACCAATGCAATTTCATATTTAATCATATTTAAATTATACTTATAACATCAAATACCAAGTATCATTCTTTACAACAAAAGTCATGTTAGTAATTTAAAGTGACCAAAATAACACCTATGTACATGCCACTTTTATCAAAGAAGAATACATCACCAAATTTTGTTTTGAAGTCGGGATCGCCTTGGATGCTGAATCAGGACTTTGAACACCTATTAACTCGCTGCATGAAACAACCGACTGTATTTGAGTATACATATACTCAGTGGTATTACCATAATTCAAATTATAAGCATAATAATCATATCATTAAATCATATAACTTTAATTTTACTAAAACAATTCAAACACAAGTTTGTCATTCTCAATATATTCATACAATTCAATTTTAGCTGTTTGACAATCGAAATAATACACATTCATGTTGAGCCATTATCCATCTCATGAACCAATGGTTCATGCTTTCCATTCTCATACTCATATTCAAATCACATTTTTCAATTAATGTTCTATTTTCACATTTCTTTCAATGGCTCAACCATTTCATTTTATTCAATTTAACCTTTTCTTTAGTTACCCCTATTAACAGACTCGGACTTTGGCGGATACACGGATTCCAACCCAAACACACCAGTACAGCACATTGTGCCTAAAACGGTACATAGTACCTGATCAGTATACGACACATAAGTGCCTGAAACGACACATGAGGTGCCTGAAATACGACACATAAAGTGCCTGATCGGCAAAGCCGATAAATCCCGTACTCTTCCAAATCCTATGGCATGCCAATTATATCCGACTTAGCCCGACTAGTTAATAGGGTATTTCAATTCTCAATTTCATTTTCATTTTCATAACAAATTCAATTTCAATATCAATTACACTTTTCCCATCACCAACCACAATATTATTCAATACTAACACATATTTCTCAATCAATTCAATTTTTCAAATTCAATTCAATAAAGTCACTTACCTTATTATTTACTTACCACACACATAATTTAAATTTAACATTAAATAATAAATAATTTAAATTATAGTAATACAAACCCGAATTTGCTTGATTATTCATCGGTAACCTTCTCCTTTCCTTTGTGGGTCGATGCCTCGAGTTCCTTTTTAACTACGAAAATAATAATAATTCACATTATTAATTGAAACATTAAAATTACAATAAATAATTAAATTTTATTCAATTCCTACTCTTCCTCTTCATTCCACATTCTTTATGCACAATTCTATTGTTTACTTATAATTTCTTTCAAGGCTGTCTACCTGAGTTATTGTCACTAAATTATCTATATCTTGAGTTACAGAATTCCAAATTAACATCTGTAAATTTTATATGAAACTAGACTCATATATCTTCTTTTCATAAAATTTTCAGAATTTTTTATTTATCCAGCAAGTACGGTTTATTCTTTAAAATCACCCCTATTCTGTTGTTTGACAGTTCCGACCATTCTTTGCTAAAATTTAATTATCTTTTCGTACAGAATTCAAATGATGTTCTAGTTTGTTTATTCTAAATATAGACTCATTAACCATATAAATTATGTCCCACAATTATTTTTGTAAAATTCTTAATGATTTTTACAAGTCAGAACAGGAGTTCTCGAAATCACTCTGAACCAGTCTCACAAAAATCTAAATATCTCAAAATACAGAATTCCTTTGCTTTCTCTGTTTCTTTCATATGAAAATAGACTCAATAAGCTTTAATTTCATATCTCACTAAACTTCTAATTCCATTTCTATTATTTTTGGTGATTTTTCAAATTTACTCTACTGCTGCTGTCCCAAAATTGTTTTTTGATAGCTTATTTTGCAATTACATCCTAGCTAAGTTTACTTATTTTCTTAACTTAATTCATGCTTTCTTTCTCCTTAAATTCCTTCTATATTCAACTTTACTATCTAATTTTCATAATAAAACCCTAATTTTAATTTTTTTCCAAATTAATCCTTATAACACAAAACTTATAGCTTACTTTACAATTTAATCCTTTTACTAATTCTAACTTAAATTTCATTCAATTTATTCTCTATTTCATCTTTTCTTCTACATCAACTATACTTGAAAATCTACAAACTCTCAAAATATCAACTTAGTTTCATCAAAATCTTGTGTAACATCCTAGATTAGGGGTTATGCGTTAGTGCGTAATTCATGAAATAGTGGGCTCGATTGGTGTGTTGGATGTGATCCGAGGAGCTTTAGGAACCCTAAGATGTAAGGAAATGTATGGAAATGTACTGGAAATGTATGGAAATGTATGGAAATGTAAGGAAATGTAAGGAAATGCCTTGTCTTGGAAATGTATGGAGATGTTAAGTTTAAAACAAGAAAGTGAACATTTTTGGGAACTAGGAAATGTAAGGAAATGATTTAGAAATGATTCAAAAGAGGAAAGTGAACATTTCTGGAAACTTGGAAATGTAAGGAAATGTCAAGATTAAAGAGGCAAACGAAAATTTTTGGAAACTTGGAAATGTAAAGAAATGTTAAGTTTTAAAGTTTAAAAAGGGGAAACTAAGGCAAGGTGGCCTTAAGAGAAAAAGTATGTGAAATTTGACACACAATCGGCCTGGAAAAGTGGCTCAAGATGTCACTTAGGGCCTTTGGAAATGGCGCCACATACAAGGGTGTTGGGCCTGAGTTCGAGTCACATGGGAAGCAAATAAAAGAAATTTTATTTTGCTTCCAGAAGAAGTGAGGTGGACGGCACAAGCTTTTAAAAAAGAGGAGTTTTATTCTCTTTAAATTTCGGCTAAATAGGGGATAAATAATGGGATTATTTTAGATTATTCTCAAGAGATAATTGTGGATTAATTCCTTTTATTTTAATGGATAAAAGAAGAGATAATAGAAGGATTATTATTATTATTAATGAGATAAAGTTATCAAATTAAGAAGAGTGGTGGCCAAGTAAGGACTCTAGCCTAGTAAATTCGGCTATAAAAGGAATAGAGGCCATTCAACATTATTTACTATTCCTTGATAACCTCTCCGAATTTTCTCTCGCAACCCTATTCTTTTCTTCTTCATTCTTCTCCTCTCAATATTCCAAAAGCTGAAATCTTGCTAAGATCAAGGCCATAGCCGAATCTCTGAAGGTTGAAGTGAAGGTGCAATCGATTTTTTCAAATAAGGAGATCTTTCGGGACTTACTAAATGTAGATTACAAGGAATGAGAAGTTCTTTTCTCGAAGGTACACCATAGGCTGCGTGTTCCTTAGTTATTCGGTGAATTCCGGGATTTAAAATCCACAAGGTAAGTGTCTATAGCATTCAGCCAAGGCCTATTTTGATAGTTAGATCTAATTCTTGTTATTTTAAAAATCTGAAACTAACCCCTGATGAGATTTAGTGCTTGGCCAAATACAAGGAGGAGCATAGCATAGATTTCGGGATTTGATTAGTATTGAAATCAACAAGGTAAGTTTTAAGTATACAAATCCTACTAAGATTTGGTTTTATAGTAGAATAGGCTTTATGCTAATATAATAAGGATGGTAGAATGTAGGACTTGAGATCTAAGGCATTAGATCAAGCTTTTTAGGATTTGGATTGAAAGCATTAAGCGAATCAGGTGTGTACCCCACACTAATTCTTAATAAGTTTTATGACAATATTTAAATATGTATGTATGTTATATGAATGCGGAAAATATGGCTAAGTACCATGTTATGGTGCACAGTACTAAGGTACATTTTCCTACTCCTACTAGGAATATGAAATTATGTTATATATGTAACATGTGAAAAGTGATAAGAATGAATGTGGTGACCTAAGACCACGATATCTGAATGTGGTGACCTAAGACCACGATATCTGAATGTGGTGACCTAAGACCACGAAATCTGAAAATGATTATTGATATGAATATGTGATAATATGCGAAATAACATGTACATGCATTCTCATGGCATTATTTTATGTTGCATGTGCATGGGTGGGATATGATATGAAAGAAGGACAGGGTGTACTTCGAGTACGTGGTTTGATGTTAGCCTTGAGCTTCATCGTAGATTGACGTGGACTGAGGTCACGTTGTGGATTAATTGCGATTTAGTTCGCGTGGCTTGATGAGTAGCTCTGTGCCTCATTGTGGTTGATATAAGCTTTGTACTATATCGTGGTTGATGAGTGACTACGTGTCCCATCGTGGTTTTGGTGTTAGCTACGGCTACATCGTGGATTGGCGCTGACTGAGGTCGCGTTGTGGATTTTTGTGCTTTATTGCACGTGGATGGCATTTATTGCCTTTTGGAGTAAAAAGGAGAGGGTGATTTAATAATCCCCTGGTGTGTGGTAAGTTGGTACGGGGGAGTGTAGCGGATGGCTAACTAGGTTTGGGTTCGGGAATGCATCATTAAATGTTTTCTATGATTTGAATGTGTATCATATGTATGCCTGAAATTGTTAAGACTTAGTGTTTGTGTACACATTGAGTCTGTTTGACTCACCCCGTTGTGGGAACCTTTTTGAGGTGACGATCAGTAATGGACCGGGTCGGCAAGAGCTCATAGGTGGCCATGCACAGCAAGGAATTTAATTAATTTGGATTTTTATATTTTAAGTACTTTGAATTTAAAGTTTGGAAATTATTTGATGTAATGAGGCCATAAGGCCAAGATTGAATTTCTTTATTTCTTTTTACTTTTATTTACAAATTATTATTTAAGGGATCAAGTAAATTTATTTTTAAAATAAACTCCAAGTGTTTTGTCACCTTAATTAAAAAGGAATTTTAATATAAGATTAACTCATTTTCAAAGACAAGCCCAACCCAAACAATATTTTTTTAAAATTCACACAAGTTTTTCCTAAGTAACAAAAGAATTTTGAACCGGTTTACATCGAAGAACATACCAGTCCGGTCAAGGCTCGTGGGCGGGTATGGGGTGTTCGATTTGGTATCGAGCCAGTTTTAAACTCTCACTGTGGGCTAAGGCCCAAACGTTTTCAAATCGAGCCCAAATGAGTTTCTTTGAAGTTAAGCAGGTTTTCTGGCATGGCACCTAAGTCTCCGACCCGCAGTCCACCAGGTAAGTACCCCTAACCATCTGTGTGATTATGTGAATTATAGAAGGGTAGAAAAGGCATGGAACGTAGAATAGTATGATAGGTACTTGAACCCTAGGACTAGTCTACTCCAACTATTACATAAGACTTAATTGACTAACTAAACAAACCTATGGCTAAGTCAACCGAGTTAGGGTGTGGTAACCCCTGTACGCATGTCTAAGATTGGATCTGGAAGAGCCTGGTATTTAAACAGTCCTAGTGACTCACCTCCTCTTCGCAGGAATCCTACCTGGTGCGTAGCTACGGTTCACCCTAGCCAAGAGGACTCACCCGTAGGCTAAACTCAATAACTAAAACCCGAAAGGGACTAGCCATGTTTTTTTTATGAAAACCCTAGTTTTAAAACTCTTAAAATTCCCATTTAATTTGAAAAGACTGTTTTATAAATTTCTCTGAAATATTTCTTGATTTATGAAAAATTACCAAAATGCCCCTAGTGGCGAAATTACAAAAATGCCCTTGGTTTCTAAAATTTTTGTACCACCCCGATTTCAATAAAATTTTCCTTACTTTACAAAAGCATCCAAGAATTCTATTTTGCAAATATTAATACCTTGACTTTGGAAAATTACGAAATTGCCTTGACGTACAAAATTACCAAAATGACCCGATTTCCAAAATTTTTGCAAACATCACCAATTTGGAAAACAAATTCTCAAAAAGAACCCCAAGTTTTGCAAATTTTGAAATACCCTTGATTTATTCAGATTTACAAATTTACCATGGTTTATTACCAAAATAACCCAGAGCTCTAAAATTCTTTGAAATACCCCGATTTCAAAATTTTCCAAAATATTTTGAATTTAAAAATTCCAAAATACTTTTGACAAGATCATCAAGGAACTTTTCTTCTAAAATTACGAAAATACCTGTGAGGACAAATTACGAAAATGCCCATGGGTAGTGGAAAACAACAACAATGAAAACTACAACGTTTCTCCGAATGAACGAAAGTTCATAATTGTTTGATGGATGTATGAATGAATGAAAAGGCGTGTGCATGTATGAATACGAAAGAACCACTCCTAAAATTCTTTTCATAAAACTTCTTCGCGAATAATCGGTAGAATAAAAGCTAATTCATAAAACTTCTTAATCGAGTTAAATCGTGAAGTAGACATGAGTTCTAGGGGCGTGAACTTAAGATCGAGTCTTGTGCGTAAGCATAGTGCTATGAGAAGGATTGTACGACTGTTAATAAGTAATTTTGAGGACGAAATTATTTTTAAGGAGGGTAGAACTGTAACATCCTAGATTAGGGGTTATGCGTTCGTGCGTAATTCATGAAATAGTGGGCTCAGTGGGTGTGTTGGATGTGATCTGAGGAGCTTTAGGAACCCTAAGATGTAAGGAAATGTATGGAAATGTACGGAAATGTATGGAAATGTATGGAAATGTAAGGAAATGTAAGGAAATGCCTTGTCTTGGAAATGTATGGAGATGTTAAGTTTAAAACAAGAAAGTGAACATTTTTGGGAACTAGGAAATGTAAGGAAATGATTTAGAAATGATTCAAAGAGGAAAGTGAACATTTCTGGAAACTTGGAAATGTAAGGAAATGTCAAGATTAAAGAGGCAAACGAAAATTTTGGAAACTTGGAAATGTAAAGAAATGTTAAGTTTTAAAGTTTAAAAGGGAAACTAAGGCAAGGTGGCCTTAAGAGAAAAAGTATGTGAAATTTGACACACAATCGGACTGGAAAAGTGGCTCAAGATGTCACTTAGGGTCTTTGGAAATGGCGCCACATACAAGGGTGTTGGGCACGAGTTCGAGTCACATGGGAAGCAAATAAAAGAAATTTTATTTTGCTTCCAGAAGAAGTGAGGTGGACGGCACAAGCTTTTAAAAAAGAGGAGTTTTATTCTCTTTAAATTTCGGCTAAATAGGGGATAAATAATGGGATTATTTTAGATTATTCTCAAGAGATAATTGTGGATTAATTCCTTTTATTTTAATGGATAAAAGAAGAGATAATAGAAGGATTATTATTATTATTAATGAGATAAAGTTATCAAATTAAGAAGAGTGGTGGCCAAGTAAGGGACTCTAGCCTAGTAAATTCGGCTATAAAAGGAATAGAGAGGCCATTCAACATTATTTACTATTCCTTGATAACCTCTGCCGAATTTTCTCTGCAACCCCTATCTTTTCTTCTTCATTCTTCTCCTCTCAATATTCCAAAAGCTGAAATCTTGCTAAGATCAAGGCCATAGCCGAATCTCTGAAGGTTGAAGTGAAGGTGCAATCGATTTTTCAAATAAGGAGATCTTTGGGACTTACTAAGTGTAGATTACAAGGAATGAGAAGTTCTTTTCCGAAGGTACACCATAGTGCGTGTTCCCTAGTTATTCGGTGAATTCTGGATTTAAAATCCACAAGGTAAGTGTCTATAGCATTCAGCCAAGGCCTATTTTGATAGTTAGATCTAATTCTTGTTATTTTAAAAATCTGAAACTAACCCCTGATGAGATTTAGTGCTTGGCCAAATACAAGGAGGAGCATAGCATAGATTTCGGGATTTGATTAGTATTGAAATCAACAAGGTAAGTTTTAAGTATACAAATCCTACTAAGATTTGGTTTTATAGCCGAATAGGCTTTATGCTAATATAATAAGGATGGCCGAATGTAGGACTTGAGATCTAAGGCATTAGATCAAGCTTTTCAGGATTTGGATTGAAAGCATTAAGCTTAATCGGTGTGTACCCACATTAATTCTTAATAAGTTTTATGGCAATATTTAAATATGTATGTATGTTATATGAATGCGGAAAATATGGCTAAGTACCATGTTATGGTGCACAGTACCAAGGTACGTTTTCCTACTCCTACTAGGAATATGAAATTATGTTATATATGTAACATGTGAAAAGTGATAAGAATGAATGTGGTGACCTAAGACCACGAAATCGAATGTGGTGACCTAAGACCACGATATCCGAATGTGGTGACCTAAGACCACGAAATCAAAATGATTATTGATATGAATATGTGATAATATGAAATAACATGTACATGCATTCTCATGGCATTATTTTATGTTGCAAGTGCATGGGTGGGATATGATATGAAAGAAGGACAGGGTGTACTTCGAGTACGTGGTTTGATGTTAGCCTTGAGCTTCATCGTAGATTGACGTGGACTGAGGTCACATTGTGGATTAATTGCGATTTAGTTCGCGTGGCTTGATGAGTAGCTCTGTGCCTCATTGTGGTTGATATAAGCTTTGTGCTATATCGTGGTTGATGAGTGACTATGTGTCCCATCGTGGTTTTGGTGTTAGCTACGGCTACATCATGGATTGGCACTGACTGAGGTCGCGTTGTGGATTTTTGTGCTTTATTGCACGTGGATGGCATTTATTGCCTTTTGGAGTAAAAAGGAGAGGGTGATTTAATAATCCCCTGGTGTGTGGTAAGTTGGTATGGGGGAGTGTAGCTGATGGCTAACTAGGTTTGGGTTCAGGAATGCATCATTAAATGTATTCTATGATTTGAATGTGTATCATATGTATGCCTGAAATTGTTAAGACTTAGTGTTTGTGTACACATTGAGTCTGTTTGACTCACCCCGTTGTGGGAACCTTTTTGAGGTGACGATCAGTAATGGACCGGGTCGGCAGGAGCTCATAGGTGGCCATGCACAGCAAGGAATTTAATTAATTTGGATTTTTATATTTTAAGTACTTTGAATTTAAAGTTTGGAAATTATTTGATGTAATGAGGCCATAAGGCCAAGATTGAATTTCTTTATTTCTTTTTACTTTTATTTACAAATTATTATTTAAGGGATCAAGTAAATTTATTTTTAAAATAAACTCCAAGTGTTTTGTCACCTTAATTAAAAAGGAATTTTTAATATAAGATTAACTCATTTTCAGCACAAGCCCAACCCAAACAATATTTTTTTTAAAATTCACACAAGTTTTTCCTAAGTAACAAAAGAATTTTGAACCGGTTTACATCGAGGAACATATCAGGTCCGGTCAAGGCTCGTGGGCCGGGTATGGGGTGTTTCATCTTGCTTTAAAGCTTCTAAAACATCAAAATTAAGAGAATAGGACTTGATTGACTTACCTTTTAAAGCTTAAAGCTTCAAATCCTTAGTTTCTCCTTTTATTTTCCTTCTTTCTTTTCTTTCCCCTGTTTCAAATGCTCTCTTTTTTTTTCTTTTCCTTTTAGTTACTTTATTTTACTTAATATATTAATTAATTATTAATTATAAAATATCTATTTAATAACAATATAATTAATATATTTGTATACATGTATCTTTGTACATTTGCACACTATCATTATCATCCATTTGTCTTTCTTTTATTTATTTAATAAATAAAAATCTTATAATATCAATATTTAATTTATAAATATCTTACTTAATATTTAAGTAAATAAATAATTATCATACAAATGTATATACATATATTATTACATTTGTATTTAATCAACACCTTACACTTGTCAATTATCTAATTTGTCTATCAAATAAAAATCTTAAAGATAATTATTTAATTAACTATTAACAATTATTTATTTATTTTATTTTTCTTTTACTAATTATTTTAAATTAAGCTAAATTCACTAAATAAAGATCTAATTAAACACACTATTAGACTCATAATTACTCCTAATAATTATTTACTAACTTGGTTTACTAAGACGGAGGCCTAATAACACACTTCTTCGGTACCCACGGATTTTGGGTCGTTGCACAACCCCTTCCTTTGATTTGCTAACATTCGAGTCCATGAGTGATCTTTGGTCAGAAGATACTATGATGATTGCTTAACGCAACATTAGGTTAAGGCACGAATAATGAAAAAGAACCCGATTAAACAACATAGGAAGAATTGAACCCTTACCTTGAAATCCCGAAAAGAGATTGAGACTCGAGACTAGCGTTTCGGCTTTTAAATCTAGGTGATCTACCTAAATGCCCAACACAAAATTATACAAAACCATTAAACCATTAGCTTTTCAGCTTTGTCTTCCAAAAACCGAAAGAGAAAGTGAAGAGATAGGAAAATCGGCACTCACCTTAACACAAAGAATTCGACTACCCCTTAGAGATTCTGGCTTTTGAGAAGATCAGAAGAAAAGATGATAGGAAGAAGTCTATGTAGATTCGGCTTTAGTGAAGAAATCAACAAAAGGGAATAGGAAGTATTCAGCTATGGGGATGAGAAGAGAGTTCAGAGTTTCGGCTTTTGAAAGAAAAGATGTTGAGAACAATTGGGAGGTTTTGGCTTTTGATAGAAAAAAAGAAAAAGAAAAGAGACTAGAATAATGGACTTTCGGCTTTTGCATAAAAGTGAGGATGAGAGAATGGAAAAAGAAAATAGGGACCAAATACTGGAATTGAAGAGATATCCCTCTATTTAAAGAGAATTTCGGCACCCCCTAGAGTTGGAAATTCGGCCACCACCGTGCTTAGCAGATAACTCCTAAACTTCCTCCCTTATCTTTATCTGATCACTCCTTCAAAAGAGGCCTAGATAGCACCACCTCTTCCTCCCTTTATCAGCACATTATCCACATGTTATTATCCTCCTATTTTCAAGCCCCTATGTCGTCCCTCTCTATCCATTTAAAAGCCAGAAATTAGCTAAAATTATATTAAAAGAATTGAGCTTCAAGTGACTCGAACTTGGGCCCTCTTCATCTACTAATGACGCCACCCCATGGTTCCATGTAACGCCACTTAACCTTGGGCCACAAGCCCATTTTGGTACTTTAAACGCTGATAACATTTTTAAAGCCCTAACTGAACTGGTTTTCCACTAGAGTGTCCAATAACTAATTCTGCTAAGGCCTTAGCCCAACCTCGAGCCCAATCTGGACCCCTAACACTCTAATTAACACATTACACATAACTACACATTAAACGCATAGGCCCATTAATTCAGGATGTTACAGTCAGAACGGTTGACTCCCAAAAGATAGAAACATAGATATGATTATATGAATTAACAATACATAGGACAAAACCCAAGTTGAATTAATTTTGCATTAATTTATGGATTAATTCACTTGTAACGTTCATAATGTGACTTGCCTTAATCCTAAGTAAGTGACTAATTATGCGTATGTAACTTGTATACTTTGACATATTAATAACCTGAGTTTAAAACAATAATAGAGCCAAAAGTTGGTACTTTGGGTATATGACTTTTGCATGACATGATTTCATTTACAATAGTGGAATTCGTAACCCAATAAAGGATAAATGATATCGTCTCATTGGCATTACATGATAAATGGAAAAATAACGTGGTCATGTATTATTTGTCTAAGATGAATGGTTTAATTACTATTTGTTAGTAACTAACTTTTTTCCTGAAGGAATATGTAATGGTTTTCATGAGATGACATAGGATCTTAACAGGTGAATGAATTTAACCCAAAAAGATTAAGGATATCTTACGAGGGTAATTCACTAATGACAAAGCAATTAGGCAAGCACTTATTAAGTTGCTTTCGTAATGGTACATAATAAGGGAGAGTTCTATCATGATACTTTAGTGGAATGACTCGATAATTAAATAACATTGTAATTAATAGATGAAAAGTTGAAATTTAACTACAAATTATTTGAACTCTAATTATATATATCTAATCGGTCCCTCCACTATCTCGACATAACCCAAAACATATTACATGTAAAATTGATACTGTGGGATGAATAAAAACAACGATTAAGAAAAATAGATCACATGTAGAATTTATACTATGAGATGGGCTGGTTATGAGACACATTCCTAGAGCCGAGGAATGATTGGACTGAAGTATAAAGAATATGATATGCTCGGGCATACATCCTTGAGATGATTGGAGGTTATTTGATGCCAGACTTGTTACAAAACATCGTACATCTGAGGTGCCTGCTGAAACTTGGTGATTTTAGAGCAGCTGGCAAAATTAGTTGGGGGCCTGCCGTGTTGGCAACATTGTACCGGGAGATGTGTGGGGATAAAGCTAAAATTAGAGGTTGCCTATCACTACTATAATCATAGGCTCGGTTTTGCTTTCCATTTTTACGTCCTCGAATGAACCACCCATATACATTCCCACTCATAACGAGGTAAAATTTATATTTGATTTTACAATTATTACATATATTTAAAATAAAATTGTATGCTAAAAATTTATTTAATTAGGTGGAATCATTCGACGAGTTATGTTGGAATACCTACCGCTCTTGAAGATATATAGCTTTTATTAGACCAACGGTCGGAAGTACAAATAAGTATTAAATAATATATACATAAAATAGTCTTTTCATATTTAGTGTTTAGTATTATGTATATAATTAATATTTTTATCACATTCATATAGTTTCAATGGACACCATACGAGGATCCGATAATTCGAGCAGTAATTCCGGATGAATTCTTTCAAAATCCGAACATTTAGTATGTTAAGGTCCCATTGGTCAACTATACTACTATCAAGATGCACTAGAAGGATAGAATGTTGCAACAATTTGGTTTCCGACAACTGATTCCCGAGGCACCTGAGGTGCTCGATGATGAGCACAAAATTGACTTACGGTAATCGAATACGAATTGACCGGTAGTCTTTTTGAAATATATCAAAATTTAGGAAAATCGCTATGATCATATACCTAGTCGCGAATCGATAATCGTTCCAGAGTTAGCGTCAGATTACATTCCATGGTTTAGTATCCATGGCAAGCCATATTTGCTGTCGGAAGAGCAGAGGCATCGGCAAATCCATGTTGAAAAGGAATGATGGGGCCCTTTAAATCCAAGGAGAAAGGATGATTGCACAGGCCCATCAACAACACCTTCACAATCACCGGGCCCAACGCATCAACCGACGACACCCATACCACAGCCCCTTTAGATTATGCCAGGTGCGTATCCTAGCCCTTATATGTATCCTAACCCTTATATGTTTTCTTTTCGTAGTCCTATGCCAAGTTGGAATGCATGGCCCAGAGCATCTCCTTTCTTGATGACTCCGACTCAATCGATGATATATAGGCCATTGTCGCCGGAGGGATCGCACGAGGCACTGTCGACGAGCTCATCTCATTACCAATCCCTATTGCCTTATGGGATTCAAACACTTCCATTGTGGGTGATGCAAACACCTCCACATTCTTTATTCTATCAAGGTGGGTCATCCTCCCAACACGCAAAACCAGAGCAACCACAACCCCCGCCGGAAGCTGAACCAAGGAGGAGTCCAACACATAATCGTCGACCACCCCCACGTAGCACTGATTTTGACCTGCACATACATTGATTTTTTAATATATTTGTACAAACTATTTTTATATTATTTCATTTAATAAAATATAAGTTATTTTAATATTTTAATAGTAAATTATTTTTATATTTTTTAAAAAATAGATGTTCTTTTTGAATAAGGTAATAAATACAACAATTATCAATTATTTTAGTTTGAACATGATCGAATTGTATGACTTGGGTTCCTACACCATCCGCACAACTTCTGTTGGTTCATTCTTTCCCAGATATCCATATTATTACGTATTCTACTTGAGTAAGGTCGATCTTTTAGTTTGCGACGTAATTCTCCATCCAGTAATAACTTAAAGGAGCAAGCGATATGAAGACCACTTACGTTCATCTAGGACCGGTGGGAATACGTGTCACCACACATTGTACATGTATTCTATTTTGTACACTTCATCAACATATCTCATGGGATCCAAACGAAGATTCTGACAAGCTGCAATTATATGAGCACATAGATAATGAAGTGCGTCAAATGTCCCACAGTCACAAGTCCTATTTCTCAGGTGTACATGATATTGCCCACCAGTAATACATTGGTTCGGTCTGTCAAACTCCGTCACACGAAACCATAGGTTGTCGCAATCATGACACACTGTGTGCATGGTGTTGGCCCACACCTTCGCTTTGTTAATTTCTTGCAATACCTTCCGAAACCATACATGGCCCCCCTAATTTGGCCTTTATAACTCGCTACTCGATTTGGAAATAGTGCCTCCAAACGAAAATATATCTCTCGCACAACCGAGGTTATCGATAAATGACGCATTCCTTTTAGAACGAAATTTATGCATTAAGCCAAATTTGTGGTTATATGACCATATCGTAGGCCGTCGTCGTATGCTTGTGTCTCACTGTTCGAAGGGTATGTTACAGAGTAGTCTGCGCATTGTTCATTAACTGAATGCAAAATCCCCAACATCTCATGAAAACGGTCCTTATTGATCTCGTACCCTACCAAAATAAGTTGATAGCGAAAATTATATACCACTATTCCATTCAGAATAAATTGAATACTACAAACGAAATTATATTAATAGAGATTAAATACTCATGTTGGTCACTTGTCATCATTCAATGATAAACCAATATTGCCCGTAGTAGTTGGACGCAATGTGTCTTAGACAATACTAATGGTGTGTGCGATCCCATAGGCTTCCATGTCGCTCAATTGCGGCTAGTATTCTAGTGCCCCGATCTGATATAACGCAGATATTAGGTTAGGGCCATACATGCCTCCTTAACTTAGAAAGAAAGAAATACAGTCATCACTTGACTCTCTCGGTGTTATTGCAAATGCAATTGGAAAGATTCTCCCACCGCCATCTTATGCCACATCTAGCAATAGTCGATGGGTATATCTACCATACATAAAGGTACTGTTAATTTGTATCAATGGCTTGCAGTACACAAATATGTCCCGACATTGCTTAAAGCTCTAAAATAGACGCTTGAACATTAGAATCCACGGAGCAATCGGTTGTTGTAGTACACAAGGACCGTTTCAAGGTCTTTTATGTAACTTGGGACGTACCTCTCCAGCACCTGACACCACTGCCACGCCTCATTATATGAAACGTCCCACCCACTATGCATATTTTCCAACGTATTCTACTTAGCTATCCAAGCCTTGCGGTAAGAGGGCGTGTATCTCAATTGGAAACGAATAATGGCAATTAAGACCAACACAAAACTTCTCGTATTTGGATTTAACCACTTTGTAGTTAACCCCGTAATTGATGTTATGTTGTTTCAATACACCAAGAAAATTATCCTTACTGGAAAACTCCTTACCAACTTCCAATTCACCTGAATCCAATGACAAACTTGTACGGTCATGCCTTCTATGTGGTAGATCTGGAACTTCTAACGCATCATCTATTGATATATTGACATTATGCATATGGGCTGGAGGCAAATACGCCCTGAATCGCGGATCTTATTCTTCTTCATCTGAACCCCCTACAACGTCTTCAGGTTCGAATGGAACAGGCTCCAGTTTAAAAAATAATGCTACTTCTACACCACGAGGCCGGGCTCTCAAGATGAATCCATATCGAACTCATCATCCAATTGACCTGTAACACTCCTCATCTGTATTCAATGCCGAAATAGGGTTACGAAGCATTACCGGACTTATAACACACATAACCATACTTTTCTCATTCATTCAATCAATTCATATAGTCATAATTCAATCTCAATCAATTTGTCCTTTATAATAGCTATGAGGCCTTAATCATGCTTTAAGAGCGGTTTGGGACTAAACCGATAACTTATAAAACTTTCACGAAATTTTGAAGAATTTCTCAAAACAGGGGACACACGCCCGTGTGGCCAAGCCGTGTGTCTCACACGACCACCAGACACGCCCTTGTCACAGGCCATGTGAGAACAGGGGGTACATACTGACTTGGGTCACACGGCCAACCACACGTCCGTGTATCTAGCCCGTGTGCCTTTCGAAGTGGCCACACATGCCCGTGTGCCAGACCGTGTCAAACCTGTAGGGTATACTGACTTATGCAACACGGCCAAGTCACACACCCGTGTACTAGGCCGTGTGCCAATTAGGGGGTATACTGACTTGTGCCACACGGCCAATCACATGCCCGTGTGTGAGACTGTGTGGAGCATACTGATTTCATTTTAATTTCTACACCAAGGGACACATGACCATGTAATTTGACCGTGTGTCACACACGGTTGAGACACACGCCCGTGTGGAAAAAAATAGGCTATTTACCAAGCCAATTTGCCACCCAAACTCATGCACACTTATACCAATTTCAATGTCACCAAAACATAACACTTATAAGCATTTAAAACAACCTCGATCAAACATCTTTCATACCATTTCAATACCAACAAATACAATACATACTATTTCCCAACATGTCTTCCAAAACATACCAATATTCACAATCTCAATTCATCAATATGGACACATTCAAACATGCATTAATTTACCTAATATCACCAACATATCATTTATCAAACATGGGCTCTTTCATACTCCAAATACTATTTTAAAATCTACCCATCACAATTAGCATTTATAGGACAATTACCAAACTCAAAACAAAGGTCATTTGCACACTTAACATCATCAAAATCATCAATATAGCCAACTCACATGACTATATATATACAAACCAAAATATAAGCATTCATAAGCCAATTCAAATGGAAAAAGTCACCACCAAAATAATTATCAAAATGACCACAAAACCTATACATGCCATATAACCAATATCACAAAGCTTATAAGTACTAAACCATAGCTGGATAGTGTGATATGATCTCCGATGACTTTCAACCCCAGCAAGCCTCCGAATCACTATAAACATAGAAAAGATAACAAAGTAAGCTATAAAGCTTAGTAAGCTCGTATGATAATAACTCATCTCATCAAATAAACACATTTTAAGCCATTATAAATACTATAATATAACTTGTATAATTCCACCTTTATGTCATGCATCCGTTCACATAGTTAAGCAAGAATTACACAAGTCTATTCATTTCTATGCTTATATGGTTTGAATACTTCTTATCAATTCATTCACATTTACATAAGCATAAGCAAATAGAAATAAACTATATTCAATTCAATAGCCATCACATTTATATATATTTCATTGAACCATATGAACTCTCATAATTTTTCACTTACTCATCATATGAAATTCACTTTTAACATTTACTTGTCAATTTCTGTCACGAGTACCTTAACTGAGTCGTACCATACTTGTAACCATGTTTTGTCAACATATTCTGTTGAACCATTTGGAATACTAAAGGATACTCGAGAATCTCATATACACAGTACCGTACTAATGCATATCCCAGATATGGTCTTACATGTAATCTCGTATCAATGCCAATAGCCCAGCTATGGTCTTACACGAAGTCTCATATAGATGCCATATCCCAGATATGATCTTACTCGTAATATCAGTAACTCTAATGTCATGAAATTTATATCCTATTTATTCCTAAGGTTCAATTGGGACTTTCGCTGTATCAAATCTCTATCAGTCATTTCCGTAGTATCGTACTCAATAGCATTCACATTTTGTTTCAATAATATAGCATTTGCCATAATTATATCGATTAAGCATTTATACATATATAATTCAATACTTATTAAACATACGAACTTACCTCGTTCGCTGTAATGACGATTTAAGTCGACTAATCTGATACTTTGTTTTCATCCGTTCTAGATCCAAATCTCGTTTATCTCAATCTATATAATATCAAAATTTACTTATTTAATCATCATTTCATTCAATTTAGCACAATTTACATATTTTGGAAAAATTATATTTTTGCCCCTATTATTTCACATTTTTGCAATTTAGTCATTATCACATAAAATCACAATTCATTCAATTTAATACAAATTCAAGCTGGCCGAATATTACCCATTCTCATATCAACCTACATTTTTCATTTATTTCACATTTTAACGACTAACTTTACACATTTCTCAATTTAATCCCTATTTTGTATTTTTACTCAAAATCACTTAATAAAACTTATATATCTCATAACAAATATTCATAATCTATCATCAAACATCAAAACTCATATATATTCATCAATGGAATCATTCAAAATCTTTAACAATTTTGCAAATTAGTCCTTGGGCTAGTTAGTACTAGCTGCAACGATCTCAAAAACATAGAAATCATTAAAAACGAGATGAAAAATGGACTTACATGCAAGGTTGAACTATGGACGAATGTTTGATGCTCTATCCATGGTGTTTTTCTCAACTCCAATCGGTTTTTCATGAATAAGATGGACTAAGAATGATTTTATTTAACTTATTTATTCATTAATTAACCATTTACAATTATAACCTTTAATAAAAACATTAAAATTCACTCAAATAACGTCCATCTTTGTCCACTAACTTTATAAATGGTCTAATTACCACTTAAGGACCTCTAATTTAAATTTCTATAGCTATTAGACACTTTTAACTAATAGAACAACACTTTTGCACTTTACGCGATTTAGTTTTTTTATCGAATTGACCAATCAAACGATAAAATTTCTTCACGAAATTTTCACACATACATGCTATCATGCTGTAAACATTGAAATAATAATAAAATAAATATTTTGACTTCGAATTTGTGTCCCAAAACCACTGTTTTGATTTGACCCAAAAACGGGATGTTACATAACCATCATCTGCAACGTACGAGGTCCCCTCACTGGTAGACATCGTAGGGAGTACCTCATCCCTTCGTTTGGACATTTTGTCATGTCTCTAATCAGATGTGGATTGCCAACCACTAGAAGTTAATGTCATTCCCTAATACGTATTTCTAGCATCGGACATTGACCCACCGATGTGCATGTACCATCCACTAACCGAGTGTCGTGCAAGAGTTGTGTATTCCATACTGCCACCAAAAACGGGCGCTTTTGTGTTTTTCCTCCCACTAATGGAGTGTTGGGTAAGGGTCGTGTATTCCTCTCGAACAGCAGTAGATGTTAAAGTTGCAAATGCTTAATTTGGCAATGAAAATTGTACATATAACTCAATATAGGGTGATCCACTAGCGAGATGAGTCTGCACCATCACTTCCAAGCTACGACCACCTTTGATATCAAATGAGTCATATGTCATGGGATCAATCGAAGCACAAAATCGATACTTAATAGAAGAAACCCTCATTAGCGTCGTTCCAAAGATTTTGCACCTAATTCTTTTACGAAGTTCTGTCAAATCTATGTTCTAATTAAAAACCAGTTGCGTCGTGTTCTCCGATAAAAAAACAATATTGTTCTCGGTGTCACGGGCTTCACCATCATAGTAAATAACAGCACTAATACGTTCACTCATCTTCAATTTCTATTCTGCTTAGCCTATCTAATTTTTCTTATTGTAACTTATGCAACCTGAGAATGAAATTTGACTCATTTATAGCCTAAGGCCAAATAGGAACTACTGTAGAAAAAGAGCGTCCATGTGGAAGCTTTTTTCATCAATTTTGCTGACAGTGCATCTTGCTTAAAGCGTTTTTGACACTATTTGTTCAAAATCGTCTTCTCAAAATTATTTTTTTAAAAACTACTGTAGAAAAAGAGCGTTCACGTGGGAGCTCTTTTTAGTAATTTTGCTGACAGTGCATCCTGCTTAAATCATTTTTACACTATTTGTTCAGAACCGTCTTCTCAAAATTATTTTTCAGGAACTACTGTAGAAAAAAAATGTCCACGTGGGAGCTTTTTCAGTAATTTTTGTGACTGTGCATCCTGCTTGAAGTGTTTTTGACATTATCTTTTAGAACCGTCTTCTCAAAATTAATTTTCCTGAAACATCTGTACAAAAAAACAAAATCCTTATTGTCAATATAATTTTCCCTAAACCCTAAACCTAATCCTAAACTTAAACCTAAACACAAATTTATTTTTTAAAAAACTAAACCCTAATTTAATTTATTTTCTTAAAAACTCAAACCCTAATTTAATTAATTTATTTTAAACCCTTAAACCCTAATTTAATTAATTTTTAAAAAACAATAAACCTTGATTTACTTTTTAAAATTCTTAAACCCTGAACTTAAATTATTTTAACAAAGCCCTACCCCTACAACCCTAACCTTAAATTATTTTAACAAAACTATAACCCTAAACCCTAAAAACCCTAAACCAAAAAACCCTAGGGACTAAACATGCAAAAAAGTCCTAACCTAGAAAAACACGGAGTAAATCGCACCCCTAGGGGGCGATTTTGCCACGTCATCAAAACGCTTCCACGTCAGCGCATTTTGTGCTAACATGTCAAAATCGCTCCCCCAAGAGCGCGAGTTGCTGAAATTTCAACCAAAAAAGGCTCCTACATGGACGCGTTTTGTCATTTTCGGCTATTTTCGGTAAATAATGAAAAATTTGGCCCATTTCGGTAAATAAAGTTGGAAATGGGCCTTTATAGGTAAAATGGTCTAAATTAATATCCAACTTTTTAAGGGTCGCTTATATAAAAATTAAATCTTTCAAAATGGTCAAATAATAGTCTAACCTTTATAAAAGTGCTCAAATAAAGACCAAAACTTTCAAAATGTTTACGTAAGACCTAACTTTTTCAAAAGTATTCAAATAAAGGCTTTTCAAATGTCGTATATCAAGTTTCAAATTATGTTCTGGCTATTTTTTTCTTTTCAAGCAATATATAATTCATGTGTTATGTGTTTTATTGTAAGCAAGTCAACATTTACCTTTTTTTTTCTATAAATTAGATTGAAGTACGTAAAAAGTTCTTATTTGAACACTTCTATAGAGGTTAGGCCCTTATTTAACTATTTTGAAATGTTTGGCTCTTACGTAAGCAACCTCTAAAAGGTTAACCCTTAATTTGAGCATTTGCACTTAATATTATTATAAACAAATTATTTTTAATTATATTAATATTTTTATTTAAATATTAGAATTACATTAAAATAATTTTATTAAATTATATAAAACTTCAAAGAAATTGATATACAACAAATATAACCCTTCCAACAACATTGTGTCTATGGTTTGAACTTATATTCTCTCGTTAGGAGAGTGCAACATGCCTTGCCACTTCCTCTAGCACTTGGTATATATTATGAGAAAATTAAAACACTTTACAAAACCAAAAAAAAAAAAAAATTATATGAGAGAGAAAATATAAATATATGATTTGTCCGGTTCTTTTAAATAATGTGAACTAATCCTAAATAATTTAAATAATAATTTATGAGTGTTTATATATATTAATTTATTTAAATATCATGTAAAAATAAAAATAAAAAATCGAAGGGAACGAGTGTAGATTTTGAATCAACTTATAACCTACAAACAAACTTTTTCCCTTTAATCTGTTAAATGTGGACACTAAATCGACCAGCAGTCAAAATGTGGATCAAACTCTTTTAAATGCATAAAATTAACTTAATGTGAAGATTAAGATTCTCAAAATTCTCAAGTCTTGGGTTCAAGTGTCAGCATGTAAATCGTGTGATTTCTCTCTAGATTTTATTTTAATTATCGATGTATTGTTTGCAATTATATTTATAACTCCTTAACAAAATTATAAGAAATATTAAATGAATTTATTATTATTGTTAAAATTTATAATAACAGATATATAAATATACCCTAAATACAAAAATATAAAACAAAAAAATTCTATTTTACTTTTTAATGTTCCCTCCATTTTTGGCATAATACAAAACTTAACCCTCAATATTTATATTTTCTATCATTTTGACCCTTATTCCTTTTCTAAGCTAAAATTGGTTATTAATCTTTTAAAAATAGTCAAATCGTTTTTCTTTGATTGAAATGTTGACCAAAACATTCATTTTGTGACATTATTAGTGTGGCAATCCACATGTAATTCAAGTTAACATGACACTATTTGACTTATATGTTAAATTAACAATTAATTTAAAAATTACAAAAATAAAAATGAATCAAAATTTAAAAAATATAGAAAGTTCATAAAACTAAAAAAAAAATAGCTTGAAGTACACATGGATTCTCACACATACTACAATGTTTGAAAAATTAACATTTTAATCCGTATTTTCATTTTAAAAATCATTTTGACTCTTTTTAAAAGGTTAATAGGAAAATTTAGCTCCTTTTTAAAAGTAGAGTGCCAAATTAAACTAAAAAAAAGAAAGAATAAGGGTTAAATTAATAAAAATATATAAAAATTAAGAACCAAATTTAACATTATACCTTTGATTTTATTTCATTTCATTCTCACATCCTAACTAGGGATGACATCGGAATAGGCGGGATCAGATTTTTTTCCTGCCCCAAACCCACCCCGAAATTCCATACCGGACCCTCAATCTCCACGTCACCTTGACCCACAACCCCAAAATTTTTATAAAAATGCAGCCTTGACCCAATCCCACCACAATTTATTTCATTTTATTGCATCAAACATATTTTTAATTATAAAAGAATTAAATCAATTTGTTTGATTTTTTTATAAAAAAGTTAGCAATCTTTCAATTTTAAGTCATTTTCTAGTATGTTAATTAAATCAAACTGATGGAATATATATATAATTAAATAATTATAATAAAATAAAAATACTCTATTCGAAATTCGAACTCATTAAACCTTAAAGAAGGGCTCCTTTTCTTCTGTTTCCATTTCTTCTTTAAAAAGAGTATCATTTTCTCTCATTTTGAGACCTCCATTTTTATTTTTGTTAATTTTTTTATCAATGTATATATATATATATATATAATTACATGTATGTGTATAAGGATGCAAACCTTTGATATTAACTTACTGAATTATAAGACAAACTCAATCCTATTAAAATTATTAAGAGAAAGGCAAGCACAAAAGGATTTTGAGCGTCTCACGGTCTAAGAGTTTTTCTATTAAAATTTTGAGGGTTAAATTGAAATTAAAATAGAAATAAATTTATAAATATCTCAACCTGAATTCATATTAAAATCAATTCAATTTGACTAATTCTTAAAATTAACGAATTTGATGACCCAATTCTATATCATTCCATTCTAATATATAAATCAAACTCAACATATCATAAATTCGATATTTTAAATCATTGAAAAAAGTTTTTAGTAAGTGGTCAACAAAAATATCTACATCATTAATTACCAAACAAAATCAAAATCAAATATTGAGGCATGCTTTAAAGGGGAAAAAATTATAAAATTAAAATTTAAAATTACAAAAAATAAAGATAGTGCCAACATTGAAATCATTGAAATCATATTTTTAAAGTAGAAAGTTTGGTAAGACAATTTGATATAGAGAGAATGTTGCATTGCTTGTGAAAGTGCCATTTGGCAATGGGTCTCATGATTTCTAATAGGGACAACTACGAGCCAATCTGATCATATTAATACAATATGAATTTCATTATAACCACCAATAAAATATATCAATATTTTTATAAATTAAAATATACCATATTTTGTAAAAAAAAAAAAAAAAGGGCCAATTTGAGAATATTATATTTAATATTTTATTTTTGTATCCTGTTTAAAATGTGTTTAGTTTTGAAGTTGAAAATCAGTTTTTAGCTAAATAAAATTCTCAAACTAAAAACAATATTTTTAAATTGACTTTTCAAACAAAAGTTAGAAATTTTAGATTATGTTAGATTTTTGAAAATATTTTCATTTTCATCTTAAAAATAACATGAAAAACATGTTTAGTAAAGAGAGGTAAAACTTAGTTTCAATAATGAAAATATGTTTAATAACTATTTTCTATAATATAAACTTAAAAATAAAATAAAACATTATATTTATATGAATTTTAATCAGTGGTAGATTAGATTATATATATATATATATATATATAATTAAATTAAAAATATTATTGCGTTCATATGGATTTGAACCATGGTCAATTCATTTAAGTCTTTTTTGTTAAACAAATTAGTTAATACATATGTTTTAACATGAGGAAATACTAGTGTACTAACATGATGAATAAACAACCATCGTTTCAGTAGGTAGATTGTTAATCATGTAATAAACATATATTATTTTGTCGGGTTAAAGTGTTAAATAAGTAAAACATAAGTGTTATTCTATAAAATATCAAATTTACTCATAAACCCATCACCTGTTTAAAAATTACAATGCAACAAATGAATCGGTACATCATAAATCTCAATCCAAGAATTCAGTAGTAAGCATAAAAATGTTTGCTTCGAGGCATAAAAATGAATGAGTGCACCATAAATTTGGTTCTTGTTTATCTATCTATTTCCAATTTTGCCACCAATTTATCTCTTGATTGCTCTAAAAATGTTTAGATCAAACATAACTTTTAAAAGTTGAAATATAAGTAAACTGATATTTAAATTCAATACTTAAGGGTCTGATGCTATTTTTAGAATCGATGCTCAATGACTTAAACACTAAAATACGAGTTACTAAAATTTAAATTCAATAATCACTTATTAGAAACAAATCAATGAATGACAAGAGAAGAGGAGGAAGAAAGAACATATGGGAGTGTTTGACCTCTTGAAATGTAATATTTCAAGAAATCAAGAAGATTTTATCTATAAAATAGGAAAAAATGTTAGAAGAAAATAAACCCCTAAAACGTATAGGAAAGAAAAAAAAATCGAAAACCATACATCTAGATTCAACGACGCAAACGAAAACGAGAGTGAAAAGCAAAAAGTTTGATTTAAAGATAATGCACGTGATTTAAGATTTATTAATGATGTATTTATTTTTTTTAAAACCAAACAACGGTTTATTTTAAATTAATGTATTAAGAGGTATAGTAAAATTGTAATACTCCTACCAAACAAGGCATTAAAGTTAAAACCCGACTTTTTATTTTAAAAATATTAAAGTAATATTATATTACTTATATTTTATAATTGATTTAAGTAAAAACATTATTACACAGCAGTAATTAAAAATAAAATAGTAATTGATTTAAGTAAAAAATTATTACACAACAGTAATTAAAATAGTAATTTAGATTAGATCTTGAATTTGTAAAATTTATCCAACACTACTTCATTTTTTTTAGAATTTTTATTCAAGTTTCAATGAAATTAATTATTATATAAACAACAATAATCAAAATGCTTGTAATTAAACAAAAAATCAAAGTATTTGTAGACAAATGATTAATTAATTAATATTTATTTATAAAAACAAAACAAAACACGAGCTAAATAGCATAATTCGATTTAAAATCTTAATTATTTCTCAAAATATTAAAATTGAAATTTTAATATACATTTAAGGCAAAATAAAAGGAAAAAGGAAAAAGAAACACATTCACAATACTGAATAAGTAATATACACATTTCTAATTTTCTCTCAAGCTTCTTGCTGGTGTGCGGGCTATGGAGAGTTGGTAAATCCGTTGGTGTTCTTCTTTGTTTTCTCATTCTAACTTCATCAAGCTTCGTTTTCTCGCAAATTCATACGCTTTCGATCTCCATTATCTCCAAATCCAAGTGAGGATTTTTATTTTTATTTTTATTTTGAATTTCTTCCCTTCTTGTTTTTTCTTTGATTTTTTAAAGGTATTTATTTTATTGGTTGACAGTTGATTTTCTGCGTTTCTGTTTTGTCTTTTAATAAATAGAAATCCTCAGCTTTTAGATCCTCTTCTGGGTTTTTCTTTGTTTTTCATTTAGATTTGTTTCAATAATTTCCTTTTTAACTCTCATTTTAAAGCCTTGGATTTTTGTTTCTTCATGCAATAAGTTTATCATTTTCTTTTTAATGTTGCAACAATCTGAGGATTTAGTAATGCTTATGATTCTCGGAAATTGTTTGTTCTTTATTTGGTGAACGGATTATAACATGACAGCCCTTGAATTTTTTTTTCAAAAATATTTGGTAATTTTCACATCAATTATTTATTTTCTACCGCCTCCCTCCCAGTTTTAGTGTGTCTGAGGTCTGATGTGCTTCATTACTATTCTTTCAAATTTTTCCTTTATGCCTTCTGTTTTTTTTTTAATGATTGGTGAAGTGTGGATGCTTTCGTAATTTTAGGCTTCTTTGTTTTGTAGGGGAAAAAATGCACTTTCTTTTGATCTTTTGAGGTGGGATTTGTTATGTTAGTCTTTTAAGTATGTTAGTTTATTCAATACAGAGTTTGGGTTCGAAGAACTTTGAATGATAGAGGAGTTTGCGGTCTGCCCTATGCATGTATGCATTTATTCTTGAAATGAAATGTATTTGATAATTTCTTTACTTCTAAGGGAAGTAGAGAATTATTCATTTTTTTTAATATATATTGTTAGATATATGAGAAAGATGTTTTCGGATCATCTGGACTGAAGGGAGTTGAAATGAATGAATGGGTCTAATTTCAGGTTCTAAATTTTGTTGCTGACTGGTGAAGCTTCAGGTATGCGGGAAGGTGGCTTTCGAGTTGACTTTAGGACTGATATAGTCCTTTACCTACAAATTTTTGTTTAAGAATTTGGGGTAAAAGTTGCTTTAAGTAAAAGTAATTACATGGGAATTCAGACAATGGGGTCTCAAGGTGATAGTGGTAGTAATGGAAAACAGTTGCAATTCCAGCAGTTAACTGAGCAAAATTCGATGTATAGCCTCACATTGGATGAGGTACAAAATCAGCTGGGTGACTTGGGAAAACCTCTGAGTAGCATGAACCTAGATGAGCTTCTCAAGAATGTATGGACCTTGGAGGCTAACCAAACTTTCGGTATGGACTCTGATGGCACCGTGCTGACCAATCAAGCTTCTCTGCAGCGTCAGGCGAGTTTGTCATTAACTGGTGCTTTGAGCAAGAAGACAGTTGATGAGGTTTGGAGAGACATTCAACAAAGCAAAAATGATGGGGAAAAGAAATCTAGAGAAAGGCAGCCTACCCTTGGAGAAATGACATTGGAGGATTTTTTAGTGAAAGCTGGAGTTGTTGCCGAAGCATCTACAGATGGAGACGCTGGTGCTTCTATTGCTGGGGTAGATCTAAGTGTTGCACCACAGTTTGCGCAGCAAGGTCAGTGGATGCAGTACCCACAGCCACAATATCACCATCCTCAACAAAGTATAATGGGGGTTTACATGCCACCCCAGCCTATGCCCCGGCCATTAGCCTTAGGGACTGCTGCTGTAATGGATGTCTCATACCCGGAGAACCAGGTACCATTACATTCGCCTTTGATGGGAACATTATCAGATACACAGGCATCTGGAAGGAAAAGAGGTGCCTCCGAGGACATAGTTGAGAAAAATGTTGAAAGGAGACAAAAGAGGATGATAAAGAATAGGGAATCTGCAGCACGTTCACGAGCAAGGAAGCAGGTTGGCTTTTTTTGTTATTTATCTCTAAAATGTGACACTTGACAGTCACACTATTCCTTTTTGTTTCTTTTTGTTTTTACTTGAAATGTTTAAAAGATGTTTATAAACAGGCTTACACTAATGAACTGGAGAACAAAGTTTCACGTCTAGAAGAGGAAAATGAGAGGCTGAGGAAACGGAAGGTTAGATCTGTCTTACAAGACACTTTCTGATTCATTTATATTCAATTGATGATCTTGAAACGTTTTACACTTAAGAAGATAATAGTTTCATTTTCTTTTCCAACCTGGTCTTTGAAGAAGAGGATAAATTTCTTATTACTCAAAAGTCAAAATTAGTATTTCTGTCTTTGTGTTTCCCAATATCTATTTCCTTGTGTCAATAACCTGTTACACTATGTTTATATTCTATCCAAAATCGAGTTGTATATCATCAAACCATTTTATTGCACTAAATACCTTCATGTCCATAACTCTTGGAACTTAAATATGGACAATGATTGATATTAAACACTCCAACTGTTTAGAGAATTGAACTCGTTTGCCTCTTTATGCGAATATCAATTGTATGATATTTATGGGATCACCAAGTATAAAATCTGTCAATATATTCTTCCAAATCAGATCATATATCATCAAACCATTTTATTTCTTTAAGTGCCTTCATGTCCATAACTCTTAAAACTTAAATGTGGCCAATGGTTGATATTAAACACTCCAACAGCTTACAGAATTGAATTCATTTTCCTCTCTATGTGTTATCAGTTGTATAATATTTATGGAATCTCCTAGTTGGTTAGCAGCTGTTTTTCATACAGTTAGATCATGATGCTGCCTTGTGTTGTTCCCTTTTCTCATATAACCCAAATAGAATAAAATATTGTCCAGCCTGACCTGAATTTTGATTCAGATTCCAGTTAAATCACAAAAAACCTGCTTTAATGCTAACACGTTGCATTCCTTGCCATCCCCTTATCATATACTAGCAAACATGGGAACTGCAAAGTCTATGTGTTCACCCTGTTGGTTACTAAGGCTATCTAATGTCTCTTCTCAACACCATGAACTGTGCATGATGTAGCATTTTTTTCGTTTATGATAAACCAGTCTGCTATAGCAAAGCCAGGTTCTTAGCCATCATCTATCCCGATAGCTTCATCTTCCTTTATGTGTGATAATTCCGTTGAAAACTTCCTGTAGACTTGTTAAACAGATATCTTCCTTTCGTTAATATGAATTCCATTGCCAGTGAATGGAAAATGAAAATTTTAATCACTACACTTGTTATCAAGACATAGTCACTCTTGCATACTTGGTTTAAGACTGTTAAGGCATTCAACCTCGCACCAATTTAAGATGACACGAGAACATTCTCCAAAGTTAAATACTGTGGATAACACAAACTGACATTCCCATTAAGTCCCAGAATCGATAATATAGACAAATAGGCCTGTCATGTTGACTATGGAAATGAGGTAGCAAATACTGGCGGAAATGGGGCAGCGAAAACTTCTGGCTGTGATTGCATGTTAAAGCATTCAACTTAAAATTGAATGGTCATAGGTCAGCATCCACCTTGAATCCCAGCTAGCCGTAACTAAATTTGTGTAACCGCGTTATAGAGACCTTTATTGTGAATTGCATTAGGATGAACTGTTTTTTCGCAAGGTAGCTAGAGGGATGTTTACATGAATTTAACCATAAGATTGGTAAATCTTGCTGCAGAACAGGTTTCACGTATTGTAGAATATAACCATGACCCAAAGAAGACATTTTGGAAGTAAAATTGTTTGTCTCAAGCTCTGAAATCCATAATCTTATTAGGAGCCCATCTGTTGGGTGACTTAATTTTAGCCAGGTTAAATCCATTTGTGTCGTGTTCTTATGTTTCTCTAGGAAATAGTACGATATAGGGTTGTTGGTGTTTGTTAAGTGGTGTTATCCACATTCGGTAAGTTGTTGGTTTTCTACGGTCTTATATTTACAGTCGAGTCCTCCACCTATTACCAGTTGATTTTAAGTTGGATGCTTTAACATGGTGTTAGAGCCTTGGGTCAGTTATGTTGTTGATCCTACTGAACTCCGAGTGAGGTTGACAACCCTCGGTGCAGTTGTCCACTTGTAATCCCTGTTAGCTTCATGTGAGGGGAAGTTTTAAGTGGTTTATCCACATCTATTAAGTATTGGGTTCTTATGGTCTTATATTAAAGTTGGCCCTCCACTTATTGCCAAAATGGTTTTTTTAGGTTGGATGCTTTCACTCATTTTTTTAAATGTTAGGTATATCTTGTTAAATATTGTATGCAAACCCTTTAACCGTAAATAGCTGTGTTACTCCAACTTTCCATTTTTTTTCGAAGTACCTGTATTTGTTGCATATTCCGACATGGTTGTGGAGATATGATCCTCCATAGACTCTCTAAGCACATGGAAATGTTGAGAAAAATTAAGAAAACCTGTCTCAGGATACATACCCCTCCCTTACACTCACACTCAAGTCCGAGTAGCATAGAACCTAAGATCCTTGATTTACTGTGAGAAGTACAAGAAACAACTGGAGACGGCATTGGTTTCCTTGTTTTTATGTTTCCAGCCCTCAAATCTCAACTCCTTAATATTTTCTCTCATTCAATTCAGCCTGAAAATGATACCGCACATATTACAACTGCATTTGCTTCTGCATGTAGTTTTCATTCATGGTTTCATGCATGAAAATTTTTACAAGTTTCATTCATCACTACTGCATACGATTTGTTTTCATTCTTGGTTCTGGGATTTTATATTCTCAGGAGCTAGAGAAGCTGCTGCCGTCCGCACCTCCTCCCGAGCCAAAATATCAGCTTCGTAGAACATCATCAGCCCCGTTCTAACAATCCCATAGCAGCTAGTGTGAAAGTTTTGCATATACAAACCGGCTTCTGGCATCTGTTTCTGGTTTCAATTGAGGCATAAGGTTAAAGTCAATGCATCTTCCAGAGGCAGCCATTGTTTCATATGCCGGTAATGGTTGCTTCCCCCTTGTAAGAGTTTTTTTTTCCCCTTCATGTATTTACTTTTTACTATGAAATTAATTCAACTGGTAAGCTTTGTCCCTAAATGTGTAGTTGTGCTCCAGTTCTTTTTTTTTTTTTTAAATTTCCTTTTGAAATTAAATGTGTAGTTTTGTTACAACATATAATCATAAATAAAGACCAAGAGCCAAACCCCCATGTAGCAGGTGGCCACGACCAGCCCCCAAATCACCAGGAAGCAAATGAGATCCCACCAGGGCCTCCTCTAAGAATGGCAGCTTTTGCCAATTTATCTGCACTCCCATTAGTCTCCCTCTTAATGTAAATGATTTCCCGGTAAAATTTCAGTCCTCACCGAATGGTAATTGTTAAATTCATTAAGTTTTATTTTTTTTAAAATTTGATGCACCAAATATATTATCATGTGTAATGTCATGTTGGCTTATTATTTTTACATTACTCATGAAAATTCTAATTAAATGATTAATGATCATTTACATCAAGATTGAAATTTTAAAATTCGAAAAGTATGATTTTAGGATGATCCAATAATTTTAGCAAAAAGTAGTAGAATTTAACCTTTAATAATCATTCTCAATAATCAATCTAGCACCACTAGCCCATTACAAGCAACGAAGATATCCAAAGCTTCCTTTAACAGCTTGCAACTCAGAAATCAAGGGGTCACAAACACCATTCACAATAGAGAAAGTAAAAAGGGTAGTACCATTATGATCACATAAAATCCCTGAAGACCAGCTGGTCCAGGATTAACTCTAACCGGGTCAACACAAAATTTCAAAGTCCATAGAGCGGACGACGTCCGAAGGGAATATAGAGACCGCCTTGTCGACTTGAGCATCCCACGAAATTTATGGCATAAAAGGAAATCATTCAAGGAAAGAATAGCTTTAGGCCATTTTGCGTTACTCCACCATACTATTCTCATCAAAGTAAGGTCGAATAAACAGTTAATATCAACGACCCTCCCCTTGGAAACAAATTCATTCCAAAAACAAGACAAATAAACCAAGAGATCGTTAAAAAATGCCACCTCCCATGCCTTAGCCCATCTGCTCAACCTGCCAGCTTGGACTCAAGCTTCAAGGAACAACCGAGCGTTACAGGGGGGGGCCCAATTGACATTCCAAAGGGCCACCCATCTCTGCAAAATTCACCAAGAGATCTCACAATTAAAGCAGAGATGGACAACAGACTTAAGAGCAAGATGGCATAAACTACAAATGATCATTGCATCAGAAACAACCACACATTTAGAGAATTCCACTTTTGTAGGGAAAAGAATTCAATCTTAGGAGGGGTAAGACCAACCCGCAGCTTCCTCCAAGCAATACAAGATACCATCCCCTTTGAACACACCAACCTGCAATAATCTTTAGACGAATAAATTCCTATTGACGAATCGTACCACCTGATGCAATCAGCTTGCATGGACCCAAAATTGAACCCTTCCAACTAGAGCTTCAAGGCTTCCCACTGATTCAATTCCCAATCATAGGGAGTTCTTCTCAAACAAATGCCCTACTTCCAGCTTCCATTCTCTTACCTTCCTAACTCACAAACTTTTCCCACCTATTAGACACCAATGCGAAAATCCTAGGCAAAGACTTCAAAAAAGCTTCGGTGTGCTGGTAGTTTAACGAACAGATTATAAGAGGAAAGCAAGGCTAAGGGAAAAATCAACACACAATATTTGGTAAAGCAATTCAAATTTGTCAATCCTATCCTACGAAACCTCGCTAATGATTTTATTTAACTATTGTCCAGATCACCTATTGGCCAAAGTTCAATTTATGCTTACAACAATGATAATTATAACCCAATGAGTTAAAGTTTACTGTCCAAGAAATACCTAAAAAAAAGAATGCAAAATTACAGAGCAAAAAATAACAACTACTACAGCTTCTCCAAGTAACTTGAAAAGATAAATCAACATTTAAAATAAAGAAATTATCCACACAAAAATCCCCCCTTTAAATTTTGAATTAATGCTTCGTCTCCAAGTAAATTCAAATAAGCTTCAACACCAAGTAAGACCAAGTCACCAAGTAAAAGGATAAGGTTTGCTTTGAATCAATATCTTCTCTTTCTTCTCCCATTTGAAAATTAAGCTCCCAGCAATGTTAAAATTAAACCAAGAAAAAACCAAAGTTCATTTGTTGATAGGAAGTTAACCAAAATTATCCAAGTAAAATGTAACAGTCTGGTTTATACCCTAATCAGAACAGTTGTTTTGGGACCACAAATCCGAGTCAGTGAAATATTTTAATATTATTTTCTGTGACTTTTATGTGTGATTAAGCATGTGCTAAATTTTCGTAAGATAATTTATCTGTCTGTGTGTTTAATTTGATAAAAGGATTGAATTGCATCAAATGCAAAACTAGCATGCTATTTGTTAAAGTACCAATGTGTTGTGGCTTTGTAAAGGTGGAGGTCTTATATGGCAATTAAGCCATTCATAAGTTAGTCGATTGTTAATGGACAAAAATGACATTGAATTATAATTGTCTTTTATGTTGATAAAAGGTTCATTTAGTAAAATAGGTGTTAATGTTATATTAATAAAACAAAAAAATGAAAGTGTTCATCTTTTATTTATCTTCAATTGACCGAAACTAGCAAAGAAAGAAAAGAGAAAACTAATTAGGGCATTCGGCCATTGAATTGTATGATTAAGGTATGTTTTGGTTTTGGATTTTAATAATTTTTATGTTTTGAGATTATTGTTTAGTCTACTATTAAGCCCATGTCTCAATTTTATGAGTTGATGATGTTCATGAGATGTGCCATTGATGAAATGGTGAGCTTTGTGATGAGCTTAGTTGTTAATTGAAAGATATGTGCTAGATGAACATATTTTGTTCTTGAAATTTTGATGAATTTAGCTAAATAAGATTAAATTGAGAAAATATTAACTTGAGGGACTAAATTACAAATTTGATGGAAAATATGGGCTTGTATGAGTTGTATGAACATTCGGCTAAGCATGGTTAAATGATGATTTTGTGAATTTGATGTTTTGAGAAAAATTGACTAAATTGATAAAATGTGCAATTATAAGGGCTAATTTGTAAATTGCCAAAATATGTGTATTTGGATTAAATTGGATGAACTAGTGAATAAAAGGGTTAAATTTGAATATGTATAGATCAAGAACCGAGGAAAACGGACTTAGACCGCGAGAAAGCGAAAATAACCGAGTAGCCGTTTCGTTTCAGTAAATCGAATCCGTGGTAAGTTATTATCAGTAAATCGAATCTGAGGTAAGTTATTATGCAAATAAACGTATTTGTATTGAATTTTGCATATTCATATAACTATTGATAACAGTGAATGCTTACGAGATGCTATGTATATGAATCCCGAGATAAGATCGATATAGTGATAATGTCCGAGAAGTCTCGTACGAACTTAGGAATAGATAGGATTAGCTATGTCATGAAATAGGTGTCAGTTCTGTGATATCATGTAAGACCACGTCTGGGACGTCGGCGTTGATTTGAAGTTTCGTGTAAGACCACGTCTGGACGTTGGCATCGATACGAGATTTACGTGTAAGACCAAGTCTGGGACATTGGCATCGTATTGATTCGTGTAAGACCATGTCTGTGACATTGGCATCATATTGATTCATGTAAGACCTTGTCTGGGACAGTGGCATCGATATCTGAGTACATGTAAGACCTCGTCTGGGACGTTGGCATTATACGACTATTTCTAGCTTTCTGAGTATCCTATTAGGTTGCTAACGGTTCAACGGGAAAGCCTATGATACGAATGGCTATGTGAATTGTAAATCTGTTTTAGGTACGTTGATTTATACACTAAGTGTGTATACAAGGTAAGTATCTATATGATCTTACTATGATGATTATGTATATTAGAACAATAATATGATATGTGAAAGTATGCATGAAAAAGCTATGTGTATATAAGATTTTTGAATTGATGAATGTGGCAAAATGTGGCCAAGTACATGGACCAAAGCATACATGTGATAAATTTGCTATGAAAGTTAATTGTGCCAATGTTCCTATATGCCTATATGCCTTTCATGTTAAGTTTATTTTTATATGACTTACTAAGCTTTTAGAAAGCTTACTCTGTGTGTGTTTTCTCTGTTTTATAGATTATCAAAGCTACTAAAGGCTCGGGGACCGTCGAGGATCGTCATCACACTACTCAACTTGTTTTGGTACATTTTGGAAATTTATATAGCTAGATATGGCATGTATAGGCTAGTTATTTGTATAAATGTGAGAGTTGAACTTAGCCATGTGATTTGGCTAGTTATATATTGGTAATATGCTTAAATGAATGTGTTATATGATGGATATTTTGGTATGGATTGAAAGCACAAGAAATGGTTAAGATTAAGGTAAGTATATAGATGAAATTTTGAGCATATTTGTTCAACAAAAAGTTGAACTTGTGAATGGTAAGTATGGATAAATTATGCTTGTATATTCATAAGTTTTAGTCTTGTAAACTTGGCATGATTAGTTGTAACACCCCAAACCGGGTCTATGCGTTAAGACTGGATTTGGTTTGTTACATGATCGAACTATCCTAATAATTTAAGATGAATCTGTATTTCAAAACCCTTTTGAAATTAGAGTTTAATAAAAACCAAGAGAAATAATTTTAAGTTTGATGTATTTGAGAAATAAGGATAGTTAAAATTTCTCGTATGTTTAAAAACCCATTTTATTTTAAGTAAACATTATATAATAATCATAAGCCCATATTAAAATATCCAAAACAAAATTTTAAACCAACCACACATAAAATCCATAAAAATAATAATAAAGGCCTTATTACATCATACCCAAAATAGCAATTTAAAGAAAGTACTTATTTAAAAGTTCAAAATTTATTTAACCCATGTTTGCGAGATGGCCTCCACGAAGTCATCCTCGGCACAAGTCCACATCAATTTCCATTACCTGAGAGGAAAAATTTGAGGGTGTGAGTTACTCAGAACTCAGTGTATAACTTACTTACTTAATCCACTGGGCCAGATCATCAAGTCATGATTTTGGGCTTGAGCCCATTATCAAGATTAACAGTATAAATAATGGAATGCATGCAAAAATGAAATTTCCCACCCAAACCTAATTTCCATCCGCTACACACCACCGCACCAACCATCACACTTGTGGGGATCAAGTCAACCCACCCCGCCATCACACCAATCGTAGGCATTAAGCCATTTTATATTTGTGGCAGAGCCACCGAACTAGATTGTGACAAAGTCACCGAACTAGAGGCATTGAGCCATTAAAATATTTGTGGCATAGCCACTTAGAACTAGAGGCAATCACCGTTTAATTATTTTGTGGCAAAGCCAAGAACTAGATTTTTGCAATGTGCCTTTCTTCTCTTCATTGTTAATCCCAACCCATGCAACATGTATGCAAAATAGCCTATGTACATATGATGATTTTATCAAAAAGGCCCAATATATATAAGTCAATATTTCAGGTTTTTATTAAGGCCCATAATACAATATATCATTTATTCCAGATAACTATTTAGCATCTTTGGCCCATTTAGCGATCTAGCAAAATTTCTGGCCCATTTAGCGATCTAGCATAGATTTTGGCCCATTTAACAATTTAACAGAGATTACGGCCCATTTACGATCTAATAGAGATTTCAGCCCATTTTCGATCTAATGTAGATATCGCCCATTTATCGATCTAGCAGAGATTTCGGCCCATTTATTATTTATCAGGGATTTTGACCCATTTAACTATCTATCCAAGATTTCGGCCCATTTTACTAACTAGCATATTTTTTGGCCCATTTACTATCTAGCAAACTTATCGGCCCATTTTACGATCTAACACATCTTTGGCCCATTTACACATGAGATATTTAGTATTCATTTTACTACCTACACATCGAGGGCGTTTTCGTAATTTTCACATTTTTAACAATTTTCATGAAATTTCACCAAAATACCAATTATTTCGTATTATACCGATTTTGTCATTTTTACGATTTTACTCAATACCACGAATGACATCCAACCCGAGAAAAGTGTGAAGTTACACACCTTGATATCGTGAGTACTAAACCTTCCCGGTCGTCAACACCTAAACGTAATATGAACCATTAGAATACTATCATTTATCAAAAATACACTATTGGTATTCGATCTAAATCCTTACCCCTTTGATTTTGAACCACTTCTATTTTTGGTTTCTCCTCGTTTATTGATTCGTTGCCCGCTGAGAATCCACGAACGTACAAGGGCTCGGGAGTACGAACTACTTCAAATAATTGATTCTCCTCGGTTGATGGTCCGCAACCCGGTGGAAAATCCGGATTCTCAAAATAATTTCTTCGTTTATAAATAGGGATTTGCGAACCGCCTCTTCAAGGCTATGGACTGCCCTTTTCTGCCCTATCTTGAAAGTCTCTAAAGATGTACGATCATTAGTCCGACTATAAATATTGAAATATGGCTAACGATTTGTAAGGTTTGAGATTTGGCTTACCACGATTTATCTTCGCTCTCGAGAACGATCGAACGATTAAGGTCCCTAAAACGAAATCGATTAATATTAACTATACTAATATAACAAATTTTAAATCCTTAAAAGAAAAACTCCTTACCTTGATTCTTGAAATCGATTCCAAAGTTCCAAAATTCTAAAGATCACCTTGAGTTTCTACCCTCCAAAATCTCACTAATGCTCACGATTGAAAGAAATTGTGTGAGAAGAATTCGGTTTTGATCAAGAAAATGAAAGAAATTTTGGCACAAATACAAGCTAACATTCGGCCATGAGAGAGATTATTGTGGAGATTTTTAATTGAGAGAAAAGTAAAAGAATGGAACAATGGAGATAGTATGATTCGGTTCCAAGTGGGAAAGGGAGAAGGAAAGAAAAAGAAAGGAGAAAGAAAAGAGAAGAAAAAGAATTGAGTTTTTGGAAGGATTGTGTAATCGATTTTGTGAAGAAGAAAGAAAAAGATTAACCTCCTTTGTGTGATGATGGTGTCGGCACAAGGGGAAAAGTTTTTAGAGAATAGGTGAATTAAGACCTAAATGGTCAAAACCCGAATGACCAAAAGAAAAGAGAACAAAACAAAAATTGTTTACCTTTGTTCAATAGGCATTCGGCTAAGGGGAGGAAATTTGAGAGAAACAAGTTTTGAGAGGAAAAGAAAAATTAACAAATGACCAAAAGAAGAGAATATGCCCAACTAGCCCCTAATTCATCTAAATGCCTTCAAAAATTCGGCCAGCCCCTTGCCCAAAAACCGTCCAAATACTTGGCTATCAAAGGCCAACCTTTTGCCACCCTTTCTTTCCATAGCACACTCCCCATTTTAAGCCATTTGTTCCCCTTTCTTACCTTATCCTATTGATTTCTTTCCTCAACTTAAATATTTCCTTAATCCTTTAGCCATCATACCAAAAATAAAGAAGTCAAACTTTCCTTGTTTGCTTCTTGGTTGACACTTGATAGATGGAAGCAAAAAAATAAAAATTTTCAAGTTGCAAGCTAGGAGATTCGAACCTCTTCCCTCATGTCTAAGTCATGGCGCCATCACCACTATGCTATTAACTCATCTTATGCCATCTTTTAGTAATTAATTAATTTAAGTCTCACTGTCACCTAATTTCTTTACTTTAAAATACACTTAACTAATTTTATTCTAACTCCAAGTAAACCCGAACTAACATTTAGCAACATCATGGTACTCAATTATTTAGGATGTTACATTAGTATTGGATTGGATTGTAGAGATGGATGATTTTTTTTATATGTTTTTGGTTGTCATATGTGCATGAGATGTGTTGATAATTTGCTTGTAGGAATGACCCTAGTTGGGTGGCATTTTGGCCTTGTAAATAGACTATAATGTCACACGGGCGTACCTAGTGACCGTGGGGCTAAGTTAGCAACTGGTTTAAGAGCACACGACCAAGGTACACGGGCGTGCCTAGTAGCCATGTGAATAAGTCAGTATATGGCCTAAGAGTACACGGCCTTGGAACACGGGGGTGCTTAGTAGCCGTGGAGCCAAGTCAGGATCGACCGCGGCCAAAGTACATGGGCGTGCTTGGTGGTCATGGGTTAAGTCAGGTTCGACCACGGAGAGGACACACGGATGTGTATAGCAGCCGTGGGAGGCATACGGCCTACCCATACGGGCGTGTAACCCCTGAAATTTAGAAAAGTTTTAAATTTTTGAGAATTTCTGTATATGTTCCAGTTTAGTCTCGACCCTGTTACAAAGCATGTTTTAGGTCTCGATGACCAAAGGGGACATTATGATTGTATTTGATGGATTAACTTACAAATTGTCTGATAAAGTTTTCGATCTATCAGGTAACGCCCTTAACCCTAATCTGGCGATGGACATGGGATAGGGGTGTTACATTTGGTTGGTATCAGAGCTACGGTTTAGTCGATTCTCAAACTAACGTAGCGTGTTAGAGTCTAGCTATACATGCCATATATTTGAATTGTGACAGTGTGATGAATCTTGAAATATAAAATGTGATTTTCGTATAGTAATAGATCTCGAAAGAGTCGTAGCTAATGACGTAGAAAGTAATGCGCCTGCTTCAGCGCAAGGGACAACGCCCTCTGATCCGAGACCGGCTATGAGCGGTCAAAAGGGAGAAGCTAAATAAGTTTTCTTCCAAATGATGAGTGAATGGTTCACTCAATTCGTAAGAAATAACCCGACTGTTTTGTAACCCCTGCCTCCGGTTAATCCCCCTCAAACATCCGATATACCTCTGACTGTAAATCTGAATCTGTGGAGTAAGCCTCCGATTGACAAGATCCGTAAATATGGGGTTGAAGAGTTTCGGGCTACTAATGATGATGATGCTGAAAAGGCCGAGTTTTGGTTAGAAAATACTATTTGGGTATTCGATGAAATGTCTCTGACTCCGAAAGAATGTATAAAATGTGTTGTATCATTACTCTGAGATGCAGCTTATCAATGGTGAAAAACTCTGATTTCAGCTGTTTCAAAAGAGCGAGTTACATATGACTTCTTTCAGACTAATTTTCGAAAGAAATACATCAGCGAGAGATCCATCGATCAGAAACAAAATGAATTTCTGAAACTAAAACAGGGCTGAATGACTATTATTGAGTATGAACGAGAGTTCGTGAGACTGAGTCAGTATGCTCGAGAATGCATATCTACTGAAGCAATAATGTGCAAAAGATTCGAAGATGGTCTTAATGAAGATATTTGCCTATTAGTTGGGATCTTAGAAATAAAAGAGTTTTTTGTACTCGTTGATCGAGCATGCAAAGCTGAAGCACTCGGGAAAGATAAAAGAAAAGCTGAGTCTGAAGCTAGAGATGTGATAAAGAGATTTCAGAGTATATCATTTTAGTCTGCTTCGAAAAAGTTCAAAGATGATCAAATTCATTCAAAAGATAATGTGGGACATTCGAATAGAAATCGAGTTGGATCGCAAATGAGTTCCAAAACTCCAACAACTTCAGTGGTCAGTGTTGGTAATGTCTAGACTGAAAGACTTGAATGTAAACATTGTAGAAAAAGGCATCCAAGAAATTGCAGATTTAATGACAGAGCTTGTTTCAGATATGAATCACTTGATCATTTTATCTGTGATTGCCCTGAGTTTGTCGAGCTAGAGATTGTTCAGAATCAGAGAACTGATAATGCACCTGTGAGAGGTAGACCTTCAAAGAATGTAAGAAATGTCAGTGGTAGTCAGAGAATTACAAGAGACACTTTTACAAGATCTGAAGCTAGAGCGGCTGCCAGAGCATATGCTATTTGAGCTCATGAAGAAGCTTCATCTCCAGATGTTATAACAGGTACTTTTACTCTTTATGATACCTCTGTGATTGCATTGATATACCCTGGTTCTACACATTCATATATATGCATGAATTTAGTATTCAGTAAGACTTTACCTGTAGAGTCTACTGAGTTTGCTATAAAAGTATCGAACCCCTTAGGTAAAAGTGTCCTTGTTGACAAAGTATGCAAGAACTGTCCGTTAATGTTTCAATATATATGTTTCTCTGTTGATCTGATGTTTTTCCCATTTGATGAGTTTGATATCATTTTGGGTATAGACTGGTTGACATTGCATGATGCTGTTGTAAATTGTAAAAGAAAGACTACTGATTTGAGATGTCCAAATAATGAAATTGTACGGATTGAGTCTAATGATTTAAATGGATTTCCTGCTGTGATATCGATATTAAAAGCTCAGAGATATGTCAAAAAGGGATATGAGGCATATTTTGCTTATGTGATTGATTCGAAAGTGTCTGAAAAGAAAGTTGAATCAGTGCCTATTGTCTGTGAGTATTCTGATGTGTTTCCTGAAGAGTTACCGGGTTTGCCTCTGATTCGTGAAGTTGAGTTTGGTATTGATCTATTGCTTGATACGACACCTATTTCGATAGCTCCGTATAGGATGGCACCAACAGAGTTAAAAGAGTTAAAGTCACAGTTGTAAGATTTGACTGATAGAGGGTTTGCTAGACCGAGTTTTTCGCCTTGGGGTGCTCCTATTCTATTTGTGAAAAAAAGAGATGGCACGATGAGAATGTGCATCGATTATCGTCAGTTGAATAAGGTGACAATAAAGATTAAATATCCGTTGCCTAGAATCAATGACTTATTTGATCAATTAAAAGGGGCTACTGTATTTTCCAAGATTGATCTGAGATCGGGATACTACCAGTTCAGAGTAAAGGATTCAGATATACCGAAAACTGCTTTCAGAACGAGGTACGGACATTATGAGTTTTTAGTTATGTCATTTCGACTAACCAATGCTCCTGCTGTTTTTATGGATTTGATGAACAGAATTTTCAGACCGTACTTAGATTGATTTGTTGTGGTATTCATAGATGACATATTGATTTATTCATGTGATGAAAATGAGCATGCTGAACATTTGAGAATCGTGTTGCAAACTCTGAGAGAAAAGCAATTATATGTGAAATTCAGCATATGTGAATTCTGGTTACACGAGGTTAATTTTCTGGGATATATTGTATCAGCTTCTAGAATACGAGTCTATTCGAGCAAGATTTCTTCTATTCTGGATTGGAAACCTCAGAGGAATGTGTCTGAAGTCCATAGCTTTCTGGGTCTAGCTGGTTATTATCGTTGATTTGTAAAAGGATTTCCAGTGATAGCTACTCTGTTGACTAGACTACTTCAGAAAGATGTTAGATTTGAATGGTCTGATAAATGTCAGAAAAGTTTTGATCAGTTAAAAACTATGTTAACAAAAGCTCCAGTGTTAGTACAACCAGAATCGGGTAAAGAATTTGTTATATACAGTGATGCTTCGTTAAACGATCTGTGATGTGTTTTGATGCAGGAAGGCAAAGTTGTAGCTTATGCCTCGAAACAATTGAAGCCTCATGAAAAGAACTATCCGACACACGACCTTGAGCTAGCTGCGATTGTATTTGTACTAAAGATTTGGCGCCATTATCTGTATGGTGAGAAATGTCATGTGTTTTCAGATCATAAAAGTCTAAAATATTTGATGACTCAGAAAGATTTGAACCTGCGTTAAAGAAGATGGTTAGAACTGTTAAAAGATTATGAGCTTGTGATAGATTATCATCCGGGTAAAGCAAATCTTGTTGTCGATGCACTAAGTAGGAAATCATTATTTGCATTACGTGCTTTAAATGCTCAATTAGATCTGTCTGATGTTAGTTCAGTGATAGCTGAATTGAAAGCAAAATCGTTGTTTATACAACAAATTTGTGATGCTCAGAAATTTGATAATGAGTTATTAGCGAAATGAGCTCAGTGTGATTCGAATTCTGAATATTCGAGTTATTGATGATTGTGTGAGATTCTGAGATCATATCCGTGTTCCGAAAAATTCAGAGTTAATTCAGTTGATTTTGGGTGAAGCACATAACAGTCGTCCATCTGTTCATCCGGAAAATACTAAAATGTACCATGATTTGAAACGATACTATTGGTGGTCCGATATGAAAAGAGACATTTCTAACTTTGTTTCGAAATGTTTAGTCTATCAACAAATGAAAACTGAACATCAAGTTCCATCTGGGTTGCTACAACCAATTCTGATTCCCGAATGGAAATGGGATAGAGTGACAATGGACTTTGTTTCTGGTTTGCCCCTGACTTCGAGATAGAAAGATGCGGTATGGGTTGTAGTTGATCGATTAACGAAATCTGCCCATGTTATTTCGGTAAGATCTGATTATTCGCTTGACAGATTAGCTGAGCTTTATATTTCTGAGATTGTAAGATTGCACAGGGTGCCACTATCCATTGTGTCTGATAGAGATCCGAGGTTTACATCAAGATTTTGGAAGAAACTACAAGAAGCTTTAGGCACGAAATTACATTTCAGTATAGCTTTTCATCCGCAAATAGATGGTCAATCCGAGCGGATTATTTAGATTCTCGAGGATATATTGAGATGTTGCATACTTGAGTTTAACAGTACGTGGGAACAGTTCCTGCTATTGATTGAATTTGCATACAATAATAGTTTTCAGTCAAGCATCAAAATGGCACCTTATGAAGCTTTGTACGGACGTAAATGTCGTACACCTCTGTATTGGACTGAGCTCAGTGAAAATAAGCTACACGGGGTCGATTTGATAAAAGATTCAGAACAGAAAGTGAAACTGATCTGAGATTGTTTGAAAGCAGCATCTGATCATCAGAAGTCTTATGCAGACTTGAAACGAAAAGATATAGAATTTGAGATCGGCGACAAAGTATTTCTAAAAGTGTCTCCGTGGAAGAAAGTGTTTCGATTTGGACATTAAGGCAAGTTGAGTCTGAGGTTCATCGGGCCATATGAAATTATTGAATGTGCTGGTCCTATTGCATATAGATTAAGGTTGACCCCTAAGCTAGAAAAGATCCATAATGTATTTCATGTCTCGATGCTCATAGATATCGATCCGATCCATCACATGTGATTGTCCCATCTGAAATTGAAATCGATCTAATATGACATACGAAGAAAAACCGATTCATATTTTAGCTCGTAAAGTAAAAGAGTTGAGAAATAAGAAAATTTCGTTAGAGAAAGTATTGTGGAATCGACACGGAATAGAAGAGGCTACGTGGGAACCTGAAGATTCAATGAGACAACAATATTCAAATCTATTTAAAGATAAGATTTTCAGGGACGAAAATCCCTAAGGGGGAGAATTAAAACAGTCTGGTTTATACCCTAGTCGAAACAGTGGTTTTGGGACCACAAATCTGAGTCAGTGAAATATTTTAATATTATTTTTGTGACTTTGATGTGTGATTAAGCATGTGCTAAATTTTCGTAAGATAATTTATCTGTCTGTGTGTTTAATTTGATAAAAGGATTGAATTGCATCAAATGCAAAACTAGCATGCTATTTGTTAAAGTACCAATGTGTTGTGGCTTTGTAAAGGTGGAGGCCTTATATGGAAATTAAGCCATTCATAAGTTAGTGGATTGTTAATGGACAAAAATGACATTGAATTATAATTGTCTTATATGTTTATAAAAGGTTAGTTTAGTAAAATAGGTGTTAATGTTATATTAATAAAACAAAAAGATGAAAGTGTTCATCTTTTATTTCTCTTCAATTGACCGCAACTAGCAAAGAAGAAAAGAGAAAACTAGCTAGGGCATTCGGCCATTGAATTGTATGATTGAGGTATGTTTTGGTTTTGGATTTTAATGATTTTTATGTTTTTGAGATTGTTGCTTAGTCTACTATTAAGCCCATGTCTCAATTTTATGAGTAGATGATGTTCATAAGATGTGCCATTGATGAAATGGTGAGCTTTGTGATGAGCTTAGTTGTTAATTGAAAGATTTGTGCTAGATGAACATACTTTGTTCTTGAAATTTTGATGAATTTAGCTAAATAAGGTTAAATTGAGAAAATATTAACTTAAGGGTCTAAATTACAAATTTTATGAAAAATATGGGCTTGTATGAGTTGTATGATCATTCAGCTAAGCATGGTTAAATGATGATTTTTTGAATTTGATGTTTTGAGAAAAATTGACTAAATTGATAAAATGTGTAATTATAAGGGCTAATTTGTAAATTACCCAAAATATGTGTATTTGGATTGAATTGGATGAACTAGTGAATAAAAGGGTTAAATCTGAATATGTATAGATCGAGAACCGAGGAAAACAGACTTAGACCGCGGGAAAGCGAAAGTGACCGAGTAGTCGTTTCCGTTTCAGTAAATCGAATCCGAGGTAAGTTATTATGTAAATAAACGTATTTGTATTGAATTGTGCATATTCATATGACTATTGATAACAGTGAATGCTTACGAGATGCTACGTATATGAATCCCGAGATAAGATCGATATAGTGATAATGTCCGAGAAGTCCCGTACGAACCTAGGAATAGATAGGATTAGCTATGTCATGACATAGGTATCAGTTTTGTGATATCATGTAAGACCACGTCTGGGACGTCAGCGTTGATTTGAGATTTCTTGTAAGACCACATCTGGGACGTTGGCATCGATACGAGATTTACGTGTAAGACCATGTCTGGGACATTGGCATCGTATTGATTCGTGTAAGATCCTGTCTGGGACAGTGGCATTGATATCTGAGTACATGTAAGACCTCGTCTGGGACGTTGGCATTGTACGACTATTCCGAGCTTTCTGAGTATCCTATTAGTTTCCTAACGGTTCAACGGGCAAGTCTGTGATGCGAATGGCTATGTGAATTGTAAATTCGTTTCAGGTACGTTGATTTATACACTAAGTGTGTATACAAGGTAAGTATCTATATGATCTTACTATGATGATTATGTATATTGGAACAATAATATGATATGTGAATGTATGCATGGAAAAGCTATGTGTATATAAGATTTTTGAATTGATGAATGTGGCAAAATGTGGCAAAATGTGGCCAAGTACATGGACCAAAGCATACATGTGATAAATTATCTATGAAAGTTAATTGTGCCAATGTTCCTATATGCCTATATGCCTTTCATGTTAAGTTTATTTGTATATGACTTACTAAGCTTTTGGAAAGCTTACTCTGTGTGTGTTTTCTCTATTTTATAGATCGTCAAAGCTACTAAAGGCTCGGGGACCATCGAGGATCGTCATCACACTACTCAACTTGTTTTGGTACATTTTGGAAATTTATATAGCTAGATATGGCATGTATAGGCTAGTTATTTGTATAAATGTGAGAGTTGAACTTAGCCATGTGATTTGGCTAGTTATGTGTTGGTAATATGCTTAAATGAATGTGTTATATGATGCATATTTTGGTATGGTTTGAAAGCACAAGAAATGGTTGAGATTAAGGTAAGTATATAGATGAAATTTTGAGCATATTTGTTCAACAAAAAGTTGAACTTGTGAATGGTAAATATGAATAAATTATGCTTGTATATTCATAAGTTTTAGTCTTGTAAACTTGGCATGATTAGTATTGGATTGGATTGTAGAGATGGATGATTTTTTTGATATGTTTTTGGTTGTCATATGTGCATGAAATGTGTTGATAATTTGCTTGTAGGAATGACCCTAGTTGGGTGGCATTTTGGCCTTGTAAATAGACTATAATTTCACACGGTAGTGGTACACGGGGGTGCCTAGTGACCGTGGGGCTAAGTCAGTAGCTAGTTTAAGAGCACACGACCAAGGTACACGGGCGTGCCTAGTAGCCGTGTGAATAAGTCAGTACATGGCCTAAGAGTACACGGCCTTAGCACACGAGGGTGCTTGGTAGCCGTGGAGCCAAGTCAGGATCAACCACGGCCAGGGTACATGGGCGTGCTTGGTGGCCGTAGGTTAAGTCCGATTTGACCACGAGGAGGACACACAGGTGTGTCTAGCAGCCGTGGGAGGCACACGGCCTGCCCACACGGGCGTGTAACCCCTAAAATTTAGAAAAGTTTTAAATTTTTGAGAATTTCTATATGTGTTCTGGTTTAGTCCCGACCCTGTTACAAAGCATGTTTTAGGTCTCGATGACCTACAAAGGGGACATTATGATTGTATTTGATGGCTTAACTTACGAATTGTCTGATAAAGTTTTCGATCTATCACATAACATCCTTAACCCTAATCCGACGATAGACACAGGATAAAGGTGTTACATAAAAAATGCCAACAAACTTACTGAACTTTATCTGTCCCAACTTGCTGTCCCAAGTGATGTCCTACCTTATTTTCTTAAGTGTTATTCGAACAAGAAATGGAACAATGACACCCCAGATGTTAAAGTCCCAACAATCTCCCCTTTAACATTTTAACAAAACATTTCAACAAATGATTAGACAATAGTCATCGATAACAAAATGAGTCTCCCCTTTTCGACATGCATCATATTATCCCCTTTTCAAAAATGCTTGCAAATGGGTTTGTCTACATTTCGAACACTACTGGCAGTCGCTATTGATTAGTTTGAGCCTCCGGGTAATTTTTTCTGGACACACATTTTCTCTGATTTTCGATAGTAGTACAGACTGGCTTCTGAAATCCCTCGTTCTTTTAGACTAAGGAGTAAAAAAGGTTCTAGCCATGCTAAGCTTCCCGGTATCCTCACTTTTAGCCTTAGCACTTTTCTTATCGTTCCAAATTTATTCTATTTTTTGGGCACGTTCGAATAATACCACAAACTCTTTTATTTCCAATGCACCCACTATCATTCGTATGTCTTAGTTTAAACCCTATTCAAATCAAGTACAAATCTCAACTTCGGAAGGTATAAATTCTCGAGCATATTTACTCAGGCAAATGAGTTTACACTCATATTCAACATCTGACATATTTTCATGTTTCAAATCCATAAATTCTTATTTCTTCTTCTCTAGATACAATTTATTGATATATTTCTTCTTAAATTCAATCTGAAAGAAATCTCATGTTACTTTGTCTCTCGAGATCACAAATGTCAAAGTAATCCACCATTGGTATGCTTCTTCTTTCAACAGAGATATAACACATTTTAGACTATCATCGGGAAAGCAAGCTATTCACCAAGAACTCCTTGCGTTTTTTTCAACTAGTATTTAGCTTTCGCTAGATCATCATTATATAGACCTCGGAATTATTTTGCCCGACACTTGTGAATATTATTTATTGGGTGTTGATTAACAATTATCAGACTTGAACTTTAAGGACGACAGGGTACCGAATGAGGCAAACGAAAGGGAAGAGGCTGCAGAGCTGCGGCGTTAACTCCCATAAACTGTGCAAATCATTCATTCATCATTTGGAAGAAAACACCACAGTCCTTACTTCTAGGTATTTAGGATACGGATATGCTATGAATTGCTCCCTGTTTGAAAGTCAGAACATTACTATCTACCTCATTTGGTACGACACGGTTAGACTCGACCAATATTATATATCTATAAGAAAAATAAAATCAGATCGAATAAAAAATCATCACACTGTCACATGTTATTGTGGCATGTATTTTCTAGACCCGACACGTGCTACGTTCAGCTTGAGAATCAACTAAATCGTAGCTCTGATACCACTAAATGTAACACCCTAGCTTGTCCTGTTCCCCAAGACTGAGCTACAGAATTTTACAGTACAAAATGGAATAGTTATAGACCTTTAACGAATAATTCAAATAAAAAATCATTATAAATCATAATATAAGTCATTCAGAGAAAATTTAAACATTTTTTTAGCTTAATATGAGCTTACGTGAGTTCTAAAGTTGACCTGGGATCAAACAATGATCAAATTGAAAAGTTTGAAAAATATAGGGCTAATGTCATGACGAGGCTCTCCCCATATTGTGACGTCGCCAAATAGTCGATCACATTACGATGTTGGATCATTTGACATCGAGACATCATAGGCTAATGGCCGACGTTTTGACGAGAGAAACTCGACGTCAGAACGAGAAACCTATTTTTGGCAAAAAAATATGTTCATTTTATGCTTGTTCTAATTCACCTTACCAAATATGCCTATGTATGCTTTTAACAACATTTAAAACCTGTTCAAAACATAACAATTTACATGCCAAAACATATCACATGATCATCTAATCAATCCACAAAACCAATATGCCACATTTGGCACCAAAATCACAACAATGATACATGAATCAAACCCAACCATTTTACCTATTTATGAAATTCCATATTACTTATTCAAAACATGTCATAAGTTAGCTCATACGTACATAACTCAAAATAATTGCCCATCCATATATGCCAACATTATACCAACTATGAACATAAGCAATTAACATTACCATAAGTTACCATAGGTGTTCAAAATTAACTATGCCATAAACTTATTTAACATTACAAATGCCTTGACAGTTCTAAGTACATGCCACATATAACTGAGTTCAAAAAATCAAAAGTCCATCGATTCAGGAGATGGATAGTGTGAGCTTCTCATAAACCCGATCGCCACATTCTAAATATCCAAAATATATAGGAAAAGTAACAACAATGGAGTAAGTATTATGAATACTTAGTAAGTTCATATGAAACAAACAATTAACTTACCTTAACCATTCAATATATATAAATCATAGTGCAAAAGCAAATTCACCTAACACGACATAACACAACAACATCAACAAGGTGAGTTTTGATATATCATCGTACTTGTAATGCTCTAATTGCATCATATCAAATTCAAGCTAAAAATTCTGTATATGTATCTCAATTTATCATTCAACCTTTCATTTACTACTTCTGAATTTTTATCACTTTACTAGACATTACAATTTCACATTTCAATTCATTGCCCGATGAACACTGTAAAAGAACTCAAAAATATTGTTAACAATCACGTCTAATGTTCATCCAAGCTAATCATAGACATTAGTGTTAGATTATCCGTCCGAGCTAAACCTTTTTTGACACATCACATAGCCTATACAAGGCTATATATATACATGTAAGGTTACTAATTCGAGCTAAACCTATAAAACAGAAACATGTTACTTGTCCAAGCTAAACCTGTGTCACATGTATTTTTGAGTCCGCAACGAATGATGAATCTCAGAATCATCAAAAATCAACCTATAACCATGTGTACAAGACTTTTACTAAGTCTATCGGGACAACTTCAAAATGTAAGTTCAGAATCATTCCTTCACAATTTAGTCTGATTTTCACCTTTTGTACCAAATTGTAATTAATCTAAATCTTAAATTAACATTCCTATATGCATTTAAGTACAATTTAACAACAAAAATTAAACACATTTATATCATATGAACTTATTTGGAAAAATAATAATGGATAAGACGTTAGGGACTATTTAACAATTTTCCCTTTTCCGCGTATATCTTCTAGTTGTTGTAAATCTCGATCAGTTGGAAGAACAAAGCTTGAAAATGGAGAAACCCTATTTTATTTCTAATATTCGGCCAAAGAGATGAATCATTGAGGAAGATGATAAAAAAAGTGTTATCTTTTCTTCTTTATTTTAACTTATATACTATGGTAAAATTGTAAATTCTTTAATCTTTTAGATTAACTCATAAATTAAAATGCCATTAATCATGTTTAGGCCTTTTAATGTGATTGATAACATCATCGTCCACCCAACATGTAAAGACATCGGTCCAATTGCATAATTCGACCCTGGGAGATTTAAAAATTTTATAATGATTAACTGTTACAGTTTTTATGATTTAGTCCTTGAACCCTAATTAATCATTCATTCAATAAAATTACCGAACCAAAAATAAATTCAACACTATAATTGAATTGTAAATATTAAATAATAATACTTACGAACTTGATTATTGAAAAATAAGGTTTCAAAATACCATGCTGACACCACTGAAAGTCGAGTAGTTACAAGACCAAAAAGGAGGCGATTTGGTACCTCATCAGTAGATGTCAGTACCTCTTAAGTTGGGGTCCTATACCCTTGGGATTTGAAGGGACAATTTTGGGACTTAAGGTCTGGACCATACAAGGCATTAGGTTCGGTACCCCTATGTTAATTTGCTTACTGCCAACTTGGGTATCGATTCCTTTAGCCTAAGTACCGCACCCAACCTAAAAATACTTAGAAATTTTATTTAAAATGAATTTTGAAGCTTTTGAATTATTTCTAAGTATTAAAAATAACTTGAAGTAATTTGTTAAAACAGAACTTATCAAAATTGATTAAGGGATTATTTGTTATATCAAAACATTAGAAAATCAAAGCTAACAATGCCTAGACGGAGAACACATACAATGAAATGTTGTCAAACTAGGACCTCATTTTCAAATTCAATGAAGATATACAAAAAGAGGTGTCCAGTCTAAAAGAATAAAATCAAAGCTATCCAAAAATGTTAATAAAACTCTGCTCTTATTAGAACAAAAACTTGAAATGGTTGTTGTGTAACACCCCAAACCCGGCCCAAGCGCTATGGCCGAATCTAGAATGCTACTCTTGAAAAGAATTTGTCATAAGGGTGAAATCATAAAAATTTTATGTCGTTTATAAAAACATTGTATATTTAAAATTCTAAGTAAAATTATATTGTTACAAATTTCTGAATTAAAACTTTAATATAAGTTTTGATAATGTAAATCGCTTTCTAAAATAAAACATTCTCAATATCATCTCGATTGTCAATCCAACTCAAACACAATAAAAGTCCCCAAATACTTTAAATGGCCCTTATTACAATAAATATTTACTCAAAATACTGAAAATATAAAGTGCATAAAACAATGAAAAACATCTTCTGCATGGCCACCTTGTATCCGCTCCAGCCTGGTCCAAGAATCATGTATCACCTGCATTGTTTGGTAAAAAAAAATTAGGTGACCCAATTCAATTCAGAGGGATCTTTCATTCACATTTTTTTCCACAGATTTCCACACATGGGCTTAGCCCAAACCACACCAATCTACATATCAAATAATAATGCAAATGCACCCAACCCACCTAGGGTCCATCCTTTACACACCCCGTATCCACCACCACACACCGGGGATTACTAAATCAACCTCCAACCTCTACACACCAATTTGGCAAGCAATGCCATCCACCAAGTGGTCAAGCCAACGGTCCACGTGAAATAAATCACAGTATAATCCACAATGCGACCTCAGTCAACGTCAATCCACGATGTAGCTTGTAGCTAACATCAAATCACGATGAGGCACATAGCCATCACCAACCACGATATGGCACAAAGTCGATACCAACCACGATGAGGCACAGAGCCAATCATCAATCCACGTGAGGCTCGTAGCCATCACTAACCACGTACATAAATGTACACCTTGTCCTTCAATAATCATATCCCAATCCCTATGCATATGTCAGTATTATGGCCAAATAATAGTAAAATTCCAATGAGCACACATCACATGCTTACCACAATTCCACACATATACCATGGTAAAATAATATCATAAAACTGACCTGGTTAACCGAATACCCACTATGGGTAGCCACCATCTCAGCCATTATTTTTGGCTATCATACACATCTTATACGTATATATATATACATAACAACAAATACAAACAACAGGAGATCAGTGCGATAACTACACATCTTTTTCGGCACAGTCGACTAAATTTCGAAACCCAAAGCCTAAACGATTTGCACCTTGTGATTTGATGAACTCCCTCCTACGTAACTATGTTAGAATTGGCTTCAACCCATAAGGCTTACAAAAATGGCCTTTGGCCGAATATCACACTTCACTTACCTTGGATACTCAAATCCCGAATAATCTCCCCTTAATCGACGGCTACAAAAGGATCCCAAAATCCTCCTTCAAGTTTTAGGCCAAAGAGAATATATAGAAATTAGATTCCTAATTTTCGGCTAAACCAAAAGAAAAAGAATGAACAACGAATGATAGTTGATCCTTACCCCTAACATTGAGATCGCTTGCGCCCTTACTTAGAACCACAGAGATATTCGGCTACTATAGAGGAGTGATTGACTTTGGAAGAAGAAAGAGATGGAGAAATCGGCTAAGGCTTACTTGTGCTTTTGATTTTTAATGGATTGTGAAAAGAAAAGAGAAGGTTGAGACTTGATGCAATTTAGCTTTGGTATCCAAAGGGAGATTCGGCCTAAGCAAAGTAAAAAGAAGAGAAAAGAAGAAGATGAGGGAAAGAGAGAATGATGACTATAAGTTTCGGCCAAGGAAGAAAAAGAATAAAATGAAAGAAAAATAATGCTCCTTTCAGTGGTAGTAATTTCAACACAAAGAGGAAAAGAGCTTGAGAGGGAAAAGAAAATAATACCAATTTGGTCAAGAATAATAGCCAAAACCAAAGCAAAATTTTACCAATAGCCCAAGACACATTCGGCTAGGAAGAGAGGTTTTGAAGAGAAAAGAAAACGGTGCCCAATTTGCTAAAGAATTTGACCAACTATCCCCTAATCCCTTTCAATATTTGGCCAACCCCCCTAGCCCCAAAAACTGACCAGGTTCATGGTCAAAATGGCCATGAAATAATTTCCAAAATAAAGCCCTTGATTCATGCCTTATAATCCTCTACTTTCCCAAAGTTTAAGAAATTCTATCCCTTATTTCAAGCCTTATGTCCCCTTATCATACCAAAACTTAGGATTTCATTCCTTAAATTAACACTTATCATTTTCCTTAGTCTACTATCCATAAAAGAAAATAGTCCAACCTTACCTTAATTAAAGTTTGACCATCACATGCCATACAAGTCCAAAATATAAAAATCACCTTAAGACTATCCATGGGATTCGAACCTAAGTCCCCCTCACACTGCTTATGGCGTCACTTTTCAAGACCCTAAGTGGCACCTCCCTTGCCACTTTGCCAAATGAATTATTGTGTCTTAACCTCCACATTAATTCCTTTAAGGCCTAGCTCCCTTTAGCTCCCTTTAACTAACACTTAAAACAAAAATTTTTCCTACAGCTCAGGCCTACCCTTGGCGTAAACCTAGATCTTAAAACACCTTAATTAATGCACAATCAAGCCATACACATGCAAAATAATTCAAACCTAATAGCCCCTATTTCAGGATGTTACATGTTGCTCAATCCATTTTAAAGACGTTCAGATTGAAAAGCAAAAAGCTAGATGAAATATTGTCTATTGGTGGCTGAGATGCTAGTCATGAAGGATTGGGTTATGTTGGTGAGTCTTTTACATCTAATAGTTTAATTGTGTTTATTAAAGCACAAGGTATGTCAACTCTTCCTTTAAATACTCAAAAGTTGTCAAATGCCCATGTTCAAACTAATATATAGAGAAAATGAAGACTACCAATGTGCCATTATTATAGGATTATCGAAAACGTCATACCAAGATGCCATAGAATGCTCAGAGACCTGAGAAGAGGCTATCGTGTTGAAACAAATGTAGCCACACTTAGAACCACACTTAAGAAGATAATAAAAAAAAGTGTGAAGAAAAAAAATTGCCTTATTGTTGCTAATACTTCATTGAAAGCTACAACCAATAATATGTGGTACTTTGCTAGTGAGTGCTTAAAGCACATGATAGGTTACAAAGCAAACATTAAAGATTTTGAAATCTTTTACTAGGGATATGTGATGTCTAAAGATGCAAACAAAGGAAAGATAGTTGGGAAATGTATTCCAAATATTGATGGATTTTCTAATCTAAATAATGGGTTTTTTGTTTAAGGACTAAAGGAAAACTTAATAAGTGTAAGCTAACTATGCGATAAAAGGTTGCATGTTAGTTTAACCAAAAAATGTTGTTGTTGTAGATGAAAAAATTTTAGATTCATAATAGGGAGAGCGTTTGTACTCAACAACGAGTAACACTGATAGACCGGTAAGAGTGGATGACAAATGGAATTAGTAAAGGAACATGAAAAGTGTTTGAGGTTACCAATGATGCAATTTCTCAAGACTTGGAATGTTGATAAAATTGCTTGAATGCGAAGAATCGTCTTGAATGTTTAATAAGAGTGGAAACCTTGACTAGAAGCACTTGAATGCTTTAAGGAACCGAATTTATAATAGAACCCGACCCGCTTAAACTTGAGAAATACTCAAACCTTGGTAGGCGAAGTTGCCACCCTCTGGGATGGTGGATCAGATTGATAAGACAATTGGTGAATGCCACAGACTCGTAGAAAGTTTGATAAGTTCAAGAAGTTCGGTTAAGAACCTTAGAGAGAAAATCTCACAAAGTATGTTTTTGATTAATCAACTTGTTAACCTTACAAATGTCTTATTACATGATTTATATTGGCCCTCAATGGCTATTCAAAACAAAAAAAATAGTTCACACTACAATAATCGTGTTCACACTTAACACTTAAGTTGCTCACACTCAAGGCATTAAAATTCAATGCATGTTTAAGGATGGTGTATGTTTTGGCTGAATAGTTATGCTCCTTCACTTGGTACATTCATGCATTCTTAGCCTTAAAGTAATCTCCTTGTTCTATGAATGTTCAGCCATTAATTCCTTTAATCTCCCTTTGACTGAATGTATCATTGTATGGGCATGCATGTTCTTAAATGATGCTTTAATGAGTTTGTGAATGCATGGATGGAAACATGCTTCTAGAAGTTCCTTCCTCCACCGTCCATGTATCTCCATTAAGTGTTGGAACTCTTCCTCCTTAAGCAAAGCTGGTGGTATGAATTGAGGTAGCATACAATCGATCACAATGAACCCACATTGAAGACTGGTTCTAGGAGCTTCTTTTGTGCATATATTCAACTAGAAGAAAGGTATTTCATGGGCCACTCAAATGGTCACCTGCACCATATAAATAGACATCAATTTGACACAATTCCACTCCATAATTTTGAATAACACACATCCTAATTCTAGGCCAATACACATAAAGGAATTAAAAACATGTTATGAACATACACACTCATACGCACATATACAACATATTCAACACATATAAGCAAAACTCCACACGCATAAAAACACATTTGAAGACTCACACATATGATCAAATGACATGCTTATATAACTTAACTCATAACGTATGCCTTACATAAATTTGATGCAACATAAAAGCGATAGAATAAACTAATTAGCAAACTTATTGAAATAAAGTAAAATTAAGTTCATAAAGTTCAAAGTGAGTGAATGGACACGTCAAGTCTATTAGAAAATTTGTTATTCACGTGGACCAAGTGAACTAAAGTAAGATTTAGACTCGGCCCAATTCAGTTAAGATTGCTTTGGGCTTGACTCCAAAACCTTCGCATGAGCCCATTAAGAGCCTCTCTAAAGCGCTTGGCCCTAGCTCTTGTGATTAGCCTAATGGGAACTTGCAAAAGGTCTTGTATGATCTTGAAAGCTTTGTACAAAGTTGGGTTATGATGGTTCGACCCATGTTCATCTTCCATTAATGCATCAAGTTATGTCATATTCAATAATCCCAAATTCGTATCACCTAAGTTCAGGATGCAACGATGACGCCCTAGGGGTGGCTTTGCAGAGTCATTAAATCCCTTGAACTCTTTGAGAGAAAGAAACTCCAAATGAGTTACAGAAGATCTATGGACCTTAAAAGGATCTGTGGACTCTTAAGAATCTTTAGTGAAAGGATTGACGACTCGTAGTATTTGAGGGAGGCGAACATTGAAAGTGTGGGGGAGCTGAGTGAGGTGCACTATGCAGATTTCTCAAACTCCTCGAGGATGAAGGTTTTGAACTTCATTGGCCCATAGTTTTGAGGTGGAGGGAAATTACAGGTGGTAAAGGTAACTTGGAAAAGTTTAAACCCAGAGTTAAACATTAGAAAGCCTTATGAAGTGAAAAGGCAAATCCCATGGTTTCTAAGTGGCCAGGGATGTTATAGACTCCTTGATCCTCTAAGGGTACAAGAGTCTAATGGCTATGGTTCTAAGGTTACTAGGGCTTGTAGACTCATTCTTTAAACCTATAACAACCCTATAGTTAAGGGTGTCGGAAAGTGCAATCCCGAGACTCCGTTCCCATAAATCAGACTCGTAAATATTTTTAATAAATATTTACGAAGCTAGTTGTATAGTTATTAGGTTCGATTAAACGAATTTGCTTGAATTAAGAATTATTATAATATAAAGACTAAATCGCGTATAGAGTAAAAGTTGAATTATAGATTAAAAATTAATTAAAGGATTTAAATAGCAAATATACCTTTAATCTTAGTAGTGGACGGCATTAATGGTTCATATTGTTTATTTTATATGTTATTCTAATATATATATATATATATATATGTATTATAAATATATTTTCATTAAATTAATCTTTATATATGTATTAAAGTAACTTAATAATAATAGTTATTATAATAAAATAAAGTATAATAATAAAAATAGGTAATAAAAGAAATAGAAAGCCATTCAAACTAAGAAAGAAAAAGAAAGAAAGGGAGAAAGGAGAGAAAGTAGAAAACGCATAGCTAGGGACTTCTAAGTTTCTAAACTTCAATTGGCTAGTCAATTTAGTCTCATTTTCTTGTAATTTTTATATTTTTGGAATCCCGATACTTGGGGCTACCCGACCCATATTGAAATTTTAGCAATTGATAGATTTTAAATGTTGTTAATGTTGGATAGTTTTAGTATTAGTGTAGCAAAAGATTATTGTGAAAATTTTTCCAAAATATTTCCTATTTACAAAATTACTAAATGCCCCTAGTGGTAAGATTACCAAAACGCCTTGGTTTATAAAATACTCATATTACCCATGCTTTATCAAAACTTCTTTACTTTATAAAATTTCCCGCTTTGCAAAGGTATCCATAAAACCCTAACTTGTGAAAATTCAAAATACCTCGATTTGAAAATTTACTTAAATTGCCCCTAACTTACGAAATTATCAAAATGACCACGAATCCCAAAATTTTTACAACATCACCAATTTGAAAGCAAAATTCTCAAAAAGAACCCCAAGTTTTGTAAATTCAAATACCCTTGATTTATTAAGATTTATAAATTTACTCGGGTTAATTACCAAAATACCCTCAGATTTCAAAATTTCCAAAATACCCTCGTAAGATAAATTACGAAAATACCTTGTGGGACAAATTACGAAAATACCCTCGGATAGGAAATGCATGTAAATGTTCAAGAGTGAATGTGCATGGGAGATACTATGGAAGGATGTGCTTTTCATGAATTAGGATAGAAAACTTGAAACTTTGATTGATCGAAAGAATCTGCTACTAGACTCTTTTCATAAAACTTCTTGCTAATAATCGGTGAAACAATGGCTAATACATAAAATTTCTTAATCGACATAGCGATAGTAGAAAAAGAAAAGAAAGAAAGGAGAAAGGAGAGAAAGGAGAAAACGATAGCTAGGGACTTCTAAATTTCTAAACTTCAATTGGCTAGTCAATTTAGTCTCATTTTCTTGTAATTTTATATTTTGGAATCCCAATACTTGGGGCTACCCACCCATATTGAAATTTTAGCAATTGTTAAGATTTTAAATGTTGTTAATGTTGGATAGTTTTAGTATTAGGGATTAAATTGATAGTTTTAAGCTAGAAATGAAAAAGGATTAAATTGCAGAACAAATTATAATTTTTTGAATTAGGGACTAAATTGTGAAAATTTTGAAATTTAGGGTTTAATTGAAAATAGGAGTTAAATTTAGTTTAAAGTGAAATTTGTATAAAAATATAGGGTTAATTGTGAAGAATAAAAATTAGTCTCGATTTAGGGACTAAATTGGAATTTAGGCAAATATTGAATAAAAATTGAAATTTTCATTATGAAATTGAATCGTGTTGTATTGATGAATTTTAATTGTTTTAATTATGTTGCTAACGTCGTACCGGAATCCTCGACTAAAAAGGGGAAGGATAAAACTGACTTCGAATAGCTCAGAATTCACGGCTTGTATTTCTATAATCCGAACCTAGTTGTTAATTGTTGTAATTCGATTTAATGGATATGATAAGTGTTTGAGGTGAGTATTTAACATTTTGATAGTTGATTGAAATGGATTGAATTGGTATATTCATTATGAATGTATTGATTATTGAATTGAAATGAATATATGTGCAAATGTGAAATTAAACCCTATTAACTGTATCAGGCTGAGTCAGATATGATGGCATACCATAGGATAGGAAGAGTTCAAGGATTTCTTCAACTTCGAGTCAATGAGGCATTGGGTGCCAATTTGCTTTGGTTTAACCGATGAGACACTAGGTGTCAATGTATATAGCGCTCGGCGCAGTTATTACTTTAGATTTACCCGATGAGGCACTGGATGCCAAACTGGTGTGTTGGTTGGATTCGTGTATCTGTTCGAGTTCGAGTAGTGTTAATAGGGGTAATTAAATAAAATGGTTCTATAATTGATATTGGATGATATTGTATGTGAATTAAAAATGGGATAGTGATTTGAAAAATGAAAATGAGATATGTTATGACTAAATGAGATACATGAGTTATGTACTCATGAATTGAGTATAGAATGGTTTTGCCAATGTATAAATAAATGTGGTTTGATATATGAATAGCTATTTATATAGCAACTGTGTGAATTGGGACATTGTTAATCAAATAAAATATGATAGCATGTGTAAATTGAATATAGTATGAAATGATGTGCTAATATGTATGAATTCAAAAGGTTGGCATATGATAATTGTGATCTTAGTCATTAATATGTGTTTATAATTGAATTGTGTATTTGTATTCTCTTGTCTTTAAATGTTCGGATTATAGAAATATCACTGATTTTTACTTAGCGTATGGTTTTGTTTTTCCGTGCGCATATTAGGTACTTCACTTTTGATCGCCAATTCAGTATCTAGCAACGGTCCCGAACTCAAATGTGGTGATGCTTATCCTTTGTGTCGACATGTACCTAGGATGTCTTGTTGCTAGTTTTTTTATGGATGGATTGTAAATAAAGCTATAAGTGTAATATTGGTTGGTGTATATGTAGTCATGTGTTTGTGTTTGATGCCATAATATGGTATGTTGAATTGAACTAAGATAGGTTAGGTGTTTGTGAATTTTAGTTGATGTTTAGGTGGTTATGAACTAGGCTAAATGGAGTGATTTTGGTGTGTTTATTGTAACAGCCTGATTTTAGTGAAATTGAAACAGTGGTTTCGGGATCACAAATTCGAAGTAGAAATATTTATTTTATTATTATTTTAAGGTTTACAACATGTTAATAGAGTCATATGAAAATATCGTTAAAAAATTTTATCGTTTGAATGCTCAATTCGATAAAAAAGACTAAATTGCAAAAAGGTGCAAAATTAGAATTCTATAGGCTAAAGGGATTAAATAGCTAAATAACTTAAATGTATGAGTACTTAAATGGTAAATAGACCATTGTTTATTTGAGTGGACAAAGATGGACATTAAATAGGTGAATTTTAAGTTAATGAATAAGGTTAATTTGGTCAATGAATAAAATAACATAAATTAAATTAAGGTAAAAGAAAGATATCATCTTTCTCTCTTCTTCATGAACCGAAAATAAGCTAGGAAAACACCATTAATAGAGCTTGAAGGTTCGGTCATGTCTCATCCATGCATGTAAGTGTATTCTTACTCGGTTTTTAATGATTTCTATGTTTTTGGAGTCGTTGTAGCTTAATCTAGCTAGCCTAGATACTAATTTACAAAGTTGTTAAAAGTCTAGGTTTTACCATTGATGAATGTGTATGTATTTTGAAGTTTAATGGTAGAAAATGAATGGTTATTGTTAGATAAACAACATTTGTTAAGTGATTTTGAATGAAGTTGCAAATTAGGGATTAAATTGAGAAATGTGATACATTGTGTGGTAGAACTATGAATATGTGAAATATTTGGGCTGCTATAATCATGTATGAAATTCGGCTAGCATGGGTTTGGATTAAATTGCATGAAATTGAATTTTTATGAGTTAGGGACTAAATTATAAATAAGTTAAAACAATAGGGGGTAAAAGTGTAAATTTGCAAAATACATATTTTTGGACTGTATTGAATAGAATGAAATCTAAATGGATTGAATTTGATTATTTAGATCAAGTTAAGCCTCGTACGGAACTAGATCGAGGGAAAGATAAAGTTTTGGACTAGTCGATCCTATTGTGTTGTTTTTGTGATCGAGGTAAGTTCATATGTTTAATAAGCATTAAATTATATGTATTTGAATGCTTAATTGATATAATTGTGATGATATGATACCACGAAAATTCTCGACAAGTTATCGGCAATGTATAAATCCCGGTTGAACCTTAGGAATAGATAGGATACAAATGACATGTCATTGGGGTTCTGATGTTTTTGGGTGTTGGTCCCTGACGCTCTAGGTAGAGTGAGTTTTTTAGCATGTGTTGCGGTTGCTCGTCAGCTTGTGTGGGCAACACCATGTAGCTATATCTTGACCGTCATCTTGTGTGAGCAGACCTAATGATAGCTCGAGAGTGAGCATTGATATGAGATATGAGATTGAGATGGTTTCGACCATGTTTTGGCACTTAGCGTGCGAGATTTTCGAGTATCCGATAGTATTCCAAATGGTTCAATGGGTAAAGATGATGGTACGAGTTTATAAGGGATGATACGAACCAGTTCAGGTATTTTTGTGAATTATGTTAAGAAATTCATAGTTGATGTATTTATACATGATTTACATGGTTGTGATTATGTGCTAACCTTTGGACTGATTGAAACTTACCTATGTTTACTTATACTTCTTTATAATGTGAATGAATGGTAAGTTATACTTTTTAGCCATACGAGCTTACTAAGCTTAATAGCTTACTCTGTTTACTTTTTCGTGTTTTATAGTGATTTTAAAGTTTACTCGGAGTGGAAGTTGTCGGAGATCTCATCACACTATCCAGCCATTGTTTTGATACTTTTGAACTTGTGTATTTTGGTTATATGGCATGTATAGGTCATTTGGCTCATGAAAGCCCATATGTTTTGGTTATGTAATTAGTCATGTAATATGACTTGATTTGGCATATGTTGGTATATGTATGTATATATGTGGTTATTTTCATCTTGTGTGTATTTGGATTGCAATAGAATATGTTTGGATATGTAAATATGTGTAAATGACCCTTTGATATGTGGTTTATAATTGCTATGTGAAGGCCTTAATTGTGTATTTGTATTTTGAGTACCAAATGGTTGAATTTTGAGATATGGTATGCATGTTGATTTAAGCACAAAGTCTACTAAGTATGTTTGATCATTTAGGTGATTGTTGGAAGTCACATTGGTATGATTTGGAATGTCAATTTTGATGTTTATGAGCATTGTTATTTGTTGGTATTGGTATAGCATGTTTGGACTTGGTTATGGTTGGTTTTAATGCTCATTGATGATATAGTCATATGATATTTGATGTGTTTAGGTTGAAGCAAATTTGGGTGTGAAAAATGGCTTGGAAAATACCCTATTTTTGTCCACATGGGTAGAGACATGGGTCTGTGTCTCAACAGTGTGTGACACATGGTTAGGTGGCACGGCCGTGTGTCCCTTGATACTTATTTAGAAATCAAGTCAGTAGTTTCACAAGGCCTAGCACACGAGCATGTGGCTTGGCCATGTGGCACAAGTCAGTATATCCTCTAGTTTTCACACGGCATAGCACACGGCCTGGCACACGGGAGTGTGAGGCTATTTCGAAGGGTACACGAGCTAGTCACACGTACATGTGGTTGGCCGTGTGACCCAAGTCAGACAGTTACACGGGGTCAGACACGAGCTGGGACACGGCCATGTGGTCCCATTTCGAATGTCTACACGGGCATGTCTCTTGGCCTGTGAGACACACGGCCTATCCACAGGGGCATGTGTCCTCTGTACTTTGAAAATTTTCTATGTTTTTCTAAAAATTTATTAAGTATTTGATTTAGTCCCGAACCACTTCTAATGCTTGTTTTGGGCCTCGAGGGCTCATGTTAGGGACTATATGATTGTATTTGAATGACTTTTGTATGGATTTGAGAAATGTATATGAAATGTATGATTATTTAGAAAATAAGTCTGGTAATGCTCTGTAACCCTATTTTGGCGATGGATACGGGTTAAGGGTGTTACATTTATAATTTGGATTTGAATGATGCATTGATGATATGTTTTAATGATATAAATGTGGTACCAATGAGGGTACATTGGTTAAGCACTTAGGATGATTCTTTTGGCATCTTCTGAGTGTGTTTGATTGTGCTTTGAATAGGTTAAATGAATGGTTTTTTAGTTTTTTAATGCCCAAGCAAGTAAGAAATGGTAAACTTATTGTTTAAGGAACATTTTAGGTCCACACGGCTAACACACAGGAGTGCGAGGCCATTTCGAAGGGTACACGGCTTGACACAGGGGCATGTAGATTGGTCGTGTGTAGAGGTGAGCAAAATTCGATTTGATTGGAAAAACTCGATAAAATTTTCAAATTTTGAATTAAATAGTTCAAGGTATTTGAGTTAATCAAGTTTTTTGGATCAACTCGAATAAAAAATTAAGTTTTTCGGTTTAACTCGAATGTGAATTACATAATTCGGGTTATCTGAAAATCCGAATAAGAAAAGGCAAAACTACGCCATTTTGATAAATGTTTACCTTTTCTAAAGTTAAAAGTCAAAATCATTAAGTTAAAAGTCAAAACTACGTTGTTTTGATAAATATTTACTCATTAAGTTAAAAGGCAAAACCATTATATTATTTATGTAGTTAAATAACTTTATACTTCATTTACTAGTTAAATAATTGGTTCATGTAAATGCAACATTAAGTATAAATAATAGGATTCGTTAACTCGACTCGACTTGACTCGAAATTTTTAAACTCGATTCGATCCGATTCGAAAAAAATTCAAATTGAATTCGGTTGCGAAAATAGGATTCGTCAACTTGACTAACTCAAAATTTTTTTACTTGATTTGACTCGACTCGACTCGATCGAATACTCACCCCTAGCCGTGTGACCCAAGTTAGTGAGTTACATGGGCATGGACACAGGCTGGGACACAACCGTGTGTCCCTATTTCGAATGCCCACACGGCCAGACACACTAGCGTGTGACTTGGCCGTGTGAGTCACATGACCTGGCCACACGGCCGTGTGACCCCTGCAGTTAAAATTTTTGTAATTATTTCCTAAACTTCCAGAATTGTTTCAAATTAGTCCCTGCCTATTTTTAAACTACTTTTAGGGTTCGGTAGACTCGTAATAAGGGTTGTAAGAGTAACTTTTACTCTGAATTGGAATGGATTAGCAAACCTATTTTAGGTGCATTCTACTAGCATTATCAAAGATAAATTAAAAAGATAACCGTATATAGAGTATGGACTAATACTCTGATGCTAATAATTGGAATAGTCTTGTATGTCTTCGAATTCTAACATTTTAGAAGGGATAAATAGTGATAAGAATGTAGATAGTGGAAGACCAAGTTTAGAAATGCATAGCATAATATAATATCCGAATGTATAAGAATCTAGCATGAAAGTATTAAATTGTCACGACCTGCCCCTGCGTATTATAATGTTATTAGTTAGTTTATATGTTGATTATGATTAAATTAATTATTTGATTCGTTAGTAATGCTTGTGACCCTAAACTGTCGACGAAAAGGGGTTAAGGGTGTTACAAAACCTGCAATAAGAGAACCGTAGTTAGTGTGCACTAGAGGTTTTACCTCTATGGCACACTTTGGTGCTTAAGTAAGTCATTTGGTGTAGGTTTGAAAGAAAATAAAATACATGGGGAGTAGAGTGAGAAGCCCTATGATTGGGCAACTTGTTAGAAAAACAAGTTAAGAAAATAGTGAATGTTGCACAATAGAAGTTTAAATTTGTTTCTTAAAAATCGAGTCTTGTAGTCTTTATAGTAATAAACCTAAACTGAATTATTGCATGTGCTTTGCGCAAAGTGAACTAATTCATTCCCTGGCTTTCTACCAAACGATCTTCTATTTCATCATTGAACTCCGATGTAACGCCCCAAAAATCCTTAATATTTATTTCCGTATTTTTGTGACACAAATAACGGTCTGCTTCAGTGGTTATGTGTTCTGGGAGTGTCTAAGAAGTTTTGGATTCAAGCCTTGTCTTGTGCAAAAAAAAATTGTTTTGAAATGATTAAACCCCTATCTCCAATTAGTAGGCTTATAAATAAATGTTGGTGAAATATGCCAGAATGGGCCTGCTGGTCTAGGGGATGAGTGGTATGTTATTATTACCTAAGGTCTGAAGTTCGAATCCTTGCTTGCGCAAAAGGGAGTAAATTTTAGAAGGGATGGACGACTAGAGTTTGTGTTTCATTAAAAGTCTGAGTGGTGAGAAGGTTAAAGTGATTTTAGGAGGAAATTATGGGATGTGGGAAGTTATCCTGATTTGGGGGATGTAGAATTTGGCTCTCTCTTTCTTTGTTTCAAAATATTGGTGACTGATAGAGTTTTTTTTCCCTCTTATTTTTCAATTTTGCTGCCGTTTTCTTTCCCTAAAACCTCTATGTTGCTGCCAAATTTCCTCCTTAGTTTTTCTTCTCTCAATTGATTTTTTTCGATTATTCCAGGTGCTTTGGTGCCGCTTGTGTCATTCAATTTTTGCTGTGACTGTTTCCTCTCCATCTGTTCTGCTCCTTTTTGGTTTTGCTTTAATTATTTTTCCCCCACTTGCTGTCATTGTTTTCAAAATTCAGTTTCCTCTTTCTGTTCCCAATTTTTGTCGCTAGCTTCCCTTTCCCTCAAGCCGGTCGTGCATAATTTTGGCTCCTCTCCTTGGCCGAATATTGATAGGTGAGTTCTGCAACACCCTTTGTCTAGTTCGGTTTGCACTTCCCTTTTCATTGATCTCTTTTTTCCCTATTTTGCCTCTTTTCAGCTTTAGGATCCCCTTTTTGATTTTCTCTTTCTTGCGTTTCCAAGTTGCACTCTACCTTGTCGACAGTTTGGTAAGTGAGTAGGTGTTTGTTGTTCGTTCTATAAGATGCTAAATGAAAGGTTGTATGTATATTATTGGGTTTGATTGAATTGTTCAGTGAAATACGATTAAGGGTTGAAATAAAAGGGTTTTGTGGCTCCTGTGCTAGGCGGAGTTCAAGAGTTGGTTGGTGCTTCATTAAGGAGTTGAAGGGGCGGTTTTGTTGATTTCAGTAAGGGGCTTTGATTACTGATCTTTCCTTAATGTCGTTTGGCTTTTTTGATTAACGAATTATATAGTTGATTAAATGACATTTTGGTTGAATTTAGGTTTTAGTGTACCAGCAATGCGATTTAAATTCTAACGAATTCAGGTGTGCAAACACAATCGCGAATATGAAAATTGGTAAAAGCTGAAATAAATGAACGTCTACGCTACACGGGCATGCGCCCGCCCGTGTGGTAGGCCGTGTGACTAAACATGGATGTGTGATCGACGAGGCCGGCCATGTGCGATTTTATGAGCTAGGCCGAACTAGGCCGTGTGGGCCCCACGGGCGTGTGAAAATGGTTGGGTCAGGTCGTGCATTTCACACGGCCAAGGCCATTATGGGCCGTGTGGGCCACACAAGTGTGTGGGCTCGTATGGGCTAGCAGTATGGGCTCATGGGCCCATTTTCACTGTTTGACTGCTAAGGTTGCACGGGTCACCCGAATCGACTATGGACCAACTGTTGGGTCGGTAAGCTTACTTAGACCCCTAATTGACTGAATGACTATTATGCCCCTATAATATCCCGAAATATGGCTTATGCATTTATGCTTAATTATATGAAATAGCATGCTTGAGTATGTTGTGACTATGTCTAATGAAATTTATGAACTTTAGAATAATAAGAAATGCCTTAAAAAAATATCGTATTTTAAGTTTTAATAAGGGAGCTAAGCCTAACAGGGCCTTAAGGAAATTAATAGAGGAAATGTGACACACAATTGGGCTTGGAAAAGTGGCTTGGAGGTGCCACTTAGGGCCTCTGGAAATGACGCCATAAGCTAGGGGAAGGACTTGTGTTCGAGTCGCGTGGGAAGCAAAATTTTAAGGTTTTTATTTTGCTTTTGGCATCAAGAGTGGGGAGAGGAGTTGGACGGCATAGGGACTTTGGAAGGATAAGATAAAGCCTTGTTTTTCTTTTTAAATTTCGGCTAAAAGAGTAGGATAAATATTAATTTATTTTATTTATTTTGAATATGTGTTGAAAAGAGAAAAGAGGAGCAAAATGTGGGATATGATAAGTGGGAATGAGATGGCCGAATATAGGACTCTAGGTGTATGTGTGTGACGTTTTTTATAGGGAGTGATCATCTTTGATATTTCTTTCCTTCTTGAATTTTCTAAGTGCCGAAATTGTTAATTCATCTTTTAATCTCCATTGCCGAAATTCTTCTACTTTTCTCTTATTCATCTTTTTCTTTTTTCCAACCCCAAATTCCCTTGTAGCCGAATATTTCTTGTGATTTAAAGCCTTAGCCGAATCTTATTGCTTTCTTCTTCACCTTTTTTCTCTTGAGATCATAAAGTGCCGAACCACCATTGTTGTTCTCAAAAGCCAAATCTCTAAAGGAGGGGCTATTGACTTTTCTCTTATAGCCTCTTCAAGCGACATAGTGGTAAGTGATCTCCCCTTAAAGCAATTGGTTTTATTCTTTCTTCATGGGTGTGCCGAAATCAATGGTTGGTCTTGATTTTTAGAGCATGGCCGAATGTGTATGGTGTCATAATAATGTGTCTTTTGTGTGTAGTCGACTACAAGGAGGAGAGCTTCGGGTATCAAGATCTAAGGTAAGGCAAATATTCGACCAAGGGCCATTTATTATGATGTTAGAAATTAATCTAACATAAGTTCTTAGGTATTTCGACAGATACTACAATCCAAGGTCACTTTTCGGGATTTAAAATCGCAAGGTAGGTGTACATGAGTATTCAGCCAAACTCTATGTAAGTACTTAGATCTATCTCTTACATGTTCAAAAGCCGAAAACTGACCAAAACAAGTGATCTAGTACAGGCCGATTGCAAGAAGAACCAACACAACATTTTTGGGATTTGTTTGATAACCCAATCGGCAACAAGGTAAGTTTCGAGATTTGATTAAATGGGCCGAATGGCTTTTAGCTAAAATATTGCATGTTGGCCGAATGTAGGAACTTGAAATCTAAGGGTCCAGGACGCTAGATCGAGTCTCCGGGATTTAGAGCGAATTTGCTAAGTTAACTAGGTGTGTACCCCACACTATCTTTTAATAAGATTTATGGCAATATTTAATATGAGCATGTTTATAAGAATGTGAATATGGCTAAAGTACCATGCTATGGTATAAAGTACTCAGGTACGTTTTCCTACTCTTACTAGGATTATGATAAATATCTGCTTTGACACACATATGAAACTATAAGAATGTGAATTAAGAATTTGGTATGTTTTTATGACATGGGCATACGGGTCATTGTGAAAGGGGAAGTGAAAGTGGTGGTAATACCACGATATCTGAATGTGGTGACTTCGGTCACATTATCTGAATGTGGTGGCTTCGGTCACAATTATTTAATCTGGTGGCTATGCCACGAAATTATAAGGGCGATGAACACGTCGACTGCAGCGACTGCCTTCGATGGTGTGTAGCGGATGGAGGGTTGACTTAGTAGTCCCCACGGTGTGCCGGATGGTACGGGTGATGTGTAGCGGATGGCATATAGGTTTGGGTTCGGGTTGCATCATTATTTCCTATCTGTTATATGAATATGTATGTGATATGAGAATGTATGCCTGAATTGTTAAATTTTAGTGTTGGTTACGCATTGAGTCTGTTTGACTCACCCCGTTGGGGAACATTTTCTTCCAGGTGACGATCAGTGATAGGCCGGGTCGGTAGGAGCTTAGTGGAGGCCATGTGAAGTTCAAATTTTACTTTGTTTTGGACTCTTTTTATTTTAAGTGCTTTGAATTTATTTTTGGGAATTATTTGATGTAATAAGGCCATAGTTGAATTATTTTATTTTACTTCCATTTATCATGCTACAAAATATTTTTTTTAAAGACTAAGTAAATTTATCATAAATTAAACTCTAAATGTTTTGTCACCTAAAATCAAGGGATTTCAAGTATAAAATTAACTTGTTTCCAACTCGAGCCCAACCCAAAAACAATCTTTCTTTCAAAACACATCGTTTTTCCAAAGTCACAAAAGAATTTTGAACCGGATTACAACGAGAAACATACCAGATCCGGTCAAGGCTCGTGGGCCAGGTTTGGGGTGTTTCAGCCCCTGTGTGATATATATATATGTATATATACATGTTAGGCTATATTTTAGCATGCTATGTAGACTGCATAGAATACATACACAATACTATGATATGACATGACATGATTGCATGATGCATTGCATGGGGATGGGTGGTTATTGATCGGAGGAAGTGTATTGAAAGGCTTTGAGCCTAAATTACTGGTAGCCCAGCTGCATATCACTGTATAGTGCCGCATTCGGTACTTGCTGGAGTGTAGGGATGGGTGGGTTGATTATATCCCCACATAGAGTGTAGGGTTGGACGGAGATGGAGTGTAAAGGCTGGATGGGTAGGACTTGTATACTGTTTCATATGTTTCTGCACTGATTAATGTTACCGTAATGGGCCAGGGCCCAAGCACATGACTGTTCTATACTAAGATGGGCTAAAGCCCAAACTAAATTTGATATTGCTACCGTGAAAGGCTTAGGCCCAGTCTGTTACTACTTGCATTCGACTGTATAATTGCATGGGGATTACACATTGATTACACATTGCGTTTTCGTAAACTCACCCCTTTTGTTTTACTTTACAGGTAATCTCCAGTCATAAGCGGGTCGGTGTAGCGAGGGACTCAAAGGTGGCCACATGTCCGCATATATTTTCGTACTTGATTAGGTTTTTAAGTATTATTATTTGGGGTATTTTTATTGTAAATGGCCTTTATGGGTTTTTACTTTAATTTGGGATTTTGATTTTGATTTATAACTGCTAGTAGTAGAGGCAACCAAGTTTTCAAAAATTAGAACTTCTTAACAAATTACACACGAACATGCAAACCATTTTAAAAGCTTCGCGATACGTGACATTTGGAAATTAATAACGTTTTTAAAAGGGAATAACTTTTCAATGATTCATGCTTTGAAAATGGACGACCCGTTTTTAGACTCATCATTGAAAAACACAAAGTGATTGAATAGAAATGAGGATTTCAACGACAACATATTTTACGAAAAACACTTCAATGTGACATCGTCAGATTTGGCTATAACGTCCAGGCCGGGTTTGGGGTGTTACATCCGACTTGCTTTGAGTGTAGGCTTAAACAACATAAACCGAATGCACAGAATGAAAACTTTGATTAACTTTCAATGGAAAAGTTAATTTCTCTGTATAGGAACTGGAAAACTTTTAAGCTTAGTAGAAAATGGAATTTATTTTGTAAATAAATTGTCAGTATTTTTTGACAAAGTAACGATGCTCAATTGATATATTAGTTAGGTCATCTGATAGTTCCTATTAATAGGAAAAAGATACACGAGTTGTACTTGAACAATGGATAATTAAATAATAATATTTAAATAGAAAATACAGTTTTCCCACAACTGAGAATACTAAGGGCAAAATGGTCTTTGAATTTTTTATTTGTTTTAACAAGGGCAAAGTGGTCTTTTCACCTTGGCTTTTGATTTTTCTCTAGAAAACATGGTATAAAGTGGTTCTTTCATCTATAGTTTAGAACAATATCTTTATTTTATTTTATTTTTCTTTTCATAGTTTTTAAGCAAAATTATTCAACTCTCAATTTTCTTCTAAATTGTAGTAACTCATTGGAGATTTATTAAATATTAAGTTTTCCTTAGTTCTATTTATTCCTCTTCCATTATGCTTTACTTGGATAAATTTTATGTTACTTGCAAATCAATAATGAGCTAAATTGATTTTGTGGTTTGGAGATCTATAGGTTAAAGGTTTAGTAATTGAAATAGTGTTAGAAACTGATTTAAAAGATGGTTGCAGTTTAATTCTCTTGCTTTCTGCTAATGTTGTTAATTTTAGATGACAGCTTGACCTAAATTTGAAGATGCACCTATGTCATTGATTCTAAATTAAGGTTAAGTACTTGACATATATTATTAATTGTTTACTTATTCAATCTCAATTCATAAATATAGTAGTTATGAAAAAATACAAACATAACATCTATATAAAATATCTAAAACAATAACTTAGATAACGTATTAAAACTAATAAAAATATATTTTAAGCAATAAAATGAAAGAACATTACACGAATACATAAATTGCTAAGTGTTAGCACATTTCTTCAGTTTAAATGGTAAAGTTGATTAACATTATAAAAAAAAAAAAAAGATAAAATTATCGTAAAACAACCATTCTCCGAAGAGATGATATTAAAATTATTTTTATAGTTACAAATGTTAGCATTGTTGGAAAAGTTATACCATCAACTCAAGATAATCATCTTCATCCAAACAGGAGACAAAGATTTTGGATTTTAGCATTACCATTGGGAATGTATAATTGGTTGAATCAAATCTTTTAAACTTTTAAATTTTAAAATATTAGTCCTGATCCAATTGTAATAATTATATTATTAGTCCTATATTATGTGTAAAATTATATATTTAATCCATGTTCACCAATTAAATATTTTTTAATTTCAAATTTTTATTTTAACGCTAACAAAATTATTAAATCTACTAACTGATTTTTTTTTTTAATAAGGCAACTAGTAAAATAGGATTGAAGTATCTTTCGGATTCTTTTATAAAATATCCTTTTGTAGATTTAAATTTATATTAAATTAGGTAAGCCTTTTTTTAGGTAAAAGTACTTGTTAGAATTCTTTTTATTATAGGGATTAATTTGAATTAGTCTCTTTACTATAAAATGAATTAATTTAGTGTCAATATCAATAAAAATAAAATAAAGTTAATTTTAATAAAATTAACATTTAATATCTAAAAATGACATGAATTTTTTTTTTCATTTGTCGTTCAAGAAAAAGATATCCTTTGCAAAACAATAAGTTTTAAAATATTATTTTGTTAAACAATCAACAGCAGGTTAAATTTTATCTTTAGTTTAAATAATTCAACTATCATATTTCATACTCTATTCAGATAGATCATACATCTCAAGTTTAGCGTAAATTAAAATTTATAGCTATTCGTTTTATGTAAAAAAACTTTTGACTCTTAAATATCTATGTTAATATGGACAATATTTTAGATCTATAAAATAGAAATATTGAATCAATTCAATATTTTACATTCATGAAAAGTAAAATATCTTTGATAAATTCAACGTGAATTGTTAAAATATTAATCGTATAAAAATTATAGAAAAGTAAAAAACTACTTTAATTTTACACCGGTGTAAGTGCATCTCTCCCTTCACTTTTATTATTCCACTTCCACCTATATAAAATGAAAAAGGCTTACACTTTTTTTTAACCTTTTATCACAGTTAAATGTAGGGTTAAGATTTAAACCATTATTCTAATTAAAAACATGCCTTATTTTTATATTGGCTTAATGGTATAAAATGCTCTTGAATTTTTAAGCCCCTGCGACTTTTTTGCACTTGATTGAGTCCCTGAACTAATAAAACTGACAAAATAGATCATTTGACCAACGCTGACGTGACTGTTAACAATACTGACGTGGTGCTCCATGTCAACAACAGTTGCTAACGTGATGGTGCCATATCAACAAAAAATAAAAAATTAATTTAAAAAAATTGAAAGGAGTATTTTATTTTATTTTACTAGAATAAACTTGGATTGTTCAAGTTCACTCGTTTCAAAGCTTAATTTTTTTAAAAATTTAAAAATATATATTTTAAAAAATTATAAATTTCTTAAACTATAACACCTCAAACCCGCCCAAACGCTACAACCGGATCCGGTATGTCACTTAAGGGATTTTACAAAACATGTCGCATATTGGAAAACAATTACTAGGTTTAAACCTTTATTCCAAAAGCTTAAGAATTCATTAAAGTGTAAAATATTAAGTTATAAATTATCTTGGTGGATTTTAAATAAAAACTGAAATTTCGTACATGTCTTAACTTAATTGGAAACATAAAACTTAAAAGCCCAACATAAAACCCAAAACAAAAATAATAGTCTAGTGGCCGTGGCCTTATTACAACCAATTTTAAAAATCCATAAAATATAAAAATAACAAACTAAAGTCTTTTAGTGAATCCAATTGCTCTTTTGCATGGCCACCTCGCGTTCCTTTCCAACTGGTCCGATGCACTAGGTGTCACCAAATTGTTAAATTAAAAGGGTGAGTCGCGAGACTCGGTGTGAAACCCTCGGGCACCATTAGATTTGGGCTTTAGCCCCATAAAATGTAATATCAAAAAATTTAATATACATAACAAAAATTATGCAAAACCCAACCCAAATCCTAGGTTTCCATCTGCTACACGCCCCCGTACCAGCCTTTCACACCGTTGGGGATTTCTACAATCAACCCACACCGCTTACTGCGCCTTGATGGCGGTCATCTTTGCTCATCATCGATCATGGTCAGTAGCCACTACAATAGATCACGGCGAAAGTCGCTAACAGATCACGGTAAGGAACCTAATGATCACGGCGAAAGTCGCTACAACATATAACTTCCTCCTTTCATCAAACTCAACCCATGCAATCACATAAAATCAATATTCTTATATCATTTAATCAAGACATTCACTAACCTGGTGATTTGCCTTTACCCTTTTTGGGTTTCCGTCATCATGTCGGGATTTCGGCATATATCAAAACATATAAGACTTATAATCATATATTAATCAAACAGATCTAGATGGTTTGGAGAATTACACATCTGATATCGCGAAATCCAGTATTCTTAGTTGATGTCCTTGCTATCCGGATCTATTATCCTCAATCTATAGTCTTGCTCAAAAGCCGAAAAATACACAAAGATTTAGCCCCTTCAACAATTGGCCAAGGTTAAATAAGTCCCAAATCACACGTTTAAACTAATAGATCTCTTACCTTGGAATCCCGAAAATAATCACGACTCAAAGGTTACTGAATCCTTGACTTTAAAGATCTAGGCGTTGGACTCCTCTTCAGATCCCAAAATATCGAAAAATAAGAAAAACCTTTGATTAGTCACTTGAATAGCTATTCGGCTAGAGACTTTGAAAAGCCAGAGAAATATTGGAAACTTAAAATCGACACTTACCTTAGCATAGGAGATTCGGCTAGCACTAAGAAGAGGATTCGGCAATGCCAATGGAAGATTTAAATGCCTAAGTATAGAACTAATTCTCAAATAAGATGAATAAAAGAGAAGACTATGGATGCTTCAGCTTTTTAGAGAAATAGGCATAAGGAGAAAAAAGTGGAGAAGGGTTTCGGCTTTTTAAGAAATTGGAGAAAAGAAATTGGAGAGGGAGAAGCTAGGGAAATTCGGCACAATGGGAGAGGAATTTAGGGTTTTTAGTGTCATAATCAAGGAGCTAGCCCCTCCTATTTATAAATATTTCGGCACCTACTGCTAAAAATCGAAAACGTCCTTAAATTCAAGCTAAAAGAGAGGGGAAATTTGGCACCCTCTTTTCCATGCAATAGCCAAATTTTACACTCCTCTAGGTGGTGGATTTTTGGCCAACACTTCCCTTTGAAGATAAGCTCCTAACTTTTCTCCTTTTTATCTATGATATTATCACTTATAAAATCCACATAATATCTCCTATTTTCAAGCCTTGTAGCCGTCCACCTCATTAAACCTAATTGCCAAAATTTAACTCACTTAAATTAAAAGATTTGGGCTTCATTAAACTTAAATTTTGGGCCCCTAAATTCCTTGTGTGTGGCGTCACTTCTAATTCCCTTACAGTGCCACTTATTGTTGGGCCACAAGCCCATGTTGGCATTTTAAACATAATCACCACCTTTTAACTCTATAATGCCCAATCTAATAATTTAACCAAGGCCTTTGCCTAACCCTGAGCCCAATTTGGACCCCTATCACTTAAATTAACTCATTACACTTATTCACCCATTAAACGCATAGGCCCAAAAATTTAGGGTGTTACAGTTCTACCCCCCTTAAAATAAATTTCGTCCTTAAAATTTACCTGATCAAAAGAGATGGAGATACTGCTGTCGCATAACATCCTCTGGCTCCCACGTTGCCTCTTCTGCACCATGATTTCGCCATAGAACTTTAACCAAAGGGAAGGACTTCCTTCTCAACACTTTTACTTCTCGATCAAGATTTGTACTGGTTCCTCCTCAAAGGATAAATCTGGCCTTACTTCAATTTCTTCCACCGGCACCATGTGCGATGGATCAGAACGATAACGTCTTAGCATCGAGACATGGAACACGTCATGTATCTGGTCTAACTCTGAAGGCAACTCCAACCGATAAGCCACTGAGCCAACACGTTTTAGCATCCGATAAGGCCCAATAAACCGAGGACTTAGCTTACCCTTCCGTCCAAACCTCATTACCTTCTTCCATGGAGAAACCTTCAAAAAGACTTAGTCTCCTACTGCAAATTCCACCTCCTTCCGCTTTAAATCCGCATAAGACTTCTGCCGATCAGACGCTTCCTTCAATCGAGCCCGTATTAACTTAACTTTCTCTTCCGTTTTTGAAACTAGTTCTGGACCCAACACCTGACGTTCACATAACTCCATCCAACAAGTAGGAGTACGACATCTCCTTCCATATAATGCTTCATACGGTGCCATCTGAATACTAGCTTGATAACTATTGTTGTACGCGAATTCAGCCAAGGGTAAATACCCTCTCGCAACCCTTAGACCATCTGAATTACCTCTGGGTGACCATCAGTCTGTGGGTGAAAAGCAGTACTAAAGTCTAACCTTGTTCCCATTGCTTGATGAAGAGCCTTCCAAAATCGTGACGTGAACCTAGGGTCCCTATCCGATATGATCGACACCGGTACACCATGTAATCTTACAACCTCAGCCACGTACAACTTAGCCAATTTTTGTAGAGAAAGGTCCACTCGAACCGGTATGAAGTGAGCAGACTTCGTCAACCGATCCACAATTACCCAAATTGAATCTTTCTTAGTGGGCATAAGGGGTAACCCAGTAACGAAATCCATTGTGATTCTTCTCCATTTCCATTGGGGAATCTTCACCGATTGCAACAACCCCAAAGGCAACTGGTGTTCAGCTTTGACTTGCTGACACGTCAAACACTTCCCCACATATTTCGTAACTTCTCGCTTCAAACCTGGCCACCAGAACTGCTCTCGCAAATCTCGATACATCTTAACTCTTTTAGGATGCATAGTATAGGGGCTATTATGTGATTCCCGAAGAATCATCTGCCTTAACTCCTCATCTTTTGGCATACAAACCTTCCCACGGAAACACAAAACTCTATCGTTGTTCAGACTGTAGTCCTCTACTTCACTCTCCTACACTTGTCGGATTCGAGTACTTAAGACATCATCTAAAAGTTACTTCTCCTTGATTTGACTTGTCCACATAAGTTTTACTTGTAGTTCAGCTACCAAACTGCCATCCTCATACAAACTAAGATGAGCGAACATTGCCCTTAAGTCCGCTATCGTCTTCCTACTCAACGTATCTGCCACCATATTTGTCTTACCCGGATGGTACTCAATCGAGCAGTCATAATCCTTTAACAGCTCGATCCACCTTCTCTGTCTTAGGTTCAACTCCTTCTGAGTGAGGAGATACTTCAAGCTCTTATGGTCAGTGTAAATAACTGACTTCTTCATGTACAAGTAGTGTCTCCAAATCTTCAGAACAAACACTACTGCCGCCAACTCTAGATCATGCATGGGATAGTTCAACTCATGCGGGCTTAGCTGTCGAGACGCATACGCCACCACTTTTCCTTCTTGCATCAAGACACACCCCAAACCTGTGTGTGACGCATCACAGTAGACGATAAATTTTTTTCCGTCTCTGGTTGAATTAACACCGGTGCTTCTATCAAAATTCTCTTCAGCTTCTCAAAGCTCTCCTATTGTTTATCAGTCCATACAAATGACACTCCCTTCCTCAACAACTTAGTTAAAGGTGTCGCTATTGAAGAAAACCCTCAACAAACCTTCAATAATATCCTGCTAATCCTAAGAAACTTCGAATCTTCGCCATTGACTTTGGTGGTTTCTAATCCAATACAGCTTCTATCTTCCGAGGGTCCACCCTAATACCCTCTGCAGAAACCACATGCCTTAAGAAGGTCACTTCCCTTAACCAAAACTCATACTTACTGAACTTAGCGAACAACTACTTCTCCTTCAGAATTTGCAACACCACCCTAAGATGTGCATCATGCTCTTCCTCAGTCTTAGAGTAAACCAGGATATCGTTGATGAACACTACGATGAACCGATCTAGGTATGGCTGAAATACTCGGTTCATCATATCCATGAATGCCGCTGGCGTATTCGTCAGCCCGAACAGCATCACCAAGAACTCATAATGACCGTACCGAGTTTAAAACACCGTCTTATGAATATTTCCTTCCTTAACCTTTAACTGATGATAACCCGACCTTAGATCAATCTTTGAAAAGACCGAAGCTCCTTTAAGTTGATCGAACAGGTCGTCGATTCTCGGTAATGGGTACTTATTCTTAATCGTCAACTTATTCAGTTGGCGATAGTCCACGCACATACGCATGGAGCCATCCTTCTTCTTCACGAATAGGACCGGCGCTCCCCATAGAAACACACTCGGTCAGATAAATCCTCAATCCAAAAGCTCCTAGATCTGAGCTTTGAGCTTCACCAGCTCTTTCGGCGCCATTCAATAAGGAGCAATGGATACCGGAGCCGTACCCGGGAGTAGTTCTATTCCAAACTCCACTTCGCGATCTGGGGATAATCTTGGCAACTCCTCCGGAAAGACATCTGCAAAATCCTTGACTGTTCGAACCTTATCGACAATCACCTCCTTAGCATCCAAAGCACTAATAAAAGCTAGAAAGATGTTACATCCCTTCCTAATCATCTTAACAGCTTTCAACGCTGACACTACGTTGGACAGATAGTTCCTGCTCTCTCCTAACACAACCACCTCCCCGCCTTCCGGGGTACTTAACACCATGCGCTTAGACCCACAATCCAACTTAGCATGATGTTTTGTCAACCAATCTATTCCTAAGATAAGGTCAAACTCTCCAAATGGTAATTCCATTAAGTCCACCGAAAACACTACCCCTTGAGTCTCTAACGGTACATCCTTAAATAGCTTGTCCACTACCTTAGATTGTCCTAGGGGACTAACCATAGTCATCTTCCTAGTGGTTATTTCAGAGTCTAGACTTAGGTTCTCAAATATCGAACATGCAACAGAAGAGTGGGTTGACCCAATATCAATTACAAGTAAAGGGTTATTAGCAATAAGAAATGTACCAGTTATAACATCCGGTGCGTCACCATCCTCCTGTCGACGAACTGCGTAAACTAGACTTGGCTACCTCGCCTCTACATTACCTGCACCTCTACCAGGTGCTCCCTGACCTCGACCAGATCTATTTCCTCCTCTGGCTGCACCCCGACTCTTTGGTTTAGGCTGATCACCTCTCCTAATCTGATCCGAACCTCGGCCCGTTGGCTGTACTCGATCCATCTGAGGACAGTCCTTAATCAGATTTTCCATAGATCCACACCTAAAGCATCCACTGATTTTCATTCTGCACTCCCCATAATGCGTCCTCCCACATGTAGAACATGCTCGATTCTGGCCCGTCGGAGCACGAGCTGGCCCATCAGTCCTAGGCCTTTTCTGAAAATTCTTCGATGTTCTTGATGGCCCAAAACTTCTCTTATTCCTACCCTGGTCCTTATCTCTTTCTTATCTCTCAGCCCGCTTCACTTCCTCAGCTATTTTAACCTTATCTACTAAAATCGCAAAAACTCTCTCTCTCTGCGGTGCTATCAGAACCCTTAACTCATTCCGCAACCCATCCTCGAATCGAACATAATGTTCATATTCTGTTGCTACTATTCCTCGAGCGTAGCGGCTCAAATGTAGAAACTCTGCGTCATATTCAGCCACAGACTTACTTCCTTGCACCAGGTTCAAGAATGCCTTCCTTTGTGCATCCATATAGCTGGCCCCAACATACTTTCCCTAGAATGACTCCTTAAAGAAATCCCAGTCAATCAGATCTGCGACAGTACCTTTTTTTACCGTGAGCCACCACTGATAGGCCTCGTCTCGAATGAGAGACATAGCCCCTTTCAACTTCTCCTGCACCGTGAAGTCTAGGTCATCCATTATACGTTCCACTGCCTTCAACCAATATTCAGCGGAACTTGGGGCTATACTAGAGACTCCCCTAAATACTTCTGCCCCGTTGTTTCTAAGTCTCTCGGTACTGATTTCCGGGCTCCTGTGCCTAAACCAGCCTCAGCCACTCTCTCTAACACCTTTAGCACCGCCTGAGACACCACATCCTCTCCGCCCGTCTGATCCTAAAATTCTCCCTCCACGGCTGGCAATTCCGACATCTCATTTTTTGACTCGTGGCCAGACCCTACTGGCTCTGACATGGTCATCCTACCCCTACCACGACCACGCGGCGGACGTCCTCGACCCTTATGGTCATTCTTCCGACTCATGTTTATCTAATTAGAAATTTTATGAGTTATTACTCTTTCCACTGATTATCCACGAACAATTTTATGAAAAAGCAAGTTGATAGTAGTTCTTTCGATTTCGGATTCTATCTACCAGTTCAGTGCTCAAGTCTACTACCCTAATTCAGAGAATCTCATACATTCACAATCAGCATACAGAGGCATTCACAAACTTACGTTCATCACCTAGGGGTATTTTCGTCATTTCACTACCCAGAGGTATTTTCATAATTTTATCCTACAGAGGTATTTTCATAATTTTCCAAAATAGGGTTTCTTGGTGATCTCGTGAAATAAGGGTATTTTGGTAATTTTGCAATTCGAGGGTATTTCGATAATTCTAAAGTTCGGGGGTATTTTGGTAATTTTGAAATTTAGGGGTATTTTAGTAATTTTGAAATCCAGGCAATTTAGTTTTCAAATCAGGGGTAATTTGGTAATTTTACAACCCAGGGGTATTTTGGTCATTTTGCAAAATAAGGGTAGTTTGGTAATTTTTCAAATTAGGGATATTTCGATGTTGTTGTTGTTTTTTTTTTTAAACAGGGGTACTTTAGGAAAATCTAGTTTCATAGTCCGGGTTACTTTTGTAAACATGAGGTTTTTCGGGTAAAGTTTTCAAAAAATGGTTGATTGGAAATTTTTCATAACTCAAATGTATTTTTGAAAATTTTACAAAACTTGGGGATTTTTTTTTTAAAAAAATACATAGGATGGCTGGTACCTTTCAGGTTTTAATTATAAGGTTTAGCCCATCAACAAATCCTTGTAGCCAGGATGAATAGTCACTACACACCAGATAAGATTCTAGTGAAGAGGTGAGTCACTAGGAATGCTTAAATACCAAGCTCTCCCTGAATCTACTCCTAGACATGCGTATGACTATTGCCACACCCTAACTCGGCTAAGGTGAAGCAATACCACGCACTGTAAGATTCCAGTGAAGAGGAGGTGAGTCACTAGGATGCTTAAATACTAGGCTCTTGGGATCCAATCCTAGACATGCGTATGCTGTTACCACACCCTAGTCTTGCGGCTCATTCACAGGTTTGTTTAGTGGAATTAAGTCTTATGAAATTTAAGAAGTGTTTTAAGCTAGGCCTAGAGTCCATCAAGTTCTAATCTAATTAATCTACGTCCCAATAGCCCATTAAACCCACATATATTTCACACAATCGTTTTAGAGTACTTACCGGTGGACTTGGGTAGGAGGCAGTGCCATGCCGAGAAAACCATCTGTATTATTTATAAATATACATGTTTCAAAACCCATTTTAGAAAATGTTTTGAGCCCAAAACCCCAGAGTCGAGTTTTGAACCACGCTCGATACCAATTGTAACACCTCAAACCCTGCCCAAACGCTACAACCGGATTCGGTATGTCACTTAAGGGATTTTACAAAACATGTCGCATATTGGAAAACAATTACTAGGTTTAAACCTTTATTCCGAAAGCTTAAGAATTCATTAAAGTGTAAAATATTAAGTTATAAATTATCTTGGTGGATTTTAAATAAAAACTGAAATTTCGTACATGTCTTAACTTAATTGGAAACATAAAACTTAAAAGCTTGACATAAAACCCAAAACAAAAATAATAGTCTAGTGGCCCGTGGCCTTATTACAACCATTTTTAAAAATCCGCAAAATATAAAAATAACAAACTAGAGTCTTTTAGCTGAATCCAATTGCTCTTTTGCATGGCCACCTCGCGTTCCTTTCCAAATTCAAATCCGATGCACTAGGTGTCACCGAAATTGTTAAATTAAAAGGGTGAGTCGCGAGACTCGATGTGCAACCCTCGGGCACCATTAGATTTGGGCTTTAGCCCCATAAAATGAATATCAAAAAATTAATATACATAACAAAAATTATGCAAAGCCCAACCCACATCCTAGGTTTCCATCCGCTACACACCCGCATCACCATTCACACCGTTGGGATTTCTACAATCAACCCACACCACTACACGCCTTAATGGCAATCGTCTTGCTCATCATCGATTATGGCGTAGCCACTACAACAAATCAATAGATCACAATCACAGTAAGGAATCGCTACAATAAATCACGGTAAAATTGCTACAACATATAACTTCCTCCTTTCACCAAACCCAACCCATGCAATCACATAAATTCAATATTCTTATATCATTTAATCAAGACATTCACTAACCTGGTGATTTGCCTTTACCCTCTTTAGGTTTCCATCATCATGCCGAGATTTCAGCATATATCAAAACATATAAGACTTATAATCATATATTAATCAAACAGATCTAGATGGTGTGGAGAATTACACACCTAATATCGCGAAATCCAATATTCTTAGTCGATGTCCTTGCTATCCGGATCTATTATCCTCAATCTATAGTCTTGCTCAAAAGCCGGAAAATACACAAAGATTTAGCCCCTTCAACAATCGGCCAAGGTTAAATAAGTCCCAAATCACACGTTTAAACTAATAGATCTCTTACCTTGGAATCCCAAAAATAATCACGACTCAAAGGTTACTGAATCCTTAACTTTAAAGATCTAGGCGTTGGACTCCTCTTCGGATCCCAAAATACCAAAAATAAGAAAACCTTTGATTAGTCACTTGAATAGCTATTCGCTAGAGGCTTTGAAAAGCCGGAGAAATATTAGAAACTCAAAATCGACACTTACCTTAGCATAGGAGATTCGACTAGCACTAAGAAGAGGATTCGGCAATGCCAATGGAAGATTTAAATGCCGAAAGTATAGAACTAGTTCTCAAATAAGATGAATAAAAGAGAAGACTATGGATGCTTTGGCTTTTTAGAGAAATCGGCACAAGGAGGAAAAAGTGGAGAAGAGTTTCGGCTTTTGAAGAAATTGGAGAAAAGAAATTGGAGAGGGAGAAGCTAAGGAAATTCAGCACAATGGGAGAGGAATTTAGGGTTTTCAGTGTCAGAATCAAGGAGTTAGTCCCTCCTATTTATAGATATTTCGGCACCTACTGCTAAAAACCGAAAACGCCCTTAAATTCAAGCTAAAAGAGAGGGGAAATTCGGCACCCTCTTTGCCATGCAGTAGCCGAATTTTACACTCCTCTAGGTGGTGGATTTTTGGCCAACACTTCCCTTTGAAGATAAGCTCCTAACTTTTCTCCTTTTTATCTATGATATTATCACTTATAAAATCCACATAATATCTCCTATTTTCAAGCTTTGTAGCCATCCACCTCATTAAACCTAATTGTCGAAATTTAACTCACTTAAATTAAAAGATTTGGGCTTCATTAAACTTAAATTTTGGGGCCCTAAATCCCTTGTGTGTGGCGTCACTTCTAATTCCTTTACAGTGCCACTTATTGTTGGGCCACAAGCCCATGTTGGCATTTTAAACATAATTACCACCTTTTAACTCTATAATGCCCAATCTAATAATTTAACCAAGGCCTTTGCCTAACCTTGAGCCCAATTTGGACCCCTATCACTTAAATTAACTCATTACACTTATTCACCCATTAAACGCATAGGCCCAAAAATTCAGGGTGTTACATAAACATTGTTAAAATTTATAAAAATATTAAATAAAATTTAGATAGTTAAAAATTAAAATTTAATAAAACTCATTTAAAAGTCAAGTCCGAATGACTTTGGACAAATGGTTATCTAAATTTAATGTGACTCATACAACATTTTGTCCAGATTCATTCAAGATAAATTTTCACATTATATTAAGTTTAAAAATATTAAAAATTAATTTACTTTAAAAATTTGAGATATGTATCAATGTTTTAATTCTATTGGTACCTTTTAGGATGTATAAAAATAAATAAAATATTTTATAAAATAAATAAAATAATTTTTATTTTATTAATGATATGTAAAGTTTTTTTAATGTATGAATATATCCAATTATTTAAAAATTTTACTATTAAATAATTGATACATTTTAGGCTACACATCTAATAAAATAATTGATACAATTTTTAATTGGATATATTCATACATTTAAATAAAATTTTACGCGCACGATTAATAAAATTATATTTATTTATATTTATTTTATAAAATATTTTTATTTTATATACATCCTAAAAGGTACCAATAGTATTAAAATATTGATATACATATCAATTATTTTGAAGAAAAATAAATTTTAATTTTTAAGCTTTATATAATTTAGAAAAACTGTCTTGAATGACATAATTATAGACTTAACTTTTAAATGGTTTTTTTTAACTTTTGAAATTTATTTAATATTTTTTAGATTTTAGTAATGATTTACAATTTTAAAAATTAAAAAGCATTTTAAAATTTTAAAATTATTAAGCTTTTAAAAGAATGAACTTGGACAACAATATGTTCAGTTCATTTCGTTAAAAAAAATATTCCTTTTATTTTTTTAAATGATTTTTTACTGACATGGTAACTAACATCAGTAATTTTCGTTGACATGAAGCATCACATCAGCACCGTTAATGGCTACGTCAGCGCTATAACAGTCAAGATTAGTCAAAAGGCCAATTTGACAAGTTTTATTAGTTTAAGACCTTAATCGGATATAAAAAAAATCGTAAAAACTTTATTAATTTTCGAAATAGTTTGACAACCTTTTATATTATTAAGCTTTTTATATTTTCTTTCCTTTTTACCGTCTTTATCTACCCCTTAACTTTTGAGATCAATGTCAAAATTTGTTTAGCATAGACAAAACAAATATTCTCAACAACTTCCACCAAAACAACAGAGAAGTCCATCTTTAAATCTCTATTTATCTTATTTTATAATTCAAACTAAATATTTTAATTAAAATATTTAATTCTATGGAGTGTGTCTCATTTTTTTCGATCAAAGCAAAGTCAACATTACGAAGATGTGACATAGGACGTCATCATGATGGATGACATCCCGACAAGGAAGCACAAGACATCACGATGATACAAAAACGACATCCTGGTGAGGAGACATATGACTTCACAACGACGCGATGTGTTCCCCACATAAATGAGTTTCTTCTCTCAGTTATGTTTCTTCTCTCAGTTATATTTTACTTATTTGTTCCAGTTAAACTTTAATTTCTTAAGAGATATTTTAGTTCAATTAAAACTCTAAATCTTAGCCTATAAATAGGGGCTTTAGGAACCTTAGAACAACATCTTCATCTTCATAACATTAGATTTTGAGAGAATATCAATAGAGAGTTTTGACTTTTGAGTGAGCTTTAAGGAAATTTTGTGTTTTAGTCAAAGAGCTTTGTTTTCAAGGTTAGGGTTTGTTTTAAAATTTCTCTATCTTGTGCTCTTCAGTCATTTGCCTATGATTTTTTATTCTCTTCATTAGAGAAGTTTTTTCACGTAAATTTGTGTGTCCAATTTTCCCTATTCTTTCATTCTCGTTGTTTGTACGAGTTGATCCCTAACAAATTCTTGCCAAAACTTCCTCTTAATTCATTATATTTTTTGGGTAAACTATAAAAATAGTCACTTAACTATGCCTTTGGTTCTATTTTGGTTACTCAACTATTTTTTTTTTCAATTTAGTCAATTAACTTTTTGAAATTAAATATTTTACTCACTCTCACGTCAGTTACCATTAAACGAATGACAGAAAGCTAACGTGAGTCCTTTTTATTGGCTTAATAACGAATTTAACCTTCTAATGTTTACATATTATATCAAATTGATCATAAATCTAAAAATTTAACAAGTTTAGCCCTTAATTTTACAAAAATAGTCAATTTAGTTCTAATTCCAAAAATTTCAAAAAAAAAGAAAAGAAAAATGATTAAAATAATTATTTTTAATATTCCTTAACGTATCTCCAAAACCCGTTGAACAAGAAGAGTATAATATCATCCGTATTGTGCTCATTTTAAACTAATGTCACCTTCTTGAATATGGTAAAAAAAAAAACAAGTTGGCTTAAATCCAACTAAGTGTCTTATTTTAAATTAATATCATATTTTAATTAAATTCCTATGAAAATAAACATTTTTAAACAATTACAAAATAATATTTTTATTTTTTATTTTAAAAATATATAAAGACTTAATCTTTCATAAAATTAAAAACCTTAAAAAAAATTCGCCCTTCTTTTTTAAACTTGAACATGTCATCAATAACTTCCATACTTGGATAGTCCAAGTATCTTGGCCAAACAACTAAAGTCCTAATGAATCTAATCCAAGAATTAAAAATACGAATTGATCTAAACTAAGGGAGATAACTTTATGAATTTCCTATTCCAAAAGAAAATAATTTGAGTCAAGTTTTATTTAGATCGAGATGATATTTAAATGTGAATTTAAAAATTTAAAATTAGTTCAAATGTAAGAAGAAGGCGACTTTCACTGTTTCCAAACTATTTGTTGGTCATATTTTCATTAATAAAATGCATTGAAGGATGTGTTTTTCAGAGGAGAGAGTCGCACTTGATGTACAAGTGTTGAGTTTGTAAAGGAAAGCCATGCATCTGAATAAGCTGGGCAAAGATTCTCATCAAAATGAAAATGAAAAGGAGAAAGGAAAAGAAAACACTAAAATTATGACAAAACATACATTCCTTCAATAATCCAATTCAGAATTTATTGTATACATAAAATATTGTAAATTTTAGCTATCGAAATTATTTTTTTGTTTGAAAAACGGGTCGACTTTAGAAAGGAAAATAGAGTCGCCACTAATCTTGTTTTAAGTGCGATTGGACTACTTTTGAAAACGTTTTGGTCTACGAATTTTAAGAAAATGGGTTCGGGAGTCGGTCACGCACGAGGAATGATTAGCACCCTCGCAACACCCAAAATTGGTACCTTATTGATTGATTAATGTCCTAATATCAAAAATTGAAAGAGATTTTAAAATACGAATCCTTTGAAAAATATTTAGGTAATTCGAATTGGATGTCGAAATTTTCTTGTTTCGAAATGATGAAATATCACATCCAGCACGTTAGGATACGATGTTTCAAACTTTTGACACCAAGATCATTTCATGATTTCCAGAATTCATGCATTGCAATTTAAAAAGGGTATTCTGGTATTTGGCCAAACGAAAGAAACCGAAATCCAGCACGTTAGGGCACGATTCCTCGAATGTCCAAACATGAAACAGTGCCTTATTTTTTAAGTTGATAAAATACGATCAGAACTTTAAAAAGATATTTGGTCCTTTGGACGAGCGAAAAATTAAAACCCAGCACGTTAGGGCACAATTTCTCAAAACTTCCAAGCACAAAATATTGTCTTGCTTTTAGTTTTTAAAAAACGGACACAGTCTCAAAGGATATTCAATGATTTGGTCAGACAGAAACCGAAACCCAGCACGTTAGGGCACGATTTCTCGAACTTCCAAACACGAAATATTACCTTTGCGAAACTCTTTTTATACATTTTTGAAAAAGTCAAAAAAAAAATGTAATGAATACAAAAAGAGGAAAAAACAATAATATTATAATACAAAAATAATGTAACAAATAAAACAAATAGTAACAATAATACCACTAGTGAAACTAATGAATATAGTAAAAGGTAATATAGTACTAAAATAATAAATAGAATAATAGAATAATAACGTCCATAAGCAAAATAAAAATTAAAGAAAATCATAGTATTAATATTAGAATAATAGTACTAAAAATAGTAGTGAAAAAAAAATATTGATAATATAAATATATATAATAATAATATACAATAAAAAATTTAAAGTAAGCAAAATAATATATATAATTATAGTAAATATAATAAAAGAATATGATTATAATAATAATAGTACTAGCAAAATAAAAATAGTATTAATAATAAAATGATAGTAATAATATAGAAAAGATAATAGCAATAGTGAAAACAAAAGTACGCTAATGATAAATATAGTAATAATAAAAGTAATAATGATATAAAAATAGTAAGTATAATTTAAAAATAATTAATTTGTAAACAAATCAAAAATAGGGGTTAAATTGGATCAAAAATAGAAGATTTGGGGCTAAATTTAAAACAAATGAAGATAAAGGAGTAAATTGAAACTCACGCGCAACCTAGAGGGACCAAAAATGAAATAAATCTCACTCACTGAAACACAACGCTCGACTGAGGACTCAATTGAAACAAGGAGCAAACTTTTGGGCCAAAACGATAATAAAAAAACACGATTATAAAACCATGAAAAGGAAGAGGGGCTATATGCGCAATTTCCCCTCCCTACATAACACGCGGATCCTTTTACTGGAGCGGGTCGGGTCATGGGTCAGAGGCCCAAAATGACGTCGTTTTGGCCTCCGACCCCCCATTTCCAAAACGGCGTCGTGTTGATAGCTCTATAAGAGCTAAACTTTTTTTTAAAAAAAAAAAAAGAAAAATTCATTTGAGTCTGTTTTGTAAAAAAAAAAAAAGAAGAGGAGGGTCCTTTTCTCTGCACCCTCCGCCGTGCCAAGTCTCCGATGAAATTCACATCACACCGTGCACGCCATCGCGCCGCCACAAAAAGGTAAAAAAAAATCTCCCTTTTTCTTTTTAAATCCTTTAATATGTATATATATAGTTTAGAAAAACAGAATAAAAAAAATGGAAAACGATAGTTATTCGAAAATGAAACGAAAGAAAGAAAAAAACTCAACTGATTCAGTGTTTGCTTTCTATTAATTTGTGTCTACTCTCCTCTTTATTCGAAAAATCGTGTCCCCCCTGTTACATTTGAATACTCGGCTTTTATAGCCTAAAAAATTCCCCCAAAAATAGAATCATCAAATCCCAAGTATCCCCTTTTGCTGTGCTGGGTTTTCCTTTTTTGTAGGTACAACACGGAGACGTGGGGGTGCACATTGCGGGCGTGGAGGATTCGGAGACAACGTGGCCGAGCATGAGCGTGGAGGTTGTTTTGGAGGCTGCGGCGCACCAAGGCTGCTAGGGTTTCCTGGGAAAAATTTTGTGGGTTGTGCTTGCTATTGGGCTTTGGGTTTGGGCCCTTGTAAATGGACTCTGCTGGATTTTATTTTTGTTTATTTTAGTTTTTTCTAGTATGGTATTGGGCTGGGACTAAAATTGGGTCATACACTAGCAACTGGTAAAAACTTATTCCAACAAATCTTAAATGTGTGTATATATATAACTAGGATTGAAGTATCTTTTGGATTCTTTTTCAATAATATCTCTTTGGTTAGGATGACCTTTTTTTAGGTGAAAGCGGATTAATTTAGTTTCAGATTAGCAAAAATAAATAAAATAAAGATTAAATTCTAATAAATTTAATATTTGATATTTTAAAAAAATGGGATGAAATTTATTTATTTTATTTGTCATTCATCTTCATCTTCAAACAAAATGTTTCATTTGTAAAATAATAATTTTTTACAATATTATCTTTATTAATAAATTGCAAATATTAACTTAGTTAAAGTGGAGTCTTATTTTATTCTTTTCAATAATAGAGAGACCATAAACCGATCCATTTAATATTACATCCACTCTTTTTATTATATTATTACTAATTTCATATAATACTTGCATTGACACATGGCACTCTCTATTTGAAGTACTTATTTACAAAATGGGTAATAACTATTTTTCTCTTCATCTTTTTTTAAAAGTTATTTCATGCCTTTTGTTTAAAGTTTTCTTTATAATTTTTACATGTTAAATATAAAGTTGATTTTAAATAAACTAGCTCTTTACTTTAAGATTTTACTTAATTCAAGTAACCTTTCCATATTAAAATTAAAGAATATTAATTGTTAAGCTTAAAATATAGTCTTTAAAAAAAGCACATATTAATATCATTTATCAATTTATATTTAATTTTTTCAAATATAATAAGAGTTAATTACAGTCATTGATTAAAGTAGATTTAAGGTAAATCTAAAATTACAAAAAAAATAAAAATTTTGATATTAAAACAAATTAATTTAACAATAAATAAAATAAATAACATGTAAGAAATTGTTAATAAAATTATTTAAATCATAATATTAATATTCAAACCATGATGAATTTTTGTATTATTTTAATATTAAATCTATTTTAAAATTAAATGATATTAATATAATTGGTTTTAAATTAGTTAAATATTTTGAAAATATTTTGAAATTATATTGATTTTTCAATTTATTAATGATTTTTTAAAGAAAGTCATTAAAATTTTAAACAAAAATTAATGTTATAAAAATATTATAAATTTAATCTATACAACTGACTCATACAACACATGAGAATACAAACTAATATATACCATAGCAATATGAGATTAAAAACGAAATAGTTTCTATATGGCATAGCTTATAAACTACCATTTGTCACGACAATAATCTGGCACATGTAAATATTGACTATATTTAAAAACAATAATTAAAGGTAAATTTTTATAAAAATATGGCGACAAATTTGAAATAAAAATTCCATCTATTTTGTTAATATCTCTAGCATTGTATAATAAAAAAAATTAGATTATATTTGGTATAAAATTTATTGAGTAAAAATTCCAAATTACAGTTATAATTTAATTTTATTTGATATAAAGTAAAATGGAAACTATATAATTTTTAATAATTATAATAATACAAGATAACATAATATTAATATTATATGTTGCTTACTTAAAAAACAATACATGTTTTATTTAATTCATTAGTTAATTTTACATTTATTGTTTACAATATCATAACTACATTTATTTTATTTTCAATATATTATTATACGTTATATTTTTGTTGGGGTAAAATACCTAAATATATTAAAAAATTAAAAAATTACGGAGGCAGCAAGAAGTTATCGAAAATTATGTGTGTGTGTTTTTTTTCTAAAAATTGGGTTCGGCCGGTTTCTAGAAAATTTACGGAATTGGGCCGATTCCACACAAAACGCGTCCACGTCAGCACGTTTTGTGAGAAAATGGCAGGAAAGCACGCCCCTAGAGATGTGCTTTGTGTCAAATCATCAAAAGCGCTCTTACGTGGACGTGCTTTACTGATTTGGCATAAAGTGTGTCCCCTGTGGCGCTTTTCCTTTCCTCAAATATTGAATATTTATTTTAAAATTAATTTTTAAAAAATTAAACAAATTCTATTTTATAAAAGATATTAAAATTAAATTACAAAAACATATAAGCAATTATTATTTTATGAAATAAAAATAAAAATAAAAAATTCTTATTTATTAAATATATTAAAACTAAATTACAAAAAATAAAAAATAAAAACTTCTTATTTTATTAAATATATTAAAACTAAATTACAAAAAATAAAAATAAAAAACTTCTTATTTTATTAAATATATTAAAACTAAATTACAAAAAATAAAAAATAAAAAACTTCTTATTTTATTAAATATATTAAAACTAAATAACAAAAAATAAAGAAAACTTCTTATTTTATTAAATTTATTAAAACTAAATTACAAAAAATAAAAAACTTCTTATTTATTAAATATATTAAAACTAAATTACAAAAATTAAAAAAACTTCTTATTTATTAAATATATTAAAACTAAATTACAAAAATAAAAAAAAACTAAACTTATTTATTAAATATATTAAAACTAAATTACAATAAAATAAAAATAAAAATAAACTTCTTATTTAATAAATATATTAAAACTAAATTACAATAAAATAAAAAATAAAAAACTTCTTATTTATTAAATATATTAAAACTAAATCACAAAAATAAAAAAAATTCTTATTTATTAAATATATTAAAACTAAATTACAATAAAATAAAATAAAACTTCTTATTTATTAAATATATTAAAACTAAATTACAATAAAATAAAAAATAAAAACAACTTATTATTTTATTACATATATTAAAATTAAATTACAATAAAAATTAAACAAATATTATTTTATTAAATATATTAAAAGTAAATTACAAAAATAAAAATAACTTTTATTTTATTAAAAAATAAAATTAAATTACATAAAAAATAAATAACTTCTATTTTAGTGAAGATATTAAAATTAAATTACAAACACAAATAAAAAAATTATTACAATTTAAAAATAAAAACCCATCCGAATCAATGTTGATGCTTGGTTGAATCAAGTGCCACGGGGAAGGCGATTGGTGATTCGCATTGATTCCTCTTTCTTCTAGCTTTCGGCGGGGTCGTGGAACCTCGGACGGAGATTCCGGTTCCTCCAGCAGTGGGTTGTGTGTGTTGCGAGGATGACCCACCTTGATAAAATAACGACCCCGGAGGTATTTGCATAAACCACGATGGGGGTGTCTGAATCCGTATGGCGAAGGAGGCTAGTAAAAAGAAGTGCTCCCCGACGGCGCCTCTTGTGATCCCTCACGCGATGACTGCCTCAAGATCGACTGGCCAATCAGAGTAGTCGGGAACGGACTCGAACCCGGCCATGCATTCCAACCTGGGGTGGGACTGGGAAAAGGAAACATATATGGGTTAGGATACATATAAGGGGTAGGATACGCACCTGGCATAAAGGGTAAAGGCTGTGATGTCGATGTCGTTGGCTGAATTGATGGGCCTGGTGACTGTGTGGGCGTTGTTGATGGGCCCGGTGACTATGTCGACGCTGTTGATGGCCCCGTCTCATCACCCCTTTCTCCTTGGATTTAAAGGGCCCCGACGTTCCCTTTATTGACGAAGTTGCCATCACCTCTCTTTTTCCGACAACAAATACGGCTTACCATGGATCCTAAACCATGGCATGTATTTTGGCACGCACGCTAACACAGGAACGATGATCGGTTCCGGATAGGTAAATAGTCATACCTGTTCTCCCACGTCTCGATATGTGCAGACCAAAATCTTGGCCAATCCATGTGCAACTGCCGTAAGTCCACTTTGTGTTCATCATCGAGCACCTCAAGTGGCACGGGAATCGGTTTCCGGAATCCAAATTGTCGTAGAAACCCGATCTGACTGGAGCATCTCCACGGTCGCATATGTGATCAATGGGACCTTCACGTGTCAAAGGTTTGGATTTTGCAAGAACTCTTCTGGAATTACTGCCTGAATTGCCGGATCCTCGTACGGTGTCCATTGAAACTATATTAACATTACCAAAATATTAGTTATATACATAATACTAAACACTAAATACAAAATACTAAATTATAAATATGAAATTTGAAACTTACTTGTGATTTCGACCGTTGGTCCAATAGAAGTCGTATATCTTCAAGCGAGGTAGGTATTTCAGCATAACTCACCTAATGGTTCCACCTAATTAAATAAATTTTTAGCATACAATTATACTATAAATCTACGTAATAACTGTAAAATATAACATTAAATTTACCTCGTTATCAGTGGGAATGAATATGGGTCGTCGAGTCGAGGATGTAAAAATAGAAATCGAAACCGTGCCCATGACTGTAGTAGTGATAATCAACCTCCGATTTTTGCTTTACTCGACCGCGTCGCCCTGCACATCTCCCGATACAACCTCAATAGTACGGTAGACCCCCAACTCAATTCACCGGCTGCTCTGAAACCAACAAGTTTCAAAAGCCATCTCAAGTGTATGAAGTTTCTAAAAGGTCCGGCATTAGATAGCCTCCAATTATCTGAAGAATGTATGCCCGAGCATACCGTATTCTTTCTATTTTGGTCGAACCCTCATTCGGCTCCAGGAATGTGTCTCGTAACCAGGCCATCTCGATCCGAGCTCCTTGAATGCTATCCGAAATGGCACCCAAAAGCTCGTAACATACGACTACCCAATTAGCAGAAGTTACGGACCGGTGACTCACCTACCGCCCACCAAGCAATCCTAATCAGAATCGCACATCTTCCGAGTGATGGTACACTCTCGCATAGAAGATGGAAAGTGTGCATCTCGGGTCTTCACCTCTCTATCAACGCATTGATCAAAGGCGTCTCCAACTTGAACTCCCGGCCTATCATGGCCACGTGCCAAAAACCCGCTTCCGGCAGGTAATTCTCGATCAACGGCGATGGTGGACCATGCATATTGCGAATATAACATTGCAACACCCGATCTACTTACTGTTTAAAAAATTATAAAATAAAAATTAATTAAAATTGCATAAACCTAAAAAATATTAAATAATATTGAAAAATTAAAATTAAAACTTACCATTTGCATTTGATCGACGGAGATGTACTTGTTGTCTAGACGAAGTAATTCCCCGGCTATTGTAATACGATCGAAAATTTTAAAATTTTCCAAAAAAATATATTAAAAAAATTAAAAAGGGCTTTTTTGTAAATAGTAAATGACTATTTCGAAATTTCAGAGGAAGTTTGAAGGACTTTAAGAGAAAATTGAGAGAAATTTGAGAGGAATTTGAGTAAGGATTAAAGTGTGAAAAAAATAAAAGGGTTGGGGGGCTTTTATAGTTTTTTTACTGTTGGGCCCCCAACGGTTAAAAAAATTTGACCCTTTTTTTATTCAGAAGCTAAAGCGCGTCCCAGAGGCGCTTTCTCTCATTTCCCACAAAAACGCTACCGACGTGGGCGTGTTTTGTGGGAATCGCCCTTTTCGTAAATTTTTAGAAACTGGTCCAATTGGTCCAATTTATATTTGAATATTTTACCCTTTTTGTTGAATAAAATCAACAATTTTTCATATGGATACTAGATTATGTATATATAATTTTTAAATTATTAATTAATTTAAACAAAACCAAATTTAAAAAATAATTTTATAATATAAATGCACACAAACAACCCGAAAAATCCAAATTAATATAAAACTAAAAATTTTACATCATTTTTAGCCCTTCATCACAATTAATCTACGATTAAGATTAAACCATTATTCTAATTAAAACATGCTCTCTCTTTTTACATTTACAAAAAAAAAAAAAAAAATCTCAGCAGCTTCCACCAAAACTTTATATTCATTATTCTTTGTATTTGTTTTTGATACAATACTTAGAACTATTCATAACGTTTTAATGCACTTAAACTCACGTCCTTTTATATTGACAAAATATTAATACTAACCGAGTTAAGACTCAACCGATTAGAGAAGTCCATCTTTAAATCTTTTATCTGCTTTTACCATCTTATTTATGAGAATTTAATTTCACTTTATATAAATTTCTTAAAGTTTCACATTTTATTTAATTTAGTCCTTAATTGAAATAATCATATCTTTCACATTTAAGCTCTTTTACAATCCGATTTTAATAACATCATTTTAAAGCCCTCTAATATCTATAATTACATAAATTTCACGTCAATTTTGAAATATTTATACTTTAGTCTCGATTCAAAACTAATAACTTTCATTTTACAAATTAATCATTTTCATAACTAAGCTCAAAATCTAACAATTTAATGCCAAAAGCTTCAAGATTCAATAATGGTAACATTTAAAATCTTTAAAAGTTTTGTAAAATAATACTCAAATTAACTAAATCGAATTACAACGATCTCAAAAACATAAATTTTATAAAAAATGAACTTCAAAATTAGCAAGGGCTGAACTTTCGAAAGTTTTTGAAGCATCTAACCTTCTTCAACGGAGGAAAAATCAGTGGATAACATGAGAATGAAGTCATTCTCTTTCCTTCCACTTTTGTTTTCTTTTATCAATGTATTAAATTTCATTATCTTAACTTAATTTTAAACAAAACAATGCTAAAATTTTATTCCAACCGTCCACCATAATAAAAAATGTTATAATTTCCACCTAAATCCTTGAATAATTACTATTTAAACTTTTTAATTAATAAAAATTAATAGCAATTAATTTTTATGATTTAGTCCTTATACCTTAATTATTAATTGTTCAATAAAATTACTAGACCGAAATTCAATATAACTCTATAGTAGACTCATAATATTATATAATAATATTTATAAACTCGATTGTCAAAAAATGGGATTTTAAAACCACCTTTCCTGACATTACCGAAAACGGGTTGTTACAACATTAAATACTAGTTGGATTCTACATTTAATGAATGGAACACTAAAACACAAAATTAATAGTGAGACTTACATAATTTAAGTGAACACAACAGTACCAGTTGCTTTTTTGGTAGTCACAATATTAGGGGAAGGGAAAATAGAAGGGAATGACAAGATTTGAATTCGTGTCATTTAGATGTCAAACGGAGTTCTAACTACTACTTTAAATAAGTCTTGTCAATATTACCAGTTCTAGAAATTAGATTCTAATGCTGATATATAATAAATTAGTAATATTTAATCAATATGTACAAGAAAAAAATTAATATTTACTATATTGTGCTATATAAATATCTACTAAATATTGTATATAAAAAGTACTTTATGTATTATATAGTTTTTTAAATAAATATTTACTAAAAGTTTAATTATTAAAGTGCGACGAGAAAGGGTTGAATGAAACAGTGGCGTCACGTTATCTGTATCCCTTTCAAATAGATTTATGTCACATCAGCATTTTATCTTGAATTTCAGGATTTTAATTTGGATTTGATTTTTTTCAGGATAAAAATGTTGAAATTAGGATAAAAATACTGATATGGCATAAATCTATTGGAAATGGATACAGATGATGTGGCGTCACTGTTTCATTCAATCCTTTCCCAAGTGCGACATATATGTAGAAAAAACATTGTTTTTATTTTTAAATCAATTCAAATATTTTTAAGTTTTAAAAACTTGATTGTTTTTATTTTTAAGTTTAAAAAAAATTATACGAGGCTTTGACATTTTTGGCAAAAATCAATGGCTCAATTTTTGAAGGCTTGGGTTTGAGTTTCACCATCTACATTTGTGATGTATAAATGTCTTATATGATTTTTGTTCAATTTCTTTTCAGATATTGTCCGACTTTGTATAGATCTTCATCCATTGTGCATTGTATTAATTGATTCTACGTATCATTATAGTTGATTGAACTTTTAATTATACTATCTTGTATTAGTGAAACTTTCAAATAAAAATAGAAAGGGCTACATAAATATCTACTAAACATTGTATATAAAAAAATTTCTTTCACAATTCGTATTTTTATATTTTTATATAATCTTTAAATAAAATAATTAAAAATCTAAAGATCAAACATGTGTTCAATAACATTAAATACAATTTGTTACCACTCCATTTATGTAAATCTTAAAAGAAAATATTTTATGTTTGAAATATTTCCTTTCACACACATTATAGATGCGACAAAATCTAGTTATTATTTAAATCACTAATTAAACTACTCAACACCAACTCGATTGGAGAAATTATTAAACTGTTATATTCTTACCATAGTATTTTGTCTTGTTTACATTTTAAATAATACCAATAAAAACTACAATTGATGAGATTTGAACAGTTGCAATTAATATACACAAAACCTCAACTGTATCACTACAATAAGAGCTTGATTTTTATTCTTTTTGTAAATTTTAATATTATTACACAAAAGTTTCACCTAAAGTTATCCATGGACCGATTGGATTTGGGTTGGGCCAAGTAAAAATTTTAGGTATGGGCTCGGCCCAACCCAAAAATGTACATAAAATTTTGTCCAAGTTCAGCCCACCCTTATTAAAAATTTTATATTATTTTTATATAAAAATTAAAATATAATACATCAAATACACTAAAAACATTAAAATAAATTGTCGTAACCATTTTTTGATGAAACAAGAAACTACACTATTCGACTCGATTTTGAAAAAAAAAAAGGAAGGAGTCGCCACCGATCTTTATTTGGTGTGATCGGATCACCTTTGTTTTAATAAAACATTTAATTTACTAAAACAATGCTTTTGGTCCACGAACTTTGAGAAAACGGGTTCGAAGTCGATTACGTGCGAGGAAGGATTAGCACCTAGACACGCCCAAAATTGGTACCAAACCGATTGATTGATGTCCTTTGAAAACTTTGAAAGGGTTCAAACTACAATGCTTTTTATTTTCAAAATTTGATGGAATTGAAAGGACGTTAAGACTCTCTTATTATTGAAGAGATAAAGCATTATGTCCAAGAAGTTAGGCGCAATACTTTAGACTCGAAACTAAGCTCGTCTTTTAAAACTTGATATTCGTTTTGAAGAGGATATTAGTTATTAAATCAAATGAGAAACCGAACCCAGAAGTTAGGGCTCGATTTCTCAAGATTTCAAGTACGGAAGATTGCCTCTATTTTAGGAAAAGAAGCTTATCTCGAAGTATCTAGATGTCGAGTCCAGTAAGTTAGGGCGCGACATTTCGAATTTCCGAGATCGAGTATTTTGTTTTAAAATTTAAATTGCAATTTCAAAAGAGATATCCCGTCGTTTAGCTTTAAACGAGAAGAAACCGAAACCCAGTAAGTTAGGGCTCGATTCACTCGAATTGCTAACACGAAATGTCAATTTAAAACTGGAATTTGTGATTTTGAAAGGGATATTCCATTGTTTAACTTAAGCGAAAAAAATCAGAACCCAGTAAGTTAGGGCTCGATTCTCTCGAGGTGTTAATACAGAATATTGATTGTTTGAAAACTTGACAAACCGGGTAAAGGTGAATGCAATACGGTTTGGTAAAAAGATAAATTACAGAACTAGGTTGCGTAATAAAAATAAGAGTGAGGTGTGTACCAATACTAAGCTAATTTGTTCAATGATAAAATGATGATAATAGTAATGCAATGATAATAGTAAAATAAAAAAAATAATGATGACGATACATTTAAAGTAATGATAGTAGTAATAGAAAAATAATAAAATGACGGTAATAATAATAAAATGCTAATAATAAAAATAATAATCTAAATGCAAAAAATGATAATAATATAATAATATTAACGATATTGGTAGAAAAATAATAATAATAGTAACAATAACGGTAATTAACAAAATATAAATGAAAATAATAATAATAATAATGGTAGTGATAATAATAAAATAAAATAATGGTAATAACATGGGAATACGGTCATAAAACGAAATAATGATACTTTAATGAAAAGTAATACTAAACATAATAGTAGTCACTTATATATAATGATAAAAAATAAAAAATGACAATAATAATAATAATAATAATAATAATAATAATAATGATAATAATAATAATGTAACAATGAATAACAATAATAAGTAGTCAAATTATTAAATAATAGTAGAAATAGTAGAAATTGCGAAATAATTTGAAAATGGGTCAAATTGAGATTAAAATGTAGTAAGAGGGCCAAATTAGACATTTTAAGCAAATAAAGGACCAAACAGAACGCAGCATAAAAAAGTGGGACGAGGAGCGCAAATTTCCCCCAGATGACGGAACGCAGCGTTTTAAAGGACCGAATTAGAACTTAGGAAAATATATTGGGGTAAATTTTGAAATCAACAGAAACTGAATTAAGACAGGAGAATATGCGGAAGGGTCAAATGCGCAAATAGACCCTTCCACAAAACACTGGATCCTCCGGCACCGGGTCGGATCGCCTTTAACGAGTGTCGTTTGGCACGGTTCCCCCTCACGAAACGACGTCGTTTTCCTACTTCTATAAAACCCCTTTTATTCCTTTTTTTTTTCATTTGCTGCTGCCTTTTAAAAAAAAAGAAGGGAGAGTTCTCTCTTTTCTCCCTCTGCAGATCCGAGAGGGAGGGTCTCCGGGGAGCTCCGATCGGAATTCGGTCACCTGGCCTTGGCCTCAGCCACCACCCAGTGTGACGGAAGAGGTAAAAAATTTTATTTTTTATTTTTATTTTGTTATTAGTTCGTCAGCATTTTAGGTATATTCGCGTGAGAGAAAAAAAATAAATAAATAAATAAATAATAAAGAAAAATAAAATAAAGCTTCGAAAGTAAAAAAGGAGATCACCTCTTCGGCTTTCTGTTTCTAGCAGATCTATTTCGTCTTTTTTATTTTTTTGAATCTCTGTTTTTTTGTTTCTTTTTACTGGAAATCTCTTTTTGATTTCAAAGAAAAGCCCGCTTTTTTTCGCTTGAATCTCTCCGATTCTTGTATATATTTCAAAAAAAAAACCTTTTCTGCATTGATTTTCTCTCTGTTCTTCTCCCCGAAAAAGCCCCCTTTTTACAATGGTTTTTTGTGGCTTTATAGCCAAAGCTGAATAAAGAAGACAAATTGCTTCGCTTTTCTTTGTGGGTCATTGCGTGTTTTTGTTTTGCAAGCTATGGGCGAGCGCGTCGAGCAAAGCGACGGATGGTGGTGTCGAGACGTCTGCGCAGAGAGGCGTGTGAAGCGATTCGAAGTCAAAGGGTCGAGGCAAAGGGCTAGGGTTTTGTTTTTTTCTTTTGGTGAGGTTGGTTTTGGGCCATTTGGGCCTATTTTTTGTTTTGGGTTTAGTTTTGTTAATGCGCCTTGGGCTTGTGGTTTGATTGGGCTTGTAAGCCCGGGCCAAAATTCGGCTTGTACATAAATGTTTCCCGATAAATGAGAAAAATTTTAAAAATACTTAAATAACATTAAGATAAGTGCAACTTAGCAAGCAAATGCCTCTAAAATAGTAGCAATATAATAATTAAATGATAGCAAAACAATGAAAAAAATAGTGGCAAAACAATTTTAAAAAAAAGCTGTAGTTTTTTTTTAGGCAAATTCAAGCCAAGTCCAAGCAATGAAAAGCTTACCGGAAGCTCGACCCATTTAAAAAACGGGCATTATTTTTTTGTCCAAACCCATTTTTTGAGTCTATATTTTTGCTTAAACATCGATATGTTTGAATAAGTCTCCAATTGTTACTGGAGGTTGTTAGCTATTTTCTTGTTTCTAGTTGTTAGCTGCTTCCTTATTTTTAGTTAAATCAGCAAATTATTTTGCTGCAGTTCGTTAGTAAGCTTGACTATATATATGTGTCATGTAATGCCCCAAAATTCTTATGTCTGCTTCTGAAAAATTTTGACACAATTGTATATCTACTTCAGTGGTTAAGTATTCTAGGTGTGTGTAAGAGGTTCCAAGTTCAAGCCTTAGCTTTGGCAAATTTTTTTATTTTTGGAGTTAAGCCTTATCTCTGATCAGTGGGCTTATATCAAATTATTTGTAAAATAATATCAGAATGAGCTTGCTGGTTCGAGTGGTAAGGAGTCTGTGTGTTGTGTGGAGGTTTTGTATTCAAATCCTTGCGTTAGCGTGGGAATTTATTTTTGCTCTTTGGACCGAGAGAGTTTCGGTCAAACATGAATTCTGAGTAAGTGGGTTGTTAGTGGGTTGGTGGAGAGAAAGTAGGGATATGCTAGTAGTTCCTTTTGGCTGTTTTTTTCCAAAAATCATTTTCTCTGGCGTTTTATTTTTTTCTTCTCTCTGTTTTCCACTTCCAAACTTTAGACTTCTTCCTTTTCTGATTCCTATTGAAATTTCCCTTTCAAACTGCGTGTCGTGGTCGTGCCGTCCTCCGTGTTGCTGACTAGGTAAGGTTTTCGTTGTGTTATGAGTTAGTTTCTGTAAGAGTAATCGTGAGGTTTAATTTTTCTGCAATTATTCTAGTGTCGGAGAGGGCTGTGAACAGTAAGTATCACTCCTTTTGCTTGAACTGTGTTAGCGGCAATTTTTGGCATTGGTAAGTCTTAAGCGTTATTTCGGGTTTTGGTACTGAGTCGTAAATTGATTGCTAATTGGACGTTTGGATGCCTTTTCGTAGGTTTTGAAGGCTTCGAGAGTGCTTTTACATCAAAATCGAAACAGGTGTGCACCCAAAACATAGAAAAACAAGGTTCAACGAAAGCCGAAAAACCCCACTGTCAACGCCACACCGCCATGTGGTAGGCCGTGTGCGACGACACGGCCGTGTGATCGACGAAGGCTAGGCCGTGCGCAAGACACGACCGTGTAATGGCTGGAGTGTGGCCGTATGGGCCACAAGGGCTAGACTGAATTGGGCGTGTGGGCCCACACGGGCACACCAACATAGGCGTGTGATAATTGGGCCAGGTCGTGTGATCCACACGGGCTAGGCCAATCTGGACGTGTGGGCCACACAGGCGTATGGGCTCACATGCGCAACCCACACGGGCTTGTGGGCCCATTATGTTAAAATTTTTCTTAGGGTAGCACGGGTCATCCTAATCGACTGTGGACCTACCAAGGGGTCGGTAAAGGCTACTAAACCCTAAATCGATGTGTTCTGTTAGACTGATATACTGTTTTGAGTTCGTCTACGCCATGCATATCTGCTATCTATTTATTTACGCATGTTAAGCATGTACTATCTGTAATACTGTACGCATGTTATGTTATCTGATATTGGGGATGGGTTGATGTTTATTGGAGGAAGTGTTCTAAAAGGCATTTTTTTACGCATATTATCTGACAGCATGGCTGCAACATATCTGTTATGTGTCGCATCAGCACAATGTGGTGTGTAGGGTTGGGTGGGTGTTTTAAACCCCTCATGATGTGTAGGGATGGTTGAAGATGATGTGTAGAGGAACGGGGTAAGATATCTGATTTCTAATTCTAATCTGCATATATGTACCTGTATCTGTAATGGGCTTAAGCCCGAGTCTGTATTTGACTGATTCTGTTTTTTGTGTGCACGCCTAATGCTACTGGGTTACACACTAAGTTTACGTAAACTCATTCTTTTCTGTTTATTCTGTATAGGTAATCCACAGAGTTAGGCAGATTGGTGCAGCGGATAACTCGACGGTGACCACTCGCCAAAATTATTTAATTTGTTTTAGATTTTATTTAAGTTTGGCGTTAAGATTTGAGAGTTTGTATTTTCTGTGACTCTTTGGACTGTTTTAAACAGTTTGGTTTTGGTTTTTGGTTTTTGGTTTTTGGTTTTATTTACTTATAATCGTGATGGTTTACCAAAAGCAAGGGTTTCTAAAATCTTGAGAATGGTTTTTAAACACAACGATGTTACAAGTTTCCGCGACAAATACGTTTTAACTCTACATGATTAAATGAAAGAGAGTTTTGAAATCAATAATAGCGATAAAGGATAGATGAACTGGAAAGGACTTTTAAGTTAATGACAATGATTTTTTTAATCCATTCTATGTGACATCTGTAATAACCATTTTGCCCGGCCTAATTACAAAAATAAACCCAACAAACAAAACAGAAACCCATTTTTATAACCCTAAACCCAAACCCAACCAAAACCCAAACAAACCCATTTTGACAAACGGCCCAGAAGGCCCAAAAGTTAAATTTTTTTTCAGATTGCTAGGGTCTCGAAAACCCTAGCCACCGCCTCCGACCCTTCAACCGCACCTCCACTGCTCTACCCACCACGAACCCGCCATCGACAAAGTCGGCCACCGCTCCACCATGCCCGGTCACTGCAACACGCAAAATGAATGATGAACGAGAAGCAAGCAAAAGCAAGTAGAAATATTAATATTTTGTAATATTTCAATGGCTATAAAAGCCGATTCTAAATCTTGTAAAAGAGAGTTTTTTACCGAATACAAAAAGAGTTTTACGGCATCACTACTGATTCAAACATCCAAAAACAACAAAATAGCAAGCAAAATCAATACAAACACAACAGAGATTAAACAAAAATTAGAATCGAAAACAAGAACAGAGGTGATTTCATTTTCAAAGTGTTTTATTTCTTCTCTTTTATTTTTTCTTCTTCTTATTTGGCATATATTGTATTTTTTTTAGACATGTATATATATTATTTTCTCTAAAAAAATATAAAAAATAATAAATTTACCTTTTAAGCCGCCACTGCACGGTGGCGGAAGCCTCGGCCGGAGACGGAGAACTGGTCTGAAACCCATCGACCTTCCTCCCCTGCAGAGCAAAAAGCAGAGAAAAGAAAGTTTTTTTTTCAATCAGACATAAATGATTTTTTTCAAGGTTAGGGGCCTTAAATAGCCCTTCAAAGCGACGTCGTTTTGGGCTGGCCCTAAACACCCAAAACGACGTCGTTTCACCTGAGCAACCCGACCCGATCCGACCCGGCCAGGATCCGCGTGTTTTGGGAAAAATGGGTTATTTATGTGTGTCCCTCCGCCTTTTTATAATTTTGCAATTAAGTCTTTGTAATTTAAATTTAGCCCAATAATTCACCTGGATTCGCAATTAGGTCCCCTCTGCTGCTGTGCGTTTTGGAAAAAGGGATTAATTGCCGTTTTGGTCCCCCTTCCTTTCACGCGTATACAAATAGCCCCCCTTTCTTTTATTTATTTTTGAATTAACCCCTAAAATTTTATTTTAAATACAATTTAATCCTATTTCAGTTATTTTGTAAAATTTTTAGCCTTTTTGATAATATATTGTTGTAATTATCATCACTATATTTTTTCTATAGTTATTCTGTTTGACTATTATTTGTTTTTTTATTATTATTACTTACTATAACATATATTATTTATTATTTTGATTTCATTTTCACTATTCTTTATTTATATTATTATTATTTGTTATCTACTATTATTAGGGTTGAGATGATTGTTTCATCTATTATCCTTTGTTATTTTCATTATCATGGCTATCTATTTTACTAATATTTTGTCTATATTATTGCTATCATTATATCATTTTATTTTTTGACATGTATATATTTTTATTCTATATATTATTTCATGTATTAATGACAATAATCATTTTTTTAATATCATCATCATTATTTCATTTTATATACCATCATTATCATTTTGTTATTATCATTTCTCGTCTTATTTATTCGCTATTTATTTTTATTTTTTTCATTATTATTTATTTCCATTACCACTTTGTCATTATCATGTTATTATTATTATTATTATTATTACTATTAATGTTATTATTTGTATTTCTTCATTTACCACATTTGTTATCTTCATTTTGTATTATATTATCGAACAAAACATCATTAAGTAAAATTATCGTATTTCATCTAAAAGATTTCAAAATGAGGCAATGTTTTGGTATTTAGAAACTAGAAATAGTGCCCTAATGTGCTGGGTTGCGATTTTTCGTTTGACTAAATAACTTAACATCCTTTTTACGAAGTTTTGTGAATCACGAGATGACTTTGATTACGAGAGATTAAAACATCGTGTCCTAACGTGCTGGATGTGATGTTTATATCTTTTCGGGACAAAGAAATTTCAAATTTTGACTCAAGCCTTTTCTTAAATTCAATCCCGTACGATGCGCTTTGCAAAATTACTATACTCCACTTAAAGATTTTGAGATAAAGACAATGTTTTGTATTTAGGAACTCGGGGAATAGTGCCCTAACGTGCTGGGTTACGATTTTCCGTTTGACTAAATAACTAAACATCCTTTTGATAAACTTCGTAAAATCATGAGATAGTTTTGATTACGAAGGTTTAGAATATCATGTCCTAACGTACTGGATGTGATGTTCGTACCCTCTCGGAACCAAGATATCTCAAAAGTATCAATACTTTTTAAAAGACCCGTATTTTAAAACTCTTTCAAACCTCCGACGCTAAGACACTAATTAATCATTTTGGTACCAATTTTGGGCGTATCGAGGGTGCTAACCCTTCCTCGAGTGTAACCGACTCCCGAACCCGATTTTTAAAACTTCGCGGACCGAGAACACTGTTTTAGTAAAGCAAAATGTTTTATTAAAATAAAGGTGATCCGATCACACCAAATAATGGTCGGTGGCGACTCCCGTTTTATTCCTATTTTCAAAACCAAAGTCGAACCCGTTTTGTTTTCAAAAAATGGTTACGACAGCTTGGCGACTCCACTGGGGATTTAGAGAGTCAAGCCATAAATTGATTATTTTCTGTCTTTTGTCGGAAGTTTGAAAGCTCGATTTGAAAATTACAATCTTTTTATTGCGTGTTGTTTCAATTTCGGCATTGCATTGCATGACCGTTGTGGTCACACCTTTAGGTGAGAGTGAGAAACTACTCCTTCGTGAGGTTTTCACCTCCAAATGCGAGGATAGTGGATCGCTTCGGGATACATCCGTACCTATGTTTTCGTGAGATTTTCATCTCCGTGCAGCCATAGGGAAATGTATCCCCCTGAACTGAACTCGGTCTATATGAGCCTATAATGGGTGAAGATCGAGGAATCTGCTGGTTCAGGTACCCCTCCTTAGAACCAAACCTCATATAGTAAGCTCTAAAGAACCCACCCTAGGTAGAGCCATGCCAAACCCTAGTGGTTAACAAATTAAGTACTTTTATTCTTTGCCTATTGTGTATGAAATATCGATTTGCTTTATTTTATTTTGCATGGCATATTCATCAAAAGGTGTTGATTCACGTTCAATTGCCCAAATAGATAGCTTGTCATGGAAAGGGGTTTCTTGATAGAGTGGAGGACAATGCGGCCGTCTCAGATATGGGCCGAGGCGTGCAAAGAAGAAAAGGTGATAGCCTTGCAGAAGGGCACGTATCAGAATTATGGGACTTCACGCGTATCAGCGTCACCCAAAACAATCTCCAAGAGATGAAAGAGATATGGAGTCAATGGGACGATGAGATCAAGCAATTATTTTACTGTCATTACGGGGATCTACCATATCTGCTCGACATCAAGGTAGACTCACACCTATTCCGAGCTATAGCCCAATTTTGGAACCCTGCTTATAGCTGTTTTACCTTCGGGAAAGTGGACCTGGTGCCTACTATAGAAGAATACACAGCTTTACTCCGTTGCTCGAAAATTCAGACTGACAAAGTTTATACAAGACCTATTAACGTTCCCACCTTCTTAAAAAAGCTGATGAATATTACGGGAATAAGCGAAGCGGTGGGTTGTAGTACGGATAAAACAAAAGGAGATTGTAAGTGCATCCCTTGGAGAAATTTAAGGATTTGATCATATGCCCGGATGTGAAGAAAAGGGTTGACATCTTCGCCTTGAGCATTTATGGATTGATTATTTTCCTAAAGCTCTAGGGCATGTAGACGAGGCGATCTCGATTTATTGATGATTGGATAGAAGAGTCACACCTGTCCTCGCAATTCGCCGAAACTTTCAGTCACTAAGCAGCGTCTTTGAAAAGCGGCGAAGGAAGATTCACCGGTTGTGCATAGCTCTTGCTAGTATGGTTCAACAGTCATTTTTGGAAAGTGGAAAAGGCCCCAGGTTGAATCTTCTCCGAGGACTATTCCCCGCTAAAGGAATTAGTAGCTACACCAAGGCGAGACGATCTTACGGAAGAAAAATGGATGACGATTCTGCAAAACCTTCAAGAGGAAGACGTGGAATGGAAAGCTCCTTTGATGATCCCTGATAAGATCCTATATCGATGTGGAGATTTTGATTGGGTTCCTCTATTGGGAGTATGGGGAGCCGTCGGATATGCTCTCTCCTCGTGTTAAGACAAGACCAGAACACAAGGTCTAATTGATTTAATTGAATACAAAGGAGACAATTGTAAGAAAAGAGTTCGTGAAATAGCAAGCGCTTGAGTCGACTCATAGAATGAAAAGGTTTGCCATAAACCCGATGACAACTCCGAATACGACCGATGGAGGAGCAGAGAATCAACGACAACATTCCCATACCGAGCCCAGGAAGACGCCCGATCAATAGAGGAGTACCTACAGGTAATCCCATCAGAGCTCGAAATCATTAAACAAGATTTTGAGAAAAGGAATGCGGAATTAGGGAAAAGGATAGAACGATTAGAAGAAGAGAAAATGCATTTGGGTTTGGACGTTGACATTCGTAAGTGGAGGCCAAAAGTTGAGAAAAGGGAAAAATAAAAGGTGAGGAAGATTTGGACGGTTTGAAAGCAGACTATAAGAAGTCGCCAAGGTCAATGAAGCTTCTTGGATTAGGAAAACATCGAGCAATGGAGTCAAGAACTCGGGGAGGAAAAAATAGAGCAAGTCAATGGGAAAGAGAATTAGAGATACTCAAGCTCGAGAAGATACTCGAAAAGAAGTCCGTAAAACCTAAAGCGAGAAAGAGGAATTAAAGGCTCGGGTGGCAGAATTGGAAAGAACCTTGTATCAGTATCGTAGCCGCAACTCTGCAGTTGAATTAAAAGCTAGCCTGAGTAAAATTGAAGAAATGAAAGCGAGAATCGAAGAGCTAGAGTCTGCTTTACATGGTTGTGAGCTACGAGTGGAGCTTCTGGAAGTCAATGAGGAGCGTTGGAAGCAACAACTTCATCACTCCCAGAATCAAATCAGAGATCGAGATTACATCATGGGGGAAGCCGTGGCTCAAGTGCGAGAGGTCGCGGAGCATTTGCAAACCTTAGGAGTCCAAGCTGATGTACTAAGTTTATTTTATGAATCAAAGTCAGAACAAGGACAAGAGTTAGCTAGGCTTCTTGAGGAAGTCAAGGCCTTGAGTATTAGGGCGAGGCCTTATATGTAATCCATTCTATGTAAAGAAACTTGTTTTTTAGAAAAGTTATTCTAATGGAAATTGAATCAATTAATGCCTTTTTGCATACATTTCATGCATTAGCATTACATTGCATCATGTGCATCAAATCTCACAAGGAACCTTAAATTATGCAGATTACCTGGAACATCGCTACAATACATGAGGTAAAACTAAAATTATGGATCAAAGGATAGAAAGACTAGAGCAAATGCAAAGGGAAATACAAGAATGATGCAAGAACGATTAACCAAGATGCAACAAGATATGATAGAACGGATGCAAGAGTCCCAAAACAACATGATAAGCCGGTGGCGCAACTATTGGCTAATGAACGAGGAAAGGGCGCCACTGCTAGCTCAGGGAATAATGACGACCCTGCTTACCCTCCGGGATTTACCCCGCCAAATACTCGAGCACCACCAGAAACATGTCCCCAAAGGACGCCTTTTGTTATCGAGCCACAGTGCGAGTTGAGACCATGAATGCCGGGCAGCACTTCCGTGGTTCAGCACTAATCCCGGAGAAGGTCCGGCTAACCCTATAGTCCCCGATTTTGATGAAATGGCTGAAATGGACAAGGCAAAAGCTAACCTTCCCAGACAACTCGAGGATCGTTGCAAATGGTTAGAAGAAAAGTTTAAGGAAATAGAGACTGCTGACCATCGCTACGGAGTAGACGCTAAAGACTTGAGCCTAGTCCTGGACCTCGTACTTCCGCCAAAGTTTAAGACCCAGATTTTGAAAAATACAATGGGACCGATTGCCCAAGCGCACATAACAATGTTACATCGACGGATGGCGGGATATGTTAACAACGATCAATTGCTTATTCATTATTTTCAAGATAGTTTGGCGGGGCGCGACCAAATGGTACAATCGATTCGGTAGTACCAGATCAAGTCGTGGAAGGACCTAGCACGAGCCTTCACGAAACAATACGGCATGTGGCCGATATAGCTCTGATCAAATCACGCTCCAAAATATGGAGAAAAGCCAAACAAAAGTTTGTGCAATATGCCCAATGGTGGAGAGAAGTAGCACACAAGTTCAAATACCGCTCCTAGAAAAGGAGACAACCATCTTTGTTTGTCAATACGTTGAAAGCTCCTTCATTAATCACATGCTTGGAAGTGCCACTAAAAGTTTTTACGATATCGGGTCATTGGGGAAATGATCGAAAATGTAATTAGAAGCGATAAAATAGAAATTTGGAGAAAGTGCTAGAAAAGCGATCCAAGAAGAGGAGAATGATATAAACAACATAGGTAAAAATTATTCAAAGCCTATTCTTGTGAGCCACCAAGGATTGTGACCCCGAGCATCGTGAGCCCTTTAGGCAGGGAATCCAACACAAGGCAAAATACGGAGAAAATTCAGTTCACGCCTATCCCAGTCCCGTACAAAGAAATGTACCAGAAATTATTTGACGCCCACGTTGTCTCCCCCCATTACTTAAAACCCTTGCAACCCCGTACCTAAGTGGTATGATGCGAGCATAAGTGTAAATACCATGCAGAATCGTGGGGCATTCTATAGAGCTTGTCTCCTTTTAAGAAACTAGTGGAAAGACTCATCGGATGGGCGTTATAGAAGTCAATGACACCTCTAGCAAGGGACACCCGCTACCTAATCACGGGTCAACATGATAGGCGACGATCGCGAGAAGAAGAGTTAAGAGGGATATTTCGATGTGAAACCCCAATGAAACAGTGCGGAAGGAAATGATAAAAGGGATTGGTTGTGACATGTCCAAGGGGAAAACATGAAGAAACACGAAAGGGCTGTGGATTCCATAACTTGAAAGGGCACGAAATCCAAAGTTGCAATCGAGTTCGAATCTTTGGTATAGTGACGATGGACAATAAAGAGTTAGAATTCTTTGAAAGCAATGAAGGCCAGAAAGAGGGAAACATCTGCACGTTGGAGGATGAGTTAGCAGCAAAAGCCTCGGAGGCGAGCTATCCTCTAGTCACCATCTTACGATCAAAGGGCGACGGAGTAAAAATAAATCCAAAAATCGTGATTCGAAAGCCTACTGCTTTTTCATCTGAAGACAACCAAAAGACTCCCGGGGGCTATAACTGCAACGTGACGATTCCTGAAAAGGGGGGTCCGTCCACAAAAGGGAGCCAGGAGTATCCTAAGATCGTGATCCGAAAACCTGTAGCCTTTTCATACAAGGATGACAAGAAGGTCCCCTGGAACTATAACTGCAATGTGACGATTCACGAGAGGAGATTCAGCCAACACTACAAAAAGGAAACCAAGAGGAAGGCTCCTACACGCCAGCGATGGAAAGCGCTACGACACATCAAACACAAGAACGAGCACGCAAAAGTAAAAAACTTGATGGGCGAATGAAGAAAGAAAAAGGGACCAAGCAAGAGACACATGTAAGCGAACCGGTGAAAGAGGAAGAAGCTAGGAATTCTTAAAGTTTTGAAGCATAGTGAATACGATGTTGTAGAAGCGACTACATAAGCAATGGCAAGATATCGATGCTAGATTTACTATTAAGCTCTGAAGCACATCGTAACGCGCTGATAAATGTATTGAATGAAACCTATGTTGCAAATGATATAATAGTTAACAAGCTGGATCGCCTAGTTAGCAACATAAGTGCTGATAACTTCATTTTCTTTAACGATGATGAGATCCTCGGGAGAATGCGGGTTCCATCAAGGCTCTCCACATTACCACGCGGTGCAAAGGATACACATTACCGAAGTCTTGGTCGATAATGGATCGGCGCTCAATGTTCTACCACTATCGACACTGAATCGATTACCCATTGATAGTTCTCACATGAAGGCCCGCCACAATGTAGTAAGGGCATTCGATGGAACTGAGAGGAAAGTCATGGGAAAAATTGAAGTACCTCTTTTAATCGGACCAAGCACATATGAGGTGGACTTTATCGTGATGGATATCCGGCCGTCTTATAACTGCTTGCTGGGGAGACCTTGGATACACTCAGCAGGAGCAGTGCCCTCATCGTTGCACCAAAAGTTAAAATTAATCTCGGAGGGCGTCGGTGACCATAAATATCAAGAGGACATCATCGCATGCAAGAACCAACAATGCGCCATACTTAGAAGTAAATGACGAAGCAGTTGAGTGTTCCTTCCGTTCTTTGGAATTTGTCAACGCGACATTCATCGCCGAGGGGAATAAGGTCCCAGTACCTCAATTATCCAAAACCACTAAAATGGGTCTACAACTGATAGTCGGGAATGGAGCTGTGCCAGGGAAAGGACTTGAAAGGTACCTCCAAGGAGAAATCGAGGTCCCAAAACTAAAAGAAAAGTGAGATTTCTTGGTCTAGGATTCAAGCCAAACATAAAGCAAAAAGAGAAGAGTCGAAAAGAAACAAGAAAGAAGGAAGGCGCGTCGAGGGAGATGAGATGAAATGGCAACCGATGATAGTTCCTCATATTCGTGAGACCTTTATATCAGGAGGGGTTATCCATCCGAGACGAGGAACGCCAAATGAAGAAATCGTGCATGTCAACGCTATATTGGAGGGGAAAACTGAGGAAGAAAATCAGAATGGCATTCGCCCCTATGAGCCAGGCAGCGTTCTAAACAACCGGACTGCGGAGGAGATTCCTATAGCTTTTAGGACTCATTCAGAGTAATACTCGGAACACACTTATTGCTTTAAGTATAGAAGCAATAAGAGTCCCTTTTGTGAAACATCATTTTATATAAGACATCGTTATTTTCAATAAAATACATCTCCGCCATCTTTTGAGCAAATTTTCTTTTATGTTCATTTCATTCATTCATTATTCTTTCTCTAGATATTCTTCTAAACATTTCTATTCTTCATTTATCATACCAATAAACATGCCTAGATTCTATGATTCTATGAGCCTTTATTTATTTTAATAACGAGTCCCAGGATATCAATGATTTGAGTAACACTACAGATGACTCAGAATGTCCTTTTGAGCAAGATATGGGTGCGGAAGATTTTCAGGATTTTGGAGATGACCAAAGCTGTGATTTAGCTCCTGAACTGTTAAGGATGGTAGAACAAGAGGAGAAACAAATCGTACCTCATAAAGAATAAGTGGAAATAGTGAACCTAGGAGATGGGCAAGAAAAGAAAGAAGTGAAGATTGGAGCTGGTATCACCGCACTGAGACAAAGCAAGACCTCATTGAGTTACTCCAAGAATTCAAGGATGTCTTCGCATGGTCATATCAAGACATGCGGGCTAAACAACGATATCGTGGTACACCATTTGCCCATAAAAGAAGAATACGAGGCCGATCCAACAAAAACTTGGAGGATGAGGCAGACGTTTCTTGAAAATAAAAGAAGAGGTCAAAGCGGTTTGACGAGGTTCTTGCAAGTGGTTAAGTACTCGGAATGGGTAACCAATATCGTCCCGTCCCTAAGAAAGATGGGAAAATACGAATGTGTGTGGACTACAGAGATCTAAACAAGGCTAGCCCAAAGGACAACTTTCCATTACCTCATATCGACACCTTAGTGGATAATACGGCGGGTTATTCATTGTTCTCGTTCATGGATGGCTTCTGAGGATACAACCAGATAAAGATGCTTCCTGAAGACATGAATAAAACCACATTCATAACCATGTGGGAGACCTTTTGCTATAAGGTAATGCCATTTGGGTTGAAGAATCTGAGAGCAATATATCGAGAGCCATGGTGACCCTATTCCATGACATGATGCACAAGGAAATTGAGGTTTACGTCGACGATATGATTGCCAAGTCTCGGACCGAAAAGGAGCATATCCAAGTCTTAAGGAAATTATTTTTGAGGTTGAGGAAAGTCCAACTTAAGCTTAGCCCGGTAAAGTGCACCTTTGGAGCCAGGTCAGGGAAACTGCTAGGATTTATAGTCAGTGAAAAGGGGATTGAGGTTGACCCAGACAAAGTCAAGGCTATACAAGAATTGCCTCCGCCTCGCACGCAAAAAGAAGTTCGAGGTTTCTTAGGAAGATTAAATTATATTGCTCGGTTCATTTCACAACTGACTGAGAAATGTGACCCCATATTTCGTCTTCTTAAAAAACACAATCCAGGTGTGTAGGACGAGGAATGTCAGAAGACCTTCGACAAAGTAAAGCAATACCTTTCCAATCCTCCGGTATTGACACCGCCTAATCCAGAGAAGCCTTTGATCCTCTATTTGACGGTACTTGATAATTCAATGGGATGTGTGCTTGGCCAGCATGATGAGTCGGGAAAGAAAGAAAAAGCAATATACTACCTTAGCAAAAAGTTCACTAAGTGTGAAATAAGGTACTCACCGATTGAGAAAATGTGTTGTGCCTTGGTCTGGACAACTCGGAGACTGAGGCAGTACATGTTGTATCATACGACCTGGCTCATCTCGAAGCTAGACCCATTGAAATACCTAATGGAGTCGACTACTTTGAATGGACGGATGGCCCGATGGCAAATCTTACTTTCCGAGTTTGACATAGTTTATGTAAACCAGAAAGCGATAAAAGGGAGTGCAATAGCGGATTTTCTGGCTAGTAGAGATCTGGCAGAGTATGAGCCTCTGGACTTTGATTTTCCTAATGAAGACCTAATGTACGTAGCAACCACTGAAGAAGATACCACGGAAAGTTGTCCTTGGAAACTGAACTTCGACGGGGCATCGAATGCTATGGGCAATGGAATTGGGGCAGTTCTGGTGTCCCCAAATGGAGATCATTACCCATTCACTTGTAAATTGGATTTCGATTGCACAAACAATATGGGAGAGTATGAAGCTTGCATCATGGGTATCCGTCTCGCTATTGAACGTAAATTAAGGTCTTTGGAAGTATACGGAGACTCGCATTGGTAATTTATCAACTTAAAGGAGAATGGGAGACGAGGATCCCAAATTGGTTGAATACAAAAGATTGGTCCAAGAACTGATCAAAGAGTTCGAGGACATCACTTTCGATTATCTACCAAGGACGAAAATCGGATGGTCGACGCTTCTAGCCACATTGGCTTCTATAGTACGAGCAAACAACAAGGAGGATATGAGGCTTATACAAATGAGCATTTATGAGGCCTGACCCATTGCTACAATGTGGAAGAAGAGGAGCAAAATGATCACCGTGGTATCACGATATACTACAATCGTGAAAGATCATAAATACCCGATCAGCAACCGAAAATGACAAAAGGACGTTGAGAAGACTAGCTTGCGACTATGTCTTAGACGGAGAGATCCTATACAAAAGAAGAAAGGATCAAGTGCTATTGAGATGTGTGGATGATCTTTGAGGCTAAGTAGATCCTAGAAGAAGTCCATGAGGGTGTCTGTGGAACACATGCCGATGGGTTCGCAATGGCAAGACAAATCATGAGATTCGGTATTATTGGTCTACCATGGAAAGAGATTGCATTGAGTATGCTAAGAAGTGTCATAAGTGCCAAATTTATGGGGACAAGATTCATGTACCACCTCACCTTTACATGTTATGACCTCCCATGGCCTTTTTCTATGTGGGGCATGGACGTCATTGGACCAATCTCACCAAAAGCTTCCAATGGACATCGGTTCATCTTCGTGGTAATTGATTACTTCACTAAATGGGTGGAGGCCACTTCATATGCCAATGTGACAAAATCAGTGATCAGCAAGTTCCTAAAAAAGGAGATCATATGTCGATATGGAATGCCTGAGAGGATCATATCTGATAATGCGTTAAACTTGAACAACAGCATGATCACGAAGTCTCAGAGGCAATTCAAGATCGACATCACAATTAAATCACCGTACGCCTAAAGATGAGCAGTGCGATTGAAGCACTAATAAGAACATCAAGAGAATAATAGGAAAATGGTGAGACTTACAAAGATTGGCACGAGAAGCTACCATTTGCCCTTTTTGCCTATCGAACGTTAGTCAGAACCTCCACCGGGGCAACTCCTTTCTCATTAGTTTACGGAATGGAAGCGGTTCTACCCATCGAAGTTGAAATTCTGTCCCTTCGAGTATTGTCCGAATTGAAATTGGATGAAGCAGAATGGATCCAAGCACGATACGATCAATTGAATCTGATCGAAGAAAAGAGGCTGAAAGCTATCCGTCATGGTCAGATGTACCAAAAGCGAATGATGCGAGCATATAACAAGAAAGTGCGTCCACGAGAATTCCACGAGGGAGACTTAGTTTTGAAAAAGATTCTCCCATACAAAAGGATTTCAGAGGGAAATGGATGCCGAATTGGGAAGGACCTTATGTGGTGAAAAGGCTTTCTCGGAGGGCACTAATCTTGGTTGAGATGGATGGGAAAATCTACCTAATCCCATAAATTCAGATTCAGTTAAGAAGTATTATGCTTGAAGAAGGGAAAGGCTAAAGCGAAAACCCGAAAAGGGCGCTTGAAGATCTAAAAAAAAAAAACGGAGAGGCCAAAGTGAAAACCCGTAAAGGGCGCTTTGAGACCAAAGGGGCTTTGAGTCGAAAACCCGATAAGGGCGGCTCAAATTTGTACGAAAAAAGAGGTATGTGACAATCTTTTTCCCCCAGAATTAACAAAAGAAGGAATGTTACACCTCGGAACATCTACAAAACACTGCAGATCTCCCAACTTCTATTCAGCTCAAATGATCTTTGGAAGGATCCAGTGGTGAAGCTCATGCTGCGATATCTGGGGCACCTACTTTTTCTTTTTACCCATTTTTTGTACCCCAATAATGTATACTTTTGTTGATTTAAATCCAATTCCATTCTTCATAAATTCCATTGTTATTTTAAATCTTTGAATTGTTTGCAATTGAAATAACGACCCACTGACCCGTAATGCTTCCATAAAAGGAGTTCCACTTATTACTCTGGAAGCCTCTAAACAGCGTAGGAACCTAAAACAAGACTGTTGTTTAGGAACCACCACACTTAGGGGTTGGAAACATTCGAAGAAGAGGAGTCCAAAATTATGACCATTTCTTCATATTCGCAGGCATAGATATCAGACAAGATGTTGCGTCTGTGTCGTGACCTTGACGAGCGAACGAGCAATTACAGCCCTAAACTTTTAAAAGAGATCATTCTCATGACATCCTGCATTCATGCAAATGTCCTCCGTAATAACATTTAGTTAGGAGCATTCTATTTATTACAATCATTGCATCTTAACGAAAAATCATCATTCTCATGACATTCCGCATTCATGCAAGTGTCATCCATATCACACGTTAGTTAGGAGCATTTGAGTCATTCTGACCATAGCATCCTCACCATTTGGCATAAACGCAAACACATCAAAATCGAGTCTACAGGATATGTCCCTAGAGGACGGTGTAGCAACACTATTGAAGATTATCCTATTACCATCGACCAGCGGTGGAATGGGTGGTCCTATTGCCATCAACCAGTGGTGGAATAGGTTGAAGCTTGTCTTATTGCCACTGCCCAGTAGTGGAATAAGTTGAAGATTACCTTATTGCCACTGACCAGCAGTGGAATAGGTGGAAGATTGTCCTATTACCATCAACCAGTGATGGAATAGGCTGAAGATTGTTCTATTGCCACTGACCAGCAGTGGAATGGGTCAAAAATTGTAGATCTTGTCACCATAACCAATGATGGGACAAGATCGAAGGCGAATCTTGGCTCTCTAACCAGTAGAGAACATGATTTTGGCCACCCTCCTATTGCCATTTGACCAGCGGTGGAATAGGTTAAAAAATTGTAGATCTTGTCACCCTAATCAAGTGGGGCAAGATCGAAGGCAAATCTTGGTTCCTTAACCAGTAGGGAACATGATTTAGGCCACCTTCCTATTGCCAGCGACCAAGAGTGGAATGGGTCAAAGATTGTAGATCTTGTCACACTAACCAAATGGGGCAAGGTCGAAGGCAAATCTTGTCTTCCTAAGCAAGAGGGAAACATGATTTAAGCCACTGTTTTATTGCCAACGACCAGGTGGAATAGGTTGAAGACTATCCTATTTGCCATTGACCAGCAGTGGAATAGGTCAAAGAGTGTAGATCTTGTCGCCCTAATCAGTAGTGGGGCAAGGTCGAAGGCAAATCTTGTCTTCCTAAACAGTAGGAAACATGATTTAAGCCACCATCTTATTTCCACTAACCAGCGGTGGAATAGGTCAAGATTATCTGTTGCCATTAACCAAGAGTGGAGCAGGTTGTAGATAACCTTATTGCCATTGACCAGCAGTGGAGTAAGTTGAAGACGATCCTATTTCCATTGACCAGTAGTGGAATAGGTCAAAAAATTGTAAGTCCTGTTGCCTTAAACAGTGGTGGAACATGCTCATCCTATCTTCTCGGCTAGCAGTAGGACAAGCTGAAGATACAAATCTTGTCTTAAAGCCACGGTAGAGCAAGTTAAAATACATCTCATACCCTGAAGTTACAGTGGAGCAATAAAGCGAATTGAAGCTGCAAATCCTGTCTTTCTAAAGAGACGACAGAGTAGATCAAAGCACGAGAGGAGATGGACTAGAACGAGGCTATTTGGAGAAGAGCGGATCAAGAAGTCAAGGCTTAGCGGTAGGGCAAAATTGGTTCTTTATTGTCTTTGCTCTATTCTCGTTTCACGACAATAAGCAAAGAGGGCAACTGTAATAACCATTTTGCCCGCCCAATTACAAAAATAAACCCAACAAACAAAACAGAAACCCATTTTTATAACCCTAAACCCAAACCCAACCAAAACCCAAACAAACCCATTTTGACAAACGGCTAGAAGGCCCAAAAGTTAAATTTTTTCAGATCGCTAGGTCTCGAAAACCCTAGCCACCGCCTCCCGACCCTTCAACCTGCACCTCCACCGCTTACCCACCACCGAACCCGCCATCGACAAAGTCGGCCACTGCTCCACCATGCCCGGCCACCGCAACACGCAAAATGAATGATGAACGAGAAGCAAGCAAAAGCGGTAGAAATATTAATATTTTGTAATATTTCAATGGCTATAAAAGCCGATTCTAAATATTGTAAAAGAGAGTTTTTTATCGAATACAAAAGAGTTTTTCGCATCACTCTGATTCAAACATCCAAAAACAACAAAATAGCAAGCAAAATCAATACAAACACAACAGAGATTAAACAAAAATTAGAATCGAAAACAAGAAAGAGGTGATTTCATTTTCAAAGTGTTTTATTTCTTCTCTTTTTTTTTTTTCTTCTTATTTGGCATATATTGTATTTTTTTTTAGACATGTATATATATTATTTTCTCTAAAAAAATATAAAAAAATAATAATTTTACCTTTTTCCGCCACTGTACACGGTGGTTGAGCGCCAAGACCGGAGATTTGAGCCCGGTCGGAAAACCCATCGGCCTTCCTCCCCTGCAGAGCAAAACAGAGAGAAAAGAAAGTTTTTTTATCAATCACACATAAATGATTTTTTTCAAGGTTAGGGCCTTAAATAGCCCTTCAAAACGACGTCGTTTTGGGGGCCTAAACGCCCAAAACGACGTCGTTTCACCCAGAGCAACCCGACCCGATCCGACCCGCCAGGATCCGTGTTTTGCTTGGAAAAATGGGTTATTTTGTGTGTCCCTCCGCCTTTTTATAATTTTGCAATTAAGTCTTTGTAATTTAAATTTAGCCCAATAATTCACCTGGATTCGCAATTAGGTCCCCTCTGCTGCTGTGCGTTTTGGAAAAAGGGATTAATTGCCGTTTTGGTCCCCCTTCCTTTCACGCGTATACAAATAGCCCCCCTTTCTTTTATTTATTTTTGAATTAACCCCTAAAATTTTATTTCAAATACAATTTAATCCTATTTCAGATTATTTTGTAAAATTTTTAGCCTTTTGATAATATATTGTTGTAATTATCATCACTATATTTTTCTATAGTTATTCATTTGACTATTATTTGTTTTTTATTATTATTACTTACTATAACATATATTATTTATTATTTTGATTTCATTTTCACTATTCTTTATTTATATTATTATTATTTGTTATCTACTATTATTAGGGTTGAGATGATTGTTTCATCTATTATCCTTTGTTATTTTCATTATCATGGCTATCTATTTTACTAATATTTTGTCTATATTATTGCTATCATTATATCATTTTATTTTTGACATGTATATATTTTTATTCTATATATTATTTCATGTATTAATGACAATAATCATTTTTTACGTATCATCATCATTATTTCATTTTTATATACCATCATTATCATTTTGTTATTATCATTTCTCGTCTTATTTATTCGCTATTTATTTTATTTTTTTCATTATTATTTATTTCCATTACCACTTTGTCATTATCATGTTATTATTATTATTATTACTATTAATGTTATTATTTGTATTTCTTTATTTACCACATTTGTTATCTTCATTTTGTATTATATTATCGAACAAAACATCATTAAGTAAAATTATCGTATTTCATCTAAAAGATTTCAAAATGAGGCAATGTTTTGGTATTTAGAACTCGAGAAATAGTGCCCTAATGTGCTGGGTTGCGATTTTTCGTTTGACTAAATAACTTAACATCCTTTTTACGAAGTTTTGTGAATCACGAGATGACTTTGATTACGAGAGATTAAAACATCGTGTCCTAACGTGCTGGATGTGATGTTTATATCTTTTCGGGACAAAGAAATTTCAAATTTTGACTCAAGCCTTTTCTTAAATTCAATCCCGTACGATGCGCTTTGCAAAATTACTATACTCCACTTAAAGATTTTGAGATAAAGGCAATGTTTTGTATTTAGGAACTCGGGAATAGTGCCCTAACGTCTTTGGAGTTACGATTTTCCGTTTGACTAAATAACTAAACATCCTTTTGATAAACTTCATAAAATCATGAGATAGTTTTGATTACGAAGGTTTAGAATATCATGTCCTAACGTACTGGATGTGATGTTCGTACTGTAATAGCCCAAATTTTAGTGATGTTAAAAATAATGGTTCGAGACCACCAAATCTGAGAAATGGACTTGTAGATTATATTTATTTAATATTTACGAGTCAAATGTAGCTTTTAAAATGTTTTAAAATAGTAAATTGTGTTTTATAAAGATTTATTTGGTCAAGAAATCGAGAAAAGAAGTATCGAGATCTCGGTGTTATAAACCGAGTCATAAATATTTTATGAATATTTAAGGAATGTCAATAAGGTAGTATTAAAATTTCGTTAGAAAATTTTGACGTTTGGGTGGTTAATTAAATAAAAGGACTAAAATGAAAAGTGTATAAAAGTTGCTAAAAGGATTAAATAGTCTGATTGTCAAATGAGGAAGGACCTAAAGTGAAAATAAGCCCAAAGGAGATATTTTGGGCGGCAATAGCTGAGAAAAATCAGGAAATGGATGAAATAAGGGTAAAATTGGAAAATTGCCAAAATTAGTTAAATAAGTATGGGACCAAATTGGAATTATCTAGATTTCTCTTCATTTCTCTTCATTGTCTTCAGCTGAAAAACAGCCATGGGAGAGAGTTACAAGCTGGTTTTCATACTCAAGCTTCATGTAAGTTTAATTCTTACTTTCTCCTTGAAATTTCTATGTTTTTGGTCTTTTACAATTGGGTCCAACTTACTATGTCATTAGTTTTTGATTCTATAGCTAATTTTTAAAGTTTATGTGGATTAGTGCTGGAATAATATGATGAATAAATATTGAATTGAAGCTTTAATTTTGTTATATGATGATTTTATTAAGTAAAATTGATGGAAATTGATTTTAGGACCTAATTGTGAAAGAGTTGAAATTAAGGCCTAGAGTTAAAATTCTGATTTTCAAAGGTTATGAAGTAGTTTAAAATGATAGAGAAAAGTATTAAATGAGAAAATTAGCTAAATTGAGGGGTTAATTGAGCAAGGATTGAATTGTATGAAATGTGGAATTTGGGACAAAATAGAAATCAACATGTTATACTAAAGCAGTTTTGGACAGCAGCAGTTGTCTAACTTTGAAAAATCACCAAAATTGTATAAATCGAATTAGAAGCTGAGTAAGATATAGAATTAAAGCTTGTTGAGTCTATTTTCATATAAAAGAAACAAAGCAGGTAAAGGAAGTCTACATATTGAGATATTTAAATTTTTGTAAGACTGGTTTAGAACAACTTCGTGATCCCCTGTTCTTACTTTAGAAATTCACTAAAAATTGTACAAAAAGAATTATGAGTTATAATTTATATGTTTGTATTCCTTAGTGAGTCTATTTTCATTAGAAATAATCAGAAACACTATATGAAAACCGTACTATGATATAATTGATTTTTAGTGAAGAGAGGTCAGAGCAGTAGGACTGTGTAACAGGGGAGAACTTAACTAATAAACTGTACTAATTGGCCACACCAAAAATTCTGGAAAAATTATGGTAAGAAGATATGTGAGTCTAGTTTCAAATAAAATTAACGGTTTGAAATTTAGAGCTCTGTAGCTCGAGATAAAATATTTTAGTGAATATAACACAGATGGACAGCTTGAACATTCACATGAGTAAATAGTGAAAATTATAGAAAATGTTACTTACAAGTGTGTTGTTTATACTAAGGATGTGGATGGAGAGGAGGAGGAGGAAAATAATATATGAATGACTTGTGTATAAATTGATTACATGTTCGATTATAATTGATATAATGTTTTATTTGGAATATTTATTATGAAATTATGATTATCGTTATAATACAAGAATTGAACTTGTGAGTTTATATGGCTAAATTTTAGTGATCATTTGTTAATTTTATGAATTTCATGATGTGTTATTTCATATGTATTGATGATAAAATCGTGCATAATGTAAAAGCATGAAAATTGAATAAATGATCGAATTAAGCACTTGATTCGGTGACAAGACGAATTGATTGGAAAAGACCATGGTTGAACCATGACAACAAGTGATAAGTGATAGCTTGGCTACACTTATCGATCAAGGACAAGTGAAAGTGAAAAGTGGTAGCTTGACTGATCAAGTGAAAGTGGTAGCTCCTGCACCGATCGATGAAAAGTGGTAGCTTGCCACCGATCAAGTGAAAAGTGGTAGCTCGGCTACACCGATCAAGTGAAAAGTGGTAGCTCTGCCACCGATCGATGAAAGTGGTAGCTCGGCACCGATCAAGTGAAAGTGGTAGCTCACGCCACGATCGATGAAAAGTGGTAGCTCGGCTACGATCGATGAAAGTGGTAGCTCGGCTACGATCGATGAAAAGAGGTAGCTTGGCTACAAGTGACAAGTGATTTCGTGTAAGACCATATCCGGAATATGGCATCGGTGTGGTGCGTGTTTAAGATGAAAGACCATGGCTATGTTATGGCATCGGTGAAATTTAATGCATCTTGGTGCGAATAATTACGTAAGACGTTCACTAATTTGTGAAGTTGGTAAGTGTTATATAGAATTATGTGATATAAGGAAATATGAGTTGATGATACATGAATATAGAACTTGGTTGATGAATGAGCTCATTTGTGATTATATATTTGTACACCCTTGAGTGTATTATCCGTATGAAATGGTATTCCGAATGAGTTAATGAGAAGAGTTCTAAAATGACATAATCTAAATTCGAAATTAAATATTATGAAAATGTACTTGGAATGTATTGGTATATCTTGTGAATGTTATTTGAGTTCATAATATGGAAAGTAAATGTATGTGAAAATATGAGGTGATGATATCTGTACATGGAATTTATTGATGGATACATACATCCTAGTGGATTTTAGAGAACATTGAAATTGGACTCAATAAGTGAGTTGCCAATTTAAATTGTAATTGGCAGGAAAAGTTAGTGAATTGCATGATTATGAGTTGTTATATGTACTTGTCAAAAATACGAGAAAATGATGGTAAATGATACATGGAAATATGAGACTATAATATATAAAAACATGGAATGTGTTTGATAAATGTGTTCATTCATAATTATAGAATTTTTGCATCTCAAGTGCACTATATGTATAAAGATGATGTTTCAAATGATTGGATAAGTAAAACTCAAATATGAAGTAGTTTGAAACCAAGACAAATTGTTATAAAATGTATATGAAAACAGAGGTGTGATTGTTATATGCTATATGAATACATAGGATGAAAAGTACAAGTACAAGAGAAATTTAATGAGAATTGAGCCTATATCGTTTCTTGTTATTTATATGAAGTGTACGACTAACAAATCGTATTAAGTATAAGGCTCGATTGAATATCTTAAATTGGTTTTGTATGTATTAAATGTGGGTGAAGAATAAGGATCAAATGAGTGAGAAATATAGCTTGAAAAATAGCATAATTTATGAAAATTAACTTTACCACACGACCAAGCAACACGGGCGTGTACTAAGGCCGTGTGACTCAAGTTTCTCCACGATGCAAGTTAGAGAGTTATACGCCCTATAGGCACGGCTATGTGAGCCACACAGGCGTGGGACCCTTGTAAATGAGATAAATTTAAGGATTTAAAAAAAATTATCTGATTCTAATTTAGTCCCGACCTAATCCCAATGCATGATTTGGACTTCAAGGGTTCGTTAAAGGAACTTTTATAATCAATTTTGATATTTGAGTGATAAATGGTTTAAATAATCATAAATGTTTAGTACTCTTGGTAATGCCTCATACTACATTCCGCGTCGAACACGAGTAAGGGTGTTACACGTACCCTCCGGAACCAAGATATCTCAAAAGTATCAATACTTTTTAAAAGACCCGTATTTTAAAACTCTTTCAAACCTCCGACGCTAAGACACTAATTAATCATTTTGGTACCAATTTTGGGCGTATCGAGGGTGCTAACCCTTCCTCGAGCGTAACCGACTCCCGAACCCGATTTTTAAAACTTCGCGGACCAAAAACACTGTTTTAATAAAGCAAAATATTTTATGAAAATAAAGGTGATCCGATCACACCAAATAATGGTCGGTGGCGACTCCCGTTTTATTCCTATTTTCAAAACCAAAGTCGAACCCCGTTTTGTTTTTAAAAAAATGGTTACGACAACATCGTCAAATTCGGCCATAACATCTAGGCGGAGTTTAGAGTGTTAAATTTAGTGGTATCAGAGCCAGGTTTAAAACTCGACTATGAATTTTGAATTTCAAAAATTTATTTTTAAAGAATTGGTTTTCAAATGATTTTGAACACTTTAATTTAATATGTGGTACACCGAGTCTCCGGTATCGATCCTGTAAGTATTTCTGATTTCTGATAGAAAATTCTAAAAACAATATTGATAGTTTACTTGAAAACACTATAGTTAGTAAACTCTAAAACTGTAGTGAAACTGATTAAGACTAAAAACTTTCGGAAATAACTCTGAACTTCTAATACTTTATGCATAAAACATCTGTTAACAAATATTGAACTGATGTATAAAACTCTTAATGTAGATAAACTCGATTAGACAATAAGTGCACAAGGTATCCGTGGACGTGGTATTTGAGGCCTAGGTAGAGGCCGTAGGGGGCTCGAGCTGAGTCTTTATCTCTAGGCAGCATGTCGAATCTAGACACGAGTGAGACACATGTGTCACCTACAACTGAGACTGGGTCTCAGAACCAATCGGTTGGGGACGGCGTATTGTCTCAAGCAATGTTGAGGATATTGGAGAGGGTTGTTGACCCAATTTGGGATTTGGGGCCGAGGGTCGGTAACTGAGCGACTCCGGTCTAATGGAGTTAAGTTATTTAGGGGTGTCACAAGAGTCGCCCCTAATGTGGCTGAGTACTGGTTGAAGTCCACCAAGAGGATTATGGATGATCTGGACTGTACCTTTGAGCAGAAATTGAAGGGTGCAGTCTCCTTACTTCGCGATAAGGCATACCAATGGTGGTTGACCGTTAAGGAGGGCACTCATCCTGATCGCCTGACTTGGAAGTTCTTTAATACTTCATTTCAGAGCAAATATGTGGGAGCCAACTACGTTGATGCTCGCAGGCGTGAGTTTCTAAACCTCATGCAAAGTGATCGATCTGTGGCCGAGTATGAGGCCGAATTTTTAAGCTGAGACGATATGCTTGAGGCATGGTGGAATCAGAGTATGAGAAGTGTGTTCGGTTTGAGGACGGGCTGAGAGATAATTTGATGGTTTTGATTACCCACAGAGGGAGTGCGAGTTTTCTGTTCTGGTTGAGAAGGCGAAGATCGCAGAAGATGTTAAGCGCGTAGAGCATTAGAATAGAGATAGGGAGAGAGGTAAGAACAAGAGGGATTCAGAGCCCTCGAGTTCTGTACAGATGCCTAAGAAAAAGGTCAGATCTGATGGGCCAGTTAGAGTGGCGGCCTTTGTTGCTTTTGTTGTTCTTACAGGGTTATAGCCATACAGTGATTGTGAGAGACGCCATCCGGACGAGTGCTGTAGGAGGATTGGGGCGTGTTTGAGGTATGGGTCCTTTGAGGACGGGGATAGGATATTTGATTTATAATTCTGATCTGCATATCTGTATTTGTATCTGTAATAGACTTAAGCCCGAGTCTGTATTTGACTGATTCTATTTTCTGTGTGCACGCCTAATGCTACTGGGTTACATACTGAGTTTACGTAAACTCACTTTTTTCTGTTTATTCTGTACAGGTAATCCACAGAGTTAGGCAGATTGATGCAGCGGATGACTCGACGGTGACCACTTGCCAAAACTGTTTAATTTGTTTTAGATTTTATTTAAGTTTGGCATTAAGATTTGATAGTTTGTATTTTCTAGGACTCTTTGGACTATTTTAAATTGTTTGGTTTTGGTTTTGATTTTATTTACTTATAACCGTGACGGTTTACCAAAAGTAATGGTTTCTAAAATCTTGATAACTATTTTTTAAACACAACGATTGTATAAGCTTCCACTAAAAATACTTTTTAGCTCTACATGATTAAATGAAAGAGAGTTTTGAAATCAATAATAGCGATAAATGATAGATGAACTGGAAAGAGCTTTTAAGTTAACGACAACGATTTTTTTCAATCCATTCCATGTGACATCGCCAGATTCGGCCATAATGTTTAGGCTAGGTTTGGGGTGTTACATGTCAAGCACATGAATAAAATGTAGTAGTACTTCCAATCAAATATTTTAGCACCTATTTTTTCTTTCTAGCATTTTGGTATCCGAGCCAGGTTTAAGCATGGTAAAGCATAGCCGTAGCTAGCTAAAACTAAGAGAGAAAAAGAGTAATGGTAACAGAAAATACGTTCGTGCAACCTGCAACTCCTAAGTTCGATGGTCACTATGATTATTGGGCAATGTTGATGGAGAATTTTCTACGTTCAAAAGAATAGTGGAGTTTGGTGGAAACTGGAATTTTAGTTGCACCTATTGGAATAATACTTACAGAGGTGCAGTAGCGTCAATTTGATGAGCAAAGACTAAGGACCTGAAGGCGAAAAATTATCTTTTTCAAGCTTTAGATAGATCCATTCTCAAGACGATTCTCAAGAAAGAAACATCCAATGACATATGGGACTCTATGAAGAAGAAATATCAAGGTTCGACGAGGGTTAAGCGAGCTCAATTACAAGCATTAAGAAAGGAATTTGAGACACTCCACATGAAGGCTGGTGAGACTGTGAATGATTATTTCGCACGTACACTTATTATTACGAACAAAATGAAAGTTAATGGTGAAAACAAAAGTTACAAAGAAGTTGTGGAAAAAATATTGTGATCCATAACAACGGAGTTCAATTATGTGGTTTGTTTTATTGAGGAGGCACAAGACACTAACAACCTGTCTATAAATGAATTACAAAGCAATTTCCTAGTGCGTGAGCAAAGGATGATTAGCCCAGAAGAGGAATAAGTTTTGAAGGTGACATATAGGGAATCTTCTACTTGAGAACGAGGTCGTGGTGGCTATCGAGGATGAGATCAAGGATGTAGAAGGGCAAACTTTGACAAATCCACTGTTGAGTGCTTTAATTGCCATAAAATAGGGCACTTCCAGTGGGAATGTCAGAGCAAGGAAAGCAATCATACAAAGATTTCTGAAGAAATACTACTCATGGCATGGGTTGGTCAACTCGAGAGTGACAATTGGTTTTTAGACTTCGGTTGCAGCAATCACATGTGTAATAGAAAAGAATGTTTTACAGACTTCAATGAGCAATTTGTAGACAATGTGAAGCTAGGAAATGATGTTACCTTAGTGGTGAAAGGTAAAGGGAATGTGCGGCTACAGATCAATAATCAAATACAGGTAATAACAGAAGTTTTTAATGTGCCTGATTTGAAAAATAATTTGTTAAGTATTGGTCAGCTTCAAGAGAAGGGCTTAGCTGTGCTTATTCAACACAACAACTGCAAGGTTTATCATCCTGATGAAATCTGTGATTTCTTTAAATCGTATATTCAAAATTGCAGCATTGCCTCTACCATCTGGTACAACTTGCTTCAATACAATAACTGAATATGTTGGTTAATTATGATATTGTCGCTATGGTCATCTGAGTTTCAATGAACTCAGCACTCTACAGCAAAATGAGATGGTTTTTGGTCTACCGCAGTTGACAAAACCATTAAGAGTGTGCAAGGAATGTCTAAATGGAAAGCAACAATGAGATCCATTTCCTAAGAAGAGTTCATGAAAAGCTGAGCTACTGCTGTAATTGATTCATTTTGATTTATGTGGCCCTATTCAACCAATGTTTAACAGCAACAAGAGGTATTTCATCACTTTCATTGATGATTATAGTATAAAGACATGGATTTATTTTTTATATGAGAAAGCAGAAACATTTAAATTCTTCAAGGAATTCAAAGTTAAGGTTAAACGTGACTCAGGTCGGCAAATTAAGTGTCTCCAAACATATCGTGGCGGTGAATTTACTTCATCAGAATTTTCAAATTTTTGCGATAAAAATGGGATAAAAATGTAGCTTACTGCTCCATATTCGCCACAGCAAAATGGTGTTGCCAAGAAAAAAAATCGTACCACTATGAATATGGTTCGAAGTATGATGATTGCAAAAGGTATCCCTAAGACTTTCTAGCCAGAAGCTGTCAATTGGGCAGTACATCTTCTCAATAGAAGTCAAACAATAGTAGTGCAAAACAAGACGCCAGAAGAATCTTGGAGTGGTGAAAAACTTTCTGTGGGATATTTTAGGGTCTTTTGATGTGTGGCTCACGTGCATGTGGGAGATAACTTCCGAACTAAATTGGATAAACATAGTGTAACCTGTGTTTTATTGGGAGTTAGTGAATAATCAAAGGAGTGAAGAATCAAAGGCGTGTCAACTCTATAATCCAAACAATGGAAATATAATTATTAATCAAGATGTTGTATTTGAATAGGACAGAAGCTAACAAGCTCAATTCAATCAGAGTTGGATTGGAATGACAGTAAAAGTAATGCTTAAATGGATGATGATCAGGAGGAGATGGAAATAGAGGAAGATATTGATGACAGTTATGATAAAGTTGTGGAGCAAGAAGAAGCCCAATGACAATAATATTCAAGAAGGCAACACAATAAACCTTATTGGATGCGAGATTATGTAACGGGTGAAGGGCTGTCTGATGATGATTTTGAATCACACCTTACTGTCAACAAAGGAGATGACCCTATTCACTTTGAAGAAGTCGAAAAGAATCTAATTTGGAGGAAAGCCATGAAAGAATAAATTGAAGCTATAGAAAGAAATAGAACATAGGATTTAACCGAGCTTCCAGTGAGGTGCTAAAAAGATTGGAGTCAAGTGGATCTTCAAAACTAAGCATGATGAGAATGGAGATGTCAGTAAGCATAAAGCACGATTGGTGGTTCGTGGATATATTCAAGAATATGGTATAGATTACATAGAGGTGTTCACTTTTGTAGCTCGTATGAAGCCTATTCGATTGGTCATTGCCATAGTTGCTCACCATGGATGGTCCATTTACCAATTGGATGTCAAATATGCTTTCTTGCATGAAGAATTAACTGAAGATGTTTTTGTTGAACCAAAAGGGGAAGAAGGAAAAGTCTACAAGCTGAAGCATACTTTATATAGATTAAAATAGGCTCCTTGAGCTTGGTACTGTCATATTGAAGGATATTTTCTTAGCCATGGATTTGAAAAATGTGAGTATGAACCCACTATATTCACTAAGATGGAGAAAAAGAGTATTATGATAGTAAGCTTATATGTAGATGAATTGATTTATACAGGGAATAGTGATGAGTTGATGATGGAGTTCAAGAGGTCCATGAAGATAGATTTTGCTATGACTGATATGGGAAAAATGAAGTACTTCCTCGGTCTTAAAGCAACATAGAAAGTTGATGGTATTTTTGTGTGCCAAAAGAAGTACATGACAGATCTTTTAGAGAGATTTGGAATGAGCAACTCAAAATCAATTCATAATCCAATGGTTCCAATGAGTAAATTAAGCAAAGATGAAGATGGAAAAGGATTTGACAAAACACTCTATAAGCAGATGGTCGGAAGTCTAACGTACGCAACTGCCACACGGCCGGACATCATGTATAGTGTAAGTCAAGTGAGTTGTTTTATGAAAAATCCAAAAGAGCTTCATTTTACAGAGGAAAAGCGAATCATACGCTATCTCAAAGGAACTTGTGAATTTGGATTGCTATCAGAGAAATGGAGGGAAAGATCTAATAGGTTATACAGATAGTGATTATGCTAATGACGTTGAAGACAGAAAAAAGTACATCAGGCTATGTATTCATGTTGAGTGAGGCTACTATCTCATGGAGTTCGAAGAAGCAACCAATGGTGAGTTTATCAACAACTGAAGCGGAATTTATAACAGCAGCAACAAGCTTATGTCAAGCTGTGTGGCTCAGACGGATACTTGAGGCAGTGTGAAGAAATCAAACAAGTCCTACGGTAATAAATTGTGACAATAGTTCTACCATAAAGTTATCAAAGAATCCAATTATGCATGGGAGAAGTAAACACATTGATGTATGGTTTCATTTTCTAAGAGATCTTACAAGGAATGAAACAATTGTGCTGCAACACTGTAATTGTCAAGAACAAGTAGCTGATGTCATGACCAAGCCACTCAAGATGGAAGATTTTGTTCGAATGTGAAGCAAGTTAGGAGTCGTAGCAAATGTAAGCTGAATGTTTGGGATAATTCAGTTTAAAGGTGGGAATATTAGATATGTTTGAATAAGTCTCCAATTGTTACTAGGGGTTGTTATCTATTTTCTTGTTTCTAGGTGTTACCTGCTTCCTTATTCTTAGTTGAGTAGTTGCTAAAAATCAGCAAAGTATTTTGCTGCAGTTTGTTAGTAAGCTTGACTATATAAATGTGTCAAGCACATGAATAAAATGTAGCAGTACTTCCAATCAAATACTTTAGCACCTGTTTTTTCTTTCTAACATTAGACTCTCTCACTTTTGGGCGGGCCTTCGTGCTAGGCCAAGACAAATCTAGTTTCACCCACATTATTTGTATATTGATAATCTCATTGATTAAGTTTATGTCACAAGTCAATATTCTTTATAACAACATAACATTTTAACATTTTGATAACATGTTAAATAATGCTACCTAACATGATAACATTTTAATATGCTATATAAAAAAATTGCAATATGAACTAAAAAGCAATTGGAGTACATTTAACATTTTAATCACATGTATTTACTTATTTAAATTTATTTTAGTCACAATTTAAAACTAAACTAATTTATTTTACTATAATTTAAGTAGTATTACAGTTGCATATATGTTATTATTAGTGTCAAAAATAAGTTTCATTAATTATTAAATATTATTTTTAAGTACATACTTGTATTCTAAATGCATACACCCATGGTAGACTTACTAGTAATATCTATACTTATTATAAAGCCCTTGCTAAGTTTGTGTCATAGGTTAAGCGGATACTAATTTAGTTGAAAAAGACAAAAATATTCTCATTTTACAAAATAAATTATATTATTTTGAGAGTGTGTGTATGATTTTATATATTTATATAGAAAAATAGGAAAAAAAAAAAACATAGAGTAACTTTAAACTCATGCCTTTTAGTTTTTCACTATTATAGTTTACCTTTGAACTAAAATTTCATTTATTATTTATATTAAATTTTTATAAATATGTTTATTACGTAATTTTATTCTTTGTTTACATAATAAATGTTTCGTATCCTTTTTTTTTTGCATTATTGATGTATTAAATTTCTTTGACAGTAAATTTTAGTTGATTGGAGTTTATTATCAAGTAGTTTGATAATAGTGAGTTAATATGTATTTTTCAACGAATTTAATCGATGTGATGCATATCTGATTTATTTTTAAATTTTTAGGGTTGTGATTACTGCCTATTTATCTTTTTTTTTGGGATTATTTAGTAAACATGATATTTATACATTAATTTATAGTGTTTTATATTCCAATATTAATGACTTAAAATAATATGGATAAAATGGAAATGATATGTGGAATACACCAAAAGGAGTATGAGTTTGAGAACAAAAAGGAGATACAGATAATGTGATAGTGTTATTTGAGAAACAATTGTGTTTTATTCCATCACAATATAATAAACTTAATAATAGATGAGGAATGAGAATGATAATTAGGATTAAGAATATAATTAAAACTAAAGTAATAATAAAGTAAAGTTTAATTTGTAAGCAAAATCAAAATTAAAGACAGGGTTGTGTTTGTCGAGACTTGATTTTTATTGTTTACATAGATTTGTCTGGAAATACAAGGAAAACACTTCAAACAAAACAGTGTTTCAGAGTCAAACATGTCCAAAGCACTCTCAAACAAATAAATTAAACCCCCCCCCCCCAAACAAAAGAAATTCCATTTTTGAAACTCAAAAAGTAGTACTTTCAACAAAGCTTCTCTCTCTCTCACACAGTTTACTCCGCTCCTCTTCTCCTTTTCGTGCTCTTCGCCTTTCCCAACAGGTAATCCCCCCCTCCCTTTTCTTTCTTCCCTCCTTTTGGTTTTTCTTTTTCCTTTTCTTTATATTCAAGACAGAACCCCAGATCTATTTGTCTTTATTATTTTCCCTTTCTCATGTTGATTCTGTTGTCTTCTTCTTCTTTTTTTTTTTTTTAAATTTTGCATAACAAAGTCAAAGATGGTGAGAAATGAAATGGGTATCCCTAAAAAGCTTGATTTCTGTGTTATTTTTGTTTCACATAGGACATTGTTGTTATGCATGAACAAGGATGGAGAAGAATGATATGGGTATTTGCTGGTTGTGGTGGTATTTTGAGATGGGATTTGTTATGTTAGGCTTTTGGGTTATGTTAGTTTATCAATGCCGGGTTCGGGTTTAGGGTTTGAAGAGCTTTGAATGTATGCATTTATTCTTGAAATCTGATCATTTCAGTACTGAAAAGTAGTGACTTATTTACTTTTGGTTCCGTGTATCTTGTTGGACTGAAGTGAGTTTATATGGATGGCCAGGTCTAATTTCAGGTTCCAATTTTCGGAGTTGGCTGTTGAAACTTCAAGCTGCATCTGCGGTGGGTTTCAGGTGGACTTTAGGACTGATATAGTTGTTTTCGTAGAGTTTTCTTTTTTTTTTTTTTTTTTTCCAGAATTTGTGAAAAAAATGTGGCCTAAGTAAAAGCAACTATATGGGAATTCAGACAATGGTGTCCCAAGGTGACGGTGGTAGTAATAGCAAACAGTTGCAATGTCAGCCGATAACACGGCAAAATTCGATGTATAGTCTTACGCTGGATGAGGTCCAAAATCAATTGGGTGACTTGGGAAAACCTCTAAATAGCATGAACCTAGACGAGCTTCTCAAGAATGTATGGACCTTGGAGGCCAACCAGACCTTGGGTACGGAAACTGAAGGAACAGCGGTGACCAATCAAACCTCTCTGCAACGTCAGGCGAGTTTGTCATTAACTAGTGCTTTGAGCAAGAAGACAGTTGATGAGGTTTGGAAAGATATTCAACAGAATAAAATCGATGGGGAAAAGAAATCTAGAGAAAGGCAGCCTACCCTTGGAGAAATGACATTGGAGGATTTTCTTGTGAAAGCCGGAGTTGTCAACGAAGCTTCTAATGATGAAAATGCCGGACCTCCTATTGCTGGGGTCGATCTTAGTGTTGCACCGCAGTTTGCACAACAAGGTCAGTGGATGCAGTACCCGCAGCAACCACAATATCATCATCCACAACAAAGTATAATGGGGGTTTATGTGCCAGCCCAACCTATGCCACAGCATTTAGCCATAGGGACTACTGGTGTAATGGATGTCTCTTACCCGGAAAACCAGTTGGCATTGCCTTCGCCTTTGATGGGGACATTGTCGGATACTCAGACATCTGGAAGGAAAAGAGGTGCCCATGAGGACATAGTTGAAAAAACTGTTGAAAGGAGACAGAAAAGGATGATAAAGAACAGGGAATCCGCAGCACGTTCACGAGCTAGGAAGCAGGTCAAATTTCATTTGTTTTATCTCTCTCAACTTAACAATCACATTGTTCCATTTTGTATCTCTTTTTTTTCCTTGAAATGTTTGTTGATCTCGTTTCTGAATTATCAAGTGAACCTGAAATGTATTTATAAACAGGCTTATACTAATGAACTGGAGAACAAAGTCTCACGTTTAGAAGAGGAAAACGAAAGGCTGAGGAAACAGAAGGTTAGTTCTGCCTTATGACCCATTTACATTCAATTAATAGATCTTGAAACATTTTATTTTTAAAGTATAATAGCTTCATTTATTTCAACTTGTTCTTTTGTCAAAATTAGTGTTTTTGTGTATTTACTCATGTCTTTATTTTGATGACCTGTATGTAGTATGTCCATATATTCTATATAAAATTGTCATATTTCATTGAACCATTTTATTGCATTCAGTACTTTCATGTCCATGCCTCTTGCAAATATGTACGTAACATTTTGAGCTTAAAATATGGCCAATGGTTGCTTTAATGCCACGATTTTCAATTTTCCATGACATATGGATGATAATTTAATACTCCAACAGCTTAGAGAATTGAGCCTTTTTATTCGTATATGATACCAGTTGTATCAAATCACATGATTTGCAGCTGTTCCTTGTTTAAATAGATCATATTGTCTCCTTGTGTTGCTCCTAACATAACCTAAATGTAACATAATATTCCAGTTAAATCACTAAAAGCCTGCTTTTATCATATATTACCTCACATGGCAACTACAGAGTCTACTTATTCACCACCACTCCCATTTAAGTCCCAAAATGATAATTGAGACAAATTGTGGGCTAAACTACTGGTAGACACCATTACCAAAAGTTGCTTGAGGATGAACTGTTTCTTAACAAAGTAGCTAGAGACATGCTTAGATGAATTTAACCAGAAGATCAGTAAATGCATCTGCAGGATAGTTTTAGCATATTGCAGAATATAAACATTTACCATAAGAAAGAAATTTTGGACTATAAAATTGTCTATGGTAGTTGTTCAAGATTTTGCCGGTTGGGTAGCTTTATTTCTTTCTTTGTTCTGTATGCAAAGTTGTGTCCGGAAGTTTGATGACTCTAAAATGAATTTTTGTTTGGTTTAGTCCTGTCGGTTCCACTGTTGTTGTCAATGTGATCAATATAGATCACTATATCTTAAATCAAGGTTTTTGAAAGGTACTGCTCATAGTCAATAAAAGAAACATTCTGGAACCGTCATTGATATGATTCGTACCCTCTACCATGCTCAGCCGAACCTGCATGAACAGTTAATACTCTTGTATCAGTTATTTAACATTTCCTGACCTTTACCTTAATGGACCCCGAATCTCTCATCATCTTTTTATGCCTTGGTGTTTTATGTATAAAATTCGTTTTCATTCTTGGTTTCTGAATTTATATTCTTAGGAGCTCGATAAGATGCTGCCATCTGCACCACCACCCGAGCCAAAATATCAGCTTCGTAGAACATCATCGGCCCCATTCTAACAATTCCGCAGTGGGTAATGTGGAAGTTATTGCATATACAAAACAGCTGCTGGCTTCTGTTTCTAAGTTACAGTTGAAGCATAAGTTGAAAAACCGAGAACCACAATCTGCAATGCATCGTCCGGAGGCTGTCATTGTTTCATACACCGTTGATGGGCTTCTGTTTGTAAGTTACAGTTGAGGCATAAGTTAAAAAACCGAGCACCACAATCTGCAATGCATCGTCCGGAGGCTGCCATTGTTTCATACACCGTTGATGGTTGATTCCAGCTTGTAAGAGTTTACTTTTTTTTTTTTGGGTCTTGTATCTACTTTTTTTACTATGAAAATCAATTCAAACTAGCAATTTCATGTTACCTTTGCTTACTGTCTCTAACCATTAAAGTTGGTAAGGTTTGTCCCCAAATGTGTAGTTTTGTGCCCTTTTTTTCCTCTCTTGATATGAGCATATAGCCAAGTTTATGTTACAACATACAGACACACACGTGCATGTATGTATGTGTGTTTGCATGCATAGTTGAGAAATACATGCAATTTGAAAATTTGTCCCCCAAAATGGATCATTTGTGGCTTTCTTAGAGCTATTTACCATCTAGCATTGCACTTAGAGAAAGAAATTGGGTTAAAAATTTCATATCGTCTTACTTTTCAGATTTTAATATTTACGGTCTATTTGTTTCATTGAAAATGACTTAATCTATGTAAAATATTTTGTTTGGTAGATTTCTTAAAAATATTTCATAAAAGTTATTTTTAATTAAATAAATATACATTTGAGATTTTTTATTTTTTATTATTTAATTGAATTTATTTTTATCTATAATTTTATATTTTACATTGTTTTTGCATATATTAAAAATATTATGTTAAATTCAAATTCATTACAAGGTTATTTTTAATTACATGATTACTAAGTGAGTATTTTTATTTAAAAATGTGACATCAACAAAATTGATAAAAAAATTCAACGATGTCAACAATTGGACTTGATTTTAAATTTGAAAAGTAGGACTAAATTCTTGAAAATAAAAGTATAAAGACTAAATTACAAATCATAAAGTGTACATAGACTTATGATATATTTTAACATTTATACTACAAAACATTTATTATTAATATATTTATAATTATAATAAATATTTATTATTAAAATATTAATATTGAATATTTTCAATAATATGTGAATAATATTATTTAAAATTATTATTTTTAAAATTTATTATTAAAATAAAATTGAAATATTAAATAATTTATTAAAATAATAAATTATATTTATTATATTAATAATTTATTATATGACTAAATATAAATAATTAAATATTTATGTTTAATAATATTGAAAAATATAATATTTTAAATATTTTTAAAATAAAAATAAAATTTATTATCAATATAATAATATTAAGCTTGATTTAAGTTAATTTTATATCCGAAAAATGACTTACGTTTTTCAAAATGGTAAGTCATTTTACAAGAAAAATAGCTTATTTTACCTTAACCTGTAAGTCATTTTCTGTTGACCAAATTATTTTCTATGAAACAAAATAGAAAAATGCAGAAAATATTTTTCGTAAAATATTTTACATATAAACAAACGGACCCTTAGGTTCAACTATTAACATTATTAAAATTATTTTGTTAAATTTAGATTCATTAAAATATTACTTTTAGTTACATAGTTATCAAGTGATTTTATTTTATTTCAAAATGTCATATCAATTTAAATTTTTAAAAATAAAAATATAAAGATTAAATTTCAAATTTTAAATGGTATTAAGGATTTATTGACTTGTTTACATAAATAATATAAATAATAAATAATTACCAAAATAAAATAGGTTAAAAATTAAATACGGAAATAGACAAAATACACGGTATGACATACTAATGGCACCATCAAGTGACACCACTCTCATTTTTTCCCCATCATTCGACTATCATTATTTAATAAAGAAATTGTGCTGTCACGGTACCAGATAACACTAGTATGTATTTTTAAAAAAATATTCGAGAAAAGACGGATATACTAGGGAACAAAAATATTATTTTAATAGTGCTATTAGTATGTTAGGTGGTACCGGTAAAAAAAAAAATTGGACAGGAGGTGAAAAAGATAAACTAAAAGCAAATGAAGAGTCAAAAACTCCAGATCCTTTGTCAAAACTGTTTCCTTCATCTTTTATAAGAAATTAAAAAAGAAAACTGAATACTTTTGGGTTTCAGTTTTTGTTGTTTTGTTTATTTTCTCTAATAAAAATATAGAATAGTATAGTTAGAACTGACTTTTAATACTTTTAAATTGGAAATTTTCTCAATTAATTTTATAAAAAACTTTTAAATTAAAGGTGTTATGCAAATTGTTTTGCTTTTGCAATATGGACTTAATTATGAAATTCCTTTTACAATACCAAACCATATTATTTAAAAATTATTACCAAATTAAATTAAATATGATCTCTTGACCGGAATAATTATAAAAATATCAAACTAAATACAAATAAAATTTCTGTTCTCGAGACAACTTCAAATCAAAAGCAAAAGTTAAATTTAAATGTCTTTTGATCAAACTAAGAAACAACTTTTATTTTAAATTTTTAAAAATCTTTCTCATATTGTACTATTCTATATTTTTATCAACCTTTCTTCTTTATATTTTTACAACATTTCATTTTTCTCAAATTTTCTCAACATTTGAAAATTAGAAAAAGAAGCAAAGTAGGGATCACAACAAAAAGTTAAACCCAAAGCTTTTACGGAACAGTTTTGGAAGTGGATCTAGAGTTTTTGCTTTTTTTTTTTCTATGTCTATTTTTTAACTTTATTTTTTTTATTTCCAATCAATTTTTTATTTTTGTCGGTATCGCTTGACATATCGGCGACACCATTAAAAAATATTTTTTCCTTGACATATCCATATTTTTAAAATATTTTAAAAAAATACATACCAATGTCGCCTGATACAATAACAATATTTTTTTTTAAAAAAGAATAATGATGACAGAATGACGGAGAGAAAGTGAGGGTGGTGTTATTAGTGTGTCAGACACGTCAACGGACACTATGTATTTTACTTATCTTTGTCTTTAATTTTTAACTTATCCCATTTTAATAATTTTTTATATTATTTATATAAAAAGTTGGATTTATTACAGAATAACAATTTCATATTTTAACCTTTAAATAATAACTATTGGAATATGTGGTTAGCTTTTAAAATCCAAAAGATAAATTATCTCGTCTCTTTGGTAGATTGCATCATAAAAGGAATATTGTTTACTTATTTAACATTACTTTGCGAAAAAATTAAGAAAATAAAAGGATTTTTTCAATTTTCTTTTTCTTTTAATTTTATGAAAACACTTATAGAACATAGAGTCGTTAAAGATTAGCCTAATGTTTCTCATTTTCTTTCTGATTTTTTTTATGTATAAAAGAAATCACATTCTATATTTTAGAAATTTTATCACACGCATATGTATGTGGAAATTACAGATATAGAATATCGATGTGTTTTAAAATAGCATACAATAAATAATAAAAACGTATGGTTTAAAACTAATTAATCATAATAACACATGAAATATGTACAATAATATATACAATTGGTGGAGCTAATAAAGTATATATAATAAAATTAAAATGTATAAATAAATCAAATTAATTTTTTGTTGAGTGGTAAATATAAAATTTTCCAATATAATCAACATGAGTTCAAATCCCGATATATGCATATATTTTTTTAGATTAAAAGACTAAAGTGCTCTTGAATGATATAACTTATGTTAAATGAAATAACATTTCCGTAATTTTCTTAATTAAGTTAATGTCCAATTAACTCATGATACCGTATAGATATTGATATGTATGTTTTACATCAGTGACCACCAACCTGAGTCCTAGATAGGATCCGAGTCACCTACTCATGACCTGGATAGGTCTCACCAGATGATTGAGTGAGAGGCAAACCGCGAGAGGACAGCAAAGGGTGTTTGCGAAACCAATTCGCAAGGTAGGCTCGCGGATTTAGCTTGCATGAACCAAGTGAAGGTCACGGTCTTGGCTCGCATGCGTCCAAGGAGCTCGCAGAAGGGGGACCGTATGCTTCCCAAGCAACCTAGAGTGAAACACGTGTCCAACAGAATGTCAATACTAGGAACGACGAGTCAAGACAAAACAATGGGGCGGTCATATCGTGAGTTGTGGTAACATGTATAAATACCCAAATACTCTCTTTAATAAGACACAAGACAAATTACTCAACAATTAGTGCGGTGAGTATGGACCGAACACGAGACCTCCCATTAATAAGACACAAAACAAATTACTCAACAATTTGTTAAAAATAAGTTGGAGTATTATTGTTAATTTAAAAGTTTTACTTTATTTGGTATTATTTTATATTTATTTTAACTCAATTATATAAAAAGCTTTCGTTACATAACCATTAATTATATTTGTGTTTAGTTTGATTTGTTAGTGAATTGTTTTGGTTTTAGATCCAAACCTCGGCTTTTGTCAACACCGAATCGATTGGAAGGAAACCCCGTAAGCTCACGTGTTTGAGGCCGATGTTCGGGACTTAAGAAAGAAGAAGTGAAAGTGGAGGTTAAAGATGACAGGTGCTTCAGATAAGCGGGAGAGGAATGTAGAGAAGGAAGACAAGAACGACACATGGCATCGTGTGGAACGCAGAGTGGCAAGTTCATGAGGAAGTTCGATCGCGGAGAATGTGAAGATGGATCGGATCAAGGCTTCCATGGAAAACGGAGTGCTTATCGTTACTATTCCCAAACTTGAAGTCAAAAGCCCGATGTGAAGTCCATTGAAATTTCCGGTAAAGATGTTTGTGACTTGTGAATGCCTTTCTCCTTTACTTTGAGTTTTAAGCACCCCAAATCCCATCAATCTACACCTCAAAGTCGGTCCCCGTTCTTGATTTATTGGTATATAATAATTTTTATGCTATTATTGGTGCTTGATTTGTTGGAAACATAGGTATTAATTTGACATTCCATTCGTGGTTGTATAAGAGATATCCTAAAATCTTAAAAACTGTGAAAGAATTTGAAGCAACGTCTAATACTAACTACTAGAAGTTGAAGGAAAATAAAAACACAGGATAGATCAAACAAGAAACTAAGTCATCTTCATCAGTCAAAACTCAAGTTACAATTGTCGAAAAGAAAAGTGGGTATTTCACGGTTTTGAAGAGAATAGGGAAATTTGTGGTTCAAAGGGCTTGTCTTTCTTAATTTTGTTTCATGATTTAAGGGCTATGCTATGGTGTTGTCCCTTTGCGATTCTTGTCAGATCTTTGACTTGAAGCTCGCCTTGATTGCCACAAATCATCTCAAGCAATTGCCACCGGGCGCCGAGTTTAGGTGAGGCTATGCTTCCAATTTTTTTACCAACTTTTGTTTGTTTGTTTGCGTAGCTTGTGTTGTAAAATGTTAACAAAATTAAGTTGTTTGTTCTACTATATTTGAGTTGTATATATGTTGTTAATTGGGGTGTTAAAGTGTTGTAAGTTGATGTGTTTAAATGGTGTAAATTGAAGATTTTTATTGTTGTGATTGAGGTGTACAAATGTTGTTAATTGAGATGTTAAAGTGATGCAAAATGAAGTGTTTAAATGCTGTAAATTAAATTATTTTGGTGCTGTAAATTGAAGTATTTACATACTGTGAATTGAAGTGTAAGACTGCTGCAAATTGAATTGTTTAAGTACTGCAAATTGAACTGTGTAGTTGCTGCAAATTTAGATGTTTTAAGTATCTGAATCATTAATTTTGTCATCTGTTCTTAACTGCCTGAAATGATATCCTTAAAGCTCTTTTGTTTGTCTTGTTAGTGTGCTCAAAATACCTTAGTTTGAATTGCAGGCTATTCTAAGTTGTTTTGTTTAACTATTAGTTATTAATGTTGGATTCTGTATTCATGGTAATCAATGGACTGTTAAATATTTGAATTTAATATACTTGTCTTGTTAGAAAATGTTTGTGCTTTCTAAGGGCTTATTAGTATTTATTTATATTGTTATAAAAAAGTATTTATTTATATTAGTTTGTGTATAAGATTTTGGATCTTAAACCAGTTCACAAGTTAGCTTTCGTATAAACTTTTTTTAATATCATTTAAAAATAACAAAAAAAAAATTTGAGTAGTGAACTCATGCTTCAGGAAGCATGGAGAAGTGTGCTTATAAGTATTTATTTATATTAGAAAGAGTGAAGACCTAATTCAAGTGCGAGTTCAAAAAATTCTGGAAGACTTGATTAGAAGTCCTACAATGAAAAATGCTATAATAGGCCTGGTGGCAATATATTGTTTCTCAAAGACTGAATTTGATCTGTTCTCTTTGATGGTGAAGACTTATCTTAGACTTGAATTATGTAGTGTGAGATATATGAATATAAAGGTCCTGAAAATCTGAGTTGAGTTAAAAAATGGTAAGTATGAATCATGTAGTATGATGCAGTTTTTAGAAAACTCCTACCAAGTAAAATAGTGCATAAAATTGTTTGAAGATACATCCCTTATACCATTATAAAAACTTGTATATTCCCTATACTGTTGCCGCCCCTATACCTCTTTGAAATTACAACGGAGTTAAAAACGAGAAGAAATGATCATGAAGGAAAAATAGTACAACTTCCTAATGACAGGCAAATATGACAGATGCTCTTTTTGCTATATTGTTTACCAGCATATAATTCCTTTCATTTATGTTCTTTGCTGTTATGTAACTTTGTGCAGTTGCTCGAATTGCCTTGGTGAAACCTGAGAAGGCTAGGGGTGTGGAGGACGTTCTACTAAAAGCTGCACAGACAGGCCAAATAGTTGAGAAGGTATGGTGAAAGTTTTCTGGTCCAACTACTTTTTCTTGCTTGCATAATGTTAAGGGTGTGCAATTATTTTAACAATTTAGTCCTATACTAAATTTAGTCCTATCGATTCGATTCAATTGTGAATCTTGAATGTGAATCTCATGGCTATACTAATCTCTTTTTTAATTCTTAATTTAGTCCTATCGATTCGATTCAATTGTGAATTCTAAATTTAAATTGAGTTAATATATAAAATCATGAATTTGAAATCACGAGATAACGTGTCATAATTTAAAATTTTCCCTTTAAATATCCACAAATTTGAACCCACAATATTCTCTCAAATAAAAGACTGCACCGTATAAAATAGATATCAATTAGTTTACTTAATGATAGTTGGTATTTATTCTGTAGAGTGTATTTATTTTTTGTGTGTGAGGGTATGGGTCGGTGTTATTTGAATCAGACCGAACCGACCAATTGATCCAAGAATTGATAAAAATTAGAAATGGGGATAAAAATTAATCAACTCGGACATAAAGATTGAATCGGCCTCTAAGCAAATCGTTTAGAACTATAAAAATTGAAAATTGGAACAAAATTCAATGATTGAATCAAATTTATATATATATATATATATATATATATATTTTAATTTTATGATATTTTAATTATTATTGAATCAATGATTGCAAGGTGTAGCTAAGGGAGTTGGTAGGGCCCTTAAATGAAAATTTTTCATTTAGGCCTTTAAAAATTTTAAAATTTAAATTAGTAAAGATAAAATTTCACTTTGATCTCCTCTAAAAATGATAAAATTTTAATTTAAGCCTTTAAAAATTATAAAGATATAGACTATTAAAATAGTAAAATTACATGAAGGGTATGGTTGAACCCTTGTAAAGGTTTCAGAGGAGAGGCTTATATCGTTGGTGAAAATTCACTAAAACATCAAACACTATAAGTTATATGGCAATCAAATTCTTTGATTTTTTCTTTTTACTATTATTGAAATTAGTATTGAAGAAATGTGACCATTTTACTATGATTTGAAGATATGTAACACTTTAATATATTGCGATTATGGCTCAAATCCGCCTTTGATTGGACAAAGTGAGAGGCGTAAAAGAATTGGTCTTGCTATTACAATATGGTTTCAAATGTGTACTATTGCGAGTTGGTTCTTAGTTGCATTGGGTGCCATCCATAGCCTACATACTTATAGACTAAGGATTAGATCCTATATTTTAGATTTTTATGCACAACGAGATTATGTGAAAAGACTTGTATATGCTAGTGACGAGACTTGTATTGAACAAGTTAGGATGAATAGAATTACCTTTTTTAAATTATGCGAGATGTTACAAACTTTAGGGGGATTGAAGTCGTCTAGGAACATGCTTGTTGATGAGCAAGTGGCAATGTTTTTACATATCATTTCTCATCACCTTAAAAATAGAGTTATCAAGCATCACTTTAATAGGTCTGGGGAAACCGTTAGCAGATCATTTCGCAATGTTTTAAATGCTGTCATACGCTTACAAGATGTGTTATTTAAAAAGGCAGAGCCAATTACAACTAATTCTATAGACCCAAGGTGGAAATGGTTCAAGGTATTAGAGTGAATACTATATATAGCTCGTACATAATTTAATCATTTTAGATTTAAATATAGTATCTTAACTCGAGGTTTTATACATGTGATGTAGAATTGCTTAGGTGCTTTAGATGGAACCCACATCAAGATTAGGGTTCCAAAAGTTGATAAATCTAGATATCGAACGCGAAAAGGTGACATAGCAACAAATATGCTAGGTGTTTGTACACGATATGCATTTTGTTTATGTTCTTCTGGTTGGGAAGGTTCATTATTGATGGACGAGTTCTTGAGATGCTATTAGTAGGAGACATGGGCTAAAAGTTCGCATGGTAAAGTGCAAAATTATAGGAATTTGAATTAATTTTTAAGATCATACTTTTGTGGGAAATTAACCATGACAAATAGTTTCTTTTTATAGGTTGTTATTATCTAGTTGATCTTTGGATACACAAATTGTGAGGATTTCTTGCACCATTTAGAGGACAAAGATATCATTTGAATGAGTGGCGTGTGGTCACCACCAAGTACTCGTAAGAATTTTTCAATATGAAACATGCTATAGTTGTTAAAACATTAAGTGCTACGCCAAGTGTTACAACACCTCGAGCAACATTGTGAATATTGTCAGTCTAGTTGACAGTTTTTTACTTATGTGGAGGTATTAGTTTCTACTGGTATATACTTTATATGTAATTTTACGCATTTAATTTTTTTAACTAATATATAAAATTTTAACTAATATATATTCGACTTGTTAAATGTAATTAAAATATATTAAATTATTTAAAATTTAAATATATTAAAAGAAAATTCTAAATACCATATTAAAATATTGTTATTTTACATATCAATAATTTTTGTATGAAAATTTAAAATTTTCAAATTATAATTAATTAAAATACTTGTACTATTTTCCACATACAATATAATTTTTACATCATGTAATCATTATTTAAAATAATAGTGATAAGCATTATTAAAATATAATAATTATTTTGATAATTCAAATATAGTATTAATAAAAAAATCATACCATTAAAGCATTTGTACAACAATAAAAAATTGATATATATAAACTCTTCACTATTTAATTTAATTTTTTTATTTTTCTTAATAGTCAATAAATTGACTATAATAATTTATAATTAGTATACAATTAATATGTAGCAAAAATATAAAACCAAGTAAAATATTTAAAGATGTTATAAAATAAATAGACAAAGAGTAAAGAACAAAGAAAATGGAAGAGCAAAAGAAAGAGTGTATTTTATTGATTAATGGGAATATTTACAAAACTTCTCCAAAGTCTCGATTTATAAGAATAAGAAGTATAAATGAAGTAGAGATATACTTCTAATGACTATAAGAATTTAAAGTGCATCAAAGCTTATCTTGATCTTGATGGACATCCACTTCATAACACTCCCCCTTGGATGTCCATTGGTAGATAATGTGCCTCGTTAAAACCTTACTAAGATAAAAACCCTATGAGAAAAAAAAATCCTTGTGAAGGAAAATAGTACACATATCTATAATACGCATAATATGTTGCCTCATTAAAAACCTTACTAGGAAAATCCAATGGGATAAAACATCGGTTAAGGGAAAAAGAGTACAGACGCGTATTTACTCCCTTTCATGAAAACATTACATATTTTCTTATATTCTACATATTGAATATTGAATACTAGTCTTTCAAGTGACTATTTGAATGTATTTGCTAAGCATTTGTAACAGTTCGGTTCAAACCCTAGTCGAAATAGTGGTTTTGGGACCACAAATCTGAGTTAAAAAATATTTTAATATTATTTTCTGTGTCAGTGATATATGATTAAGCATGTGTGAAAGTTTTGTGATTTAATTTAGTCATTTATGTGCTTAATTTGAGAAATGGATTAAATTGCATTAAATGCAATATTAGCATGTTATATGTAAAGGTACTTATTTGATGTGGCTTAAATAACGAGGAGTCCTTCTATTCTAATTAAGCCATTGTAACATGGCATGGACGATAATGGGTATGTATAATATACATGTTATAAAGTTTCATTAAAGGTAAAATGGGAATTGATTAATTAACTGATAATTAATATAACAAAAAGCATGACCATTATTCATCTTATTTGGCCGAATATAGCAAGGAAAGGAAAGAAAGAAAACGAAGCTTCATTCAGCTAGGTTTAATCTTAATTCAAGGTATGTTTTGCTTCGATTTTGATAATTTCTACGTTTTTGTAATCGTTGCTTAGTGTTCTTCAAAACCCATGCTTCAATTTTGTGAATTGATGATGATTTTGAAATGTTCCATTGATGAAATCATAGGTTTTGTGATGTTTGATATGAAATATGAAATATATGTGTTAGATTAACATGTTTTGTCTTTGAACTTTTGATAAATTTAAGTAATTTGGACTTAATTGAGAAAATAATATTTTGAGGGATTAAATTGTGAAATAAATTAAATGTGTACACTTGTATGAGCATGGGTGATATTCGGCTAAGCATAAGTATAAGCAAAATATGTGTATTTTGTGATTTTGTGAAATAGGGACTAAAATGTCAAAATGTGCAAATGTGAGCGCTAATTTGTAAATTGCCCTAAATATGTGTTTTTGGATTGAATTGAATGATTTAGTGAATAAATGATTTAAATTTGAATATGTATAGATCACGAACCGAAGAAAACAGACTTAGATCGTGGGAAACCAAAAGTATTTGAGTAACCGAGTTCGTTTCTGTTTATCCGAATCCGAGGTAAGTCTATATACAAATAAATGTATTTGTATTGATTTATGTAAGTACATATGAAATTTCATTGTGATGAATGTGCATGGGATGATGAAAACATGAAATCCGAGGATGTATCGATAATGAATCAATGTCCGAGAAGTCCCGTACGAACCTAGGAATAGATAGGATTACATATATCATGATATAGGTGTTCGATATGTGATATCGTGTAAGACCACATCTGGGACGTTGGCATCGATTTGAGATTTATATGTAAGACCATGTCTGGGACATTGGCATCGTATTGATTCGTGTAAGACCCTGTCTGGGACAGTGGCATCGATATCTGGTTTCATGTAAGACCACGTCTGGGACGTTGGCATTGTACGACCATTCTGAGTATTTTGAGCTTCCTATTTGATTTTGAACGGTTCAACGAGGAAATCGAGAAATGAAAGACTATATGAAATGTATAAATGAGTCAGGTACGTTTGAAAAGTACACTACGTATGTGTATGAAAGGTAAGTGTATATACCTATATGATTATGTGCATGGATTTGATGAGATAATAGGTGATATATATTTGAATGTGCTATGAGCATAAGTGATGCTTTGAGATGTGATATATTAGTAATCTATGGCTAAATAAATGAGCCAAAGAACATATTATGAAATTGCAAATGAGAAATATTAATGATATTGTATCAATGTGATTATGTGCATTTTATGTTAAGGTTATTTGTATATGGCTTACTAAGCTTTTGGAAAGCTTACTTTGTGTATGTTTATTCTGTTTTATAGATTGTTAAAGCTACAAGAGGCTCGGGGATCTTCAAGGATCGTCATCACACTACTCAATCCTATCTTTGGTATCTTTTGAAAATGTATATACTAAGTATGGCATGTATAGGCTAGTCACTTGAATTATGTTTGGGAACATATGAATAGCCATGTGATATGGCTAGTTAATGATATGTTGTGAATAAGTTGATGAGCAAAATGATGTGTTTTGTTAATGATAGAGCATATGGTAATATTGAACTATGTTTTGGTGTTATATAATTGGTATATTATTGATGGAGTGATGCCATAATGAATTGGTAAAATTTATGGATGAATATCACTTAGATATACTTGTGATTTAGTTGAGCTAAATAGTGTATAAGTTGTTGAGATGAAATGGACTTGAATGATTTGAAAAAGATGACCATTTGGTATGTTTGGTTGCCATTGATGTATGGAAAGATGCTTATATGTGCTTGTAGGGATAAACCAAAGTGTGGGTGGCATTTTGGCCTTGCAAATGGTCTATATTTGCCCACACGGTTGAGCACACGGGCGTGTGGCTAGACGTGTCTCTCGTGGTTAAATTTCAAAACAAGTCAGACTCGACCACGGGCTGGACACACGGGCGTGTGACTGGCCTTGTGGTGCAAGTCAGTGTCGACCACGGGTGAGGCACACGGGCGTGTCTCAGGCCGTGTGGACAAGTCAGTATGTATGCCATGTTTTGACACTGCTTAGACACACAGGCGTGTCTAAGGCTATGGGAGGCACACGGCCTGCCCACACGGGCGTGTGACCTCTGTAACTTCGAAAAATTTTTAAATTTCTGAGAATTTTCGTATGTGTTCAGTTTAGTCCCGGCCCCTTTCTTAAGCATGTTTAAGGTCTCGTAGACCTATTTAAGGGACACTTTGATGTGATTTGTCAAATTATGTTATGAATTAGTTGTAAAAGTTTCCGATTGTTCGGTAATGCCTTTAACCCTAGACCGGCGATGGTTACGAGTTAGGGGTGTTACAGCATTTATATCACCATTCTTTTTTAAAAGTCATGAGTAAGGGAAAATTTTTGGGGAACTATATTTTGATCTCTTCAGGAGTTTCAACAATAATCATAGCAAACTTTAATCATGATTCTTCTATAAAAACACAAATAGGTACTTTGGATCATTTTATAATCCTCCTTCAACTACTATTTACCACTTATGTTGAAATAATTTCAATTCATATAAATGAAAAATTTCCCGAGAATTTCAATATGCTTCTAGCATCCTAAATCTTTCAAGAATTTTAATATAAATTTAACTATATAGTGGTTCATAAAAGGTTGTAACAATAACCATTAGATGAAAATTAAATCTTTTATGAATTGTCAAAATAATATATCTAAAGGTTATTGCATCCACCACAAAAGAATATTATATCTTTTCATAATCAATCCAGTCTTAGTGAAAAACTTTATATTTTTATTCCACTTTTGCAAAATTACTTCATTTGCACCCTTTGGGTTTATATCTTTAGATATTTGGACTACTGGTCCAAAAACTCCACGAATTTAATTGTACTTGAGTTGCATCTTTCTATTTTGATCAATTTGTTCAATATCTATATTTCTCAATAGATTTATTCAAGATCCTCCTTTTATTTCATTATTTCAATAATAATATTGCATGCAAATCATTGTCGACCACTTTTATTATTGTAACACCCTGACTTATTCATGTATGTTTCTGTAAATATTTGACACAAATGTGTATTTGCTTCAGTGGTTAAGTGTTCTAGGTAAGTGTGTGAGGTCTTGCGTTCAAGTCGCACTTCTGCCAAATTTTATTATTTTTTATCCAAACCTTACCTTTTTGGAGTGGCCTTATATTAAATTGCTTGCAAATCCATCTTAGAATGAGCCTGCTGGTTCGAGTGGTAAGGGAGTTAGTGTGTTGGAGGTCCTGTGTTCGAGTTTCTGCGTGAGCATGAATGTTAATGTAGTTGACTTGTAGAGTCTCAGTTGAACTAAAAGTCTAAGGAGGTTGTGAGTTAGTGGATTAGTGGGAGAAAATCAAGGGATATGTATCATATCTTTGTTTTTTTCAAAATTTCCAACTAGTTCCTCTTTCTTTCAAAATCAACTGACGTTAGTTCTCTGCTTCTCTACCGTTTTCCTTTTTTCTATTTCCCATTCAATTTCCTTTCCTTTTTGTCAAATTCACACCTTTGTTCTCGTTATTTCTGTTTTCACCGCACGATTCGGGTAAATGAGGCTTTGTTATTCTGTAATTTACGTTTTCCCAAAACGTTGATTGAGGTTATACTATTGTTTTGGCAGCAGCGAATCGAGAAGATTGTGACTCTACTCTTGCGGAATCGTAGTCAATCGTTCGGAGTGTTGGGGTAAGCGATGAACACTTGATTTGAGCTATTTTTGGTTTCGAGTTTTTGGTTTAATCGTGTTTTAAGGCTAATTTTGAGCGTTGGTATGTCGACTCTTAGGTTGTCGAGGGCTCGTGGTTGATGTAGCGTCTAAAATAAACCAGGTGTGTTCCTAAAATATAAAAATCTAAGTTCCAGCGAAAGCCAAAATGGCCACTGTTGACGCCACATGGGCATGTGGCCAGCCGTGTGGTCGACGAAGGCATGGCCGTGTGCATGACACGTTCATGTGGTGGCTGGAGTGTGGCCGTATGAGCCACGCGAGCTAGGCCAAGTTGGGTGTGTGGGCCACATGGGCATGTGGGTTTTTGGGCCAAGCCGTGTGGGCCACACAGTCATATTGGCCTATATTTTTAAAACTTCCACTAGGGTCGCAGGGTCATTCCAATCGACTTTGGGCCTACCATAAGGTCGATAAGGGCTAACCAAACTCTAAAACTGTAGATCTGATAGTCTGATATTCTATTTTGAGTATGATAATGCTATGCATGTCTGATTATTCTGATATCTGTATATAAGCATGTTGAGCATGTTTAGTATGATATTCTATATTTGTTTCTGTATATGATTGTGGGGTGGGATTTGTATATGAGGAGGAAGTATTTTGTACGACGATCATCGCCTATATTCTGGCAGCTTGGCTGCACATTATCTAACATGTGTCGTAATGACACGATATGGTGTGTAGGGATGGGTGGGTGTTTTTAACCCCACATGGTGTGATGAGATGGTCGGAGTTGGTGTGTAGAGGATGGGGGTAGGATTCTTGTTTATTATCTGTATATCTGATTCTATGTACTGTATCTGAAAAGGCCATGAGTGTAACATCCTAAAAATGGGCCTACGTATTTCTGATTTAATTATGCGAATGGCATGACTTATGTATTATGAATGCATGATAAACATTTTTGGAAACTTGGAAATGTTAAGTTAAAATAGGAAAGTGAACATTTTTGGAAACCTGGAAATATAAGGAAATGAAATAGAAATGTTAAGTAAAAGAGGAAACTAAAACAAGGTAGCCTTAAGAAAATTAATAGAAGAAATTTGACACAAACATAGGCTTGTTTAAGTGGCTTGGAGGCACCACTTAAGGCCAGTGGGTGGCATACAAGCTATACAAATGGGCCTAGGTTTGAGCAACGTGGAAGCAAAATTTTTAAGGTTTATTTTTGCTAAGTGACGTCAAGGAGAAGGGGGTAGTTGGACGGCACCATGGCTAAATTTTAAGAGTTTTTATCCTTTAATTTTCAAGAGATAAATGATAGATTATTTCTTTTATTTTAATTCTAGATGAGGTGATAAGAGGAGAAAAGTGAGGAAGGGCTAGTGTTTGAGTGCTAGCCGAAATTCTAAGTTGAAGTATCCATCTTTTCTTCTTTTTGTTTTCATTTAGTCTCTCATCTTCTCCTAGCAATTTCCCTCTTTTCCCTCTCTCCCAATCTTCTTTGCTAGCCAAACCATCTTCTTCCTATAGTTACCATAGCAAAACTCATAAAGCTTCACACTCTCCCTCTACATTCTTAAAAGGCGAACCCCAAAATTATTTTCCTTTAATTTCATTAAAGCGAATCTTCATTAACTCCCTAAGCCATTGTCGAAATTCTTCTACCTCATCTCTTCTCGGTCTAAGTAGAATAGCAACCAGGGTTAGAGATCTCTTTTGATCCCTTCTCAAATCGGCTTGGATAGGTAAGTATGCTATGTAGAATCTCTTTTATTTCTCTTTATTCCTCCTCTGTCGACATGTGTAGAACAAAAGCCAAAATACAGCATTTGATTTGACTCTTATTCAACCATGAAATCGGTTCTTTTAGGAATTTCGGGATTTGTTTTGGAGTAAGCCGACTTCTAGAGGAGATCATTCAAGATTCGATTATCTAAGGTAAGGCATGGATTCGGCCAAAGGCCATTGATCATGTTTAAGTGATTGGAATCGTATCTAATATATGAGTCTATAGGTGATTTCGACAGATACCAAAGAGAATTAGCAATTTCGGGATTTAGATCCCTAAGGTAAGTGTACATGAATATTTGACCAAGGCGTATTTTGGTATGAAGATCTATTTCTTATTTCGCTTAAAAGCCAAAACTAATTAGTAAGTGATTTTAGTGCCTAGCCGATTGCAAGGGGAGAACTCTGCGAAGTTTCGGGATTTGACTATAGTCAATTCGACAGCAAGGTAAGCATATAAGTGTACTAATCCTACTGGGATTTGGTTTATGGCCGAATGGTTCTTTTTGTTAAAATCCTAGTAATGGTCGAATGTAGGAGTTAAGAATCTAAAGCGTTAGATCGAGTTTTTGGGTTTTCAGGAAAGCGTTAATATCAGGTGTGTACCCTACCCTAAGTTTTAATATGTTCATGGCTATGTTTTAAATTAAATGTGTTATTAAGAATGTGAAAAGCATGGCTAATGTACCATACAATGGTACAAAGTACTAAGGTACGTTTCCTACTCCTACTAGGAATATGAATATATGTTATTTTTAACATGTGAAAAGTGATAAGAATGTGAATTAAGGCATGATTTTGCATATTGTGTATGAAATATGGGGGCATATGGGTCATATGAAAAGGGGAAGTTAATGTTGTGACCTAAGACCACAAAATCTGAATGTGGTGACCTAAGACCATGATAACTGAATGTGGTGACCTAAGACCATGAATTCTAAATGTGGTGACCTAAGACCACGAATTCTAAATGTGGTGACCTAAGACCACGAATTTTTATAAAGGCGATGAGCACGTCATTGCAATGACGCCTTCGATGGTGTGTAGCGGATGGAGGGTTGACTTGGTAGTCCCACGGTGTGCGAGGTTGGTGGTGGGGACGTGTAGCGGATGGCTATCTAGGTTTGGGTTGGGTTGCATCATTATTTTCTATGTTATAAGAATATGCATGTAATATGTGAACATATGCCTAAATTATTAAATTTTAGTGTTGGTTACACATTGAGTCATTGACTCACCCCTTGTGGGATTACTTTTCGGTGACGATCGGTGATGGACCAAAAATGGCGGATGCTTAGTGAAGGCCATGTGAAGTTGATTTCTTTTATTTGGACTATTTTACTTTAAGTATTTTGAATTTAAATTTTGGGAATTATTTGATGTAATAAGGCCTTAATAGAAATATTTTATTACTTTTTTATTTGTTAAGCTTACAAACCTTTATTTATTAAAAGATTAAGTAAATCAATTTTTTACAACAAAGCCCAAACGTTTTGTCACCTAAAGTAAAGGATTTTTAACAATGAATTAAACTTGTTCTCAACTCAAGCCCAACCCAAAACAATCTTTCTTTCAAAACACACAAGTTTTTCCTAAATGTGAAAAGAATTTGAAGCGGTTTACACCGAGGAACATACCAGATCCGATCAAGGCTCGTGGGTAGGGTTTGGGGTGTTTCAATTTGGTATCAAAGCCCGTTTTAAACTCTCACCTTGGGTTTAAGGCCCAAAACGTTTTCAAAGTTAAGCCCAAAAGAATTTTGTGAATTAAGCGGGGTTTTTCGGCATGGCCCACTAAGTCTCAGGCCAAGTCCACTGTAAGTACTTCTATCCATTGTGTGATTCATATTATGACTTGTAGAAGGGTAGAAATGGAATGGAACGTAGATTAGCATGATAAGTACTTGAACCCTAGGACTAGTATACCCCAACAAAACATAAGACTTAAATGCCTAACTAAACAAACACGTGATTGAGTCGCCAAGTTAGGGTGTGGCAACCATGGTATGCATGTCAGGATTGGTTTGGTGGGAGCTTGGTATTTAAATAGTCCTAGTAACTCACCTCCTCTCCACTCGAATCCTACCTAGTGCGTAGCCTCGATTCACCCTAATCAAGAGGACTTATTCACTGCTAAACCCTAACTAAAACCCGAAAGGGACTAGCCAGTATTTTTATGGAAACCCTAGCTTTAAAATTCCTATATTACCCTTTTAGGAGTAGCAAAATATTTTTTGAAAATTCTTCCAAAATATTTCCTACTTGCAAAATTACTAAAATGCCCCTAGTGGTAAAATTACAAAAATGCCCTTAGTTTATGAAATTTTCAAAATACCCACAACTCTTATCAAAATTTCATTACTTAATAAAATGTTCAAAACCCTAATTTGTAAAATATCAAAATACCTTGATTTTGGAAAATTATGAAATTACCCTACCCGCAAATTACCAAATACCCCAAGTTACAAAACTACCAGAATGACCCCCGATCTTCAAAAAATTTCTGCAACAACACAGATTTGGAAAACAAATTCTCAGAAACAACCTTCAAGTTTTGTAAGTTCCAAAGTATCCTTGATTTATTAAGATTTATAAATTTACCCTAGTTTATTACTGAAATACCCCTGTAATTTCAAAATTTCTAAAATACCCCCAGGATTTCAAAAATTACCAAAATACCCTTATTGAAAAAAAAACACCAAAGAACCTTATTTTTGCAAATTACGAAAATACCCCCGGTAGTGGAAAAACAACAACAATGAAAACTACAACATTTCTCCGAATGAGCGAAAGTTCATAATTGAGTGATGGATGTATGAATGTAAAGACGTGTGCATGTATGAATCTGAAAGAACCACTCCTAAAACTCTTTTCATAAAACTTCTTCGTGGATAATCGGTGGAATAAGGGCTAATTCATAAAACTTTCTTAAATCGATTAAAACACATCGTTAGATATGAGTTCTAGAGGCCTTGATGCGTCATGGCCATGTGTGCTTGAAGAAATAAATATTATGATTTTATTAAGCATGTTTGTGGCCTAGTCATAACCCCTAATTAGGACGGATTCAAGATTTTAAAATTTCTTTTAAGGGTTTAAAAGGAAGGAAGCTAGGAGTTAGGGCTTAAGAAAATTTTGGCAGGAACATGACACAAGGAAGTAGCTGTAGAGTGGTTGGGATGCCGCCTGTGTGAGCTAAAGTGCGGCAGTAGGGTTCGAGCCGCTTGAGGTTGCGGGGCTTTTATTTTTTGCGTTATGAATGGAATGTTGGGCTAGGAAGGCCTTATAATTAAATGAAGGGGTTTGTGACATGAAAGGCAGGTTGGTGGAGGCTTGGAGTGCCACTTTGCTGGGTTGGCAAGGTCTCGGTCGAGACATAAAGGACGCGTGTGTTTTATTTTTTGAGTTTCGGTGTGGCACCGATGCAGTTGAATAGCTAGTTGGAAGAAGAGGGCCCAAGAAAGAGGGCTTAAAAGAATTTTTGGGTAAGGAATGGACTTAAAAATCAGATTGGTAAAGTGGTAACCGAACGCCACTTAAGAGCTGGAGGAGAGAATGGGCGCAGTCACGTTCGAGTGGCTGGAGGGAAGCTGCTTTTATTTTATATGTGACGGCTTAAGTAGGGAAGCTTTAAAATTAAAAGGTGAGGTGCATCACATGAAAGTGTTGGAAGAGATGGTAAAGGCGCTTGTAGGGGTTGCATTAGAGGAACGACATATGGTTGTTATTTTTTATTTTTTTCTTTGGCGTGTATGGGAGAATTGGTGCATTTTGGACTCTTATTTTGATAAGGGAGAGCTATTTTTTGCTCATATTAATTTGGAAGGGGTTATTAGTAGTTTATTTGCTATTAAAGTGTTGAAAGTGATTAGGAGATTAAATGTAAGATAAGTCTTGCATTATCTTTGATAAATAAAACTGGAAATTTATCACCAAAAGAGGTGATGGTGAAATAGGGACTCCTGGGGGCTGTCCATATCAGATTTGTACAAAGAAAGAAGTGCCAAAAATCCTCAATTTCTTTTCTTCTTTTCTCTCTTCATTGTCTTTTGAATTCTTCCTTAAACCATAGCCAAAATTGTTCAAAATTTCAGGTTTTCTTGTTCCTTTTTAGCAGAATCTACCTCCTCTTTTAAGAGGAAAATTCCAGCTCCTTTCCATCTTGTGTTTAGCGATTTCCTCTAAGGTAAATTCTTTTTTGGTTCTTTTCTTTTCATTGAAGATAGCCGAACCCCTCACAACACCAAGTGGTGCTGATTTGTGGAGTTTAAATTTGAAACAATTATCAAGGTGAGGGGTAATCACCTCTTTTGGGTTCAAGGTTATGGCAGAATGGCCTAAGTTTCTTACTAATATGATCAAACCAATTGTAGGAGGCCATAGTCGATTAAAGGGAGCTTTGGATTTGTTCTCTTAAGGTAAAGAGGTAAGTGACATTCGGCCATAGACCTTGATTATGTGTGATTATACAAGTCGATTCTTAACTAGTGTTTTGGTAGGGATCTCGACAAATCAAGTGGCGTTTTGGATTTGTTTAGAAATCAAATCCGTTCAAGGTGAGAACCTTTGGTATTAAGTTGTTATGGCGAATAGGCCTTTGGTATTCTTTCTTGACAATTGGCGAATGTAGGGTCAAGATCTAGCATCATAGATCGACTTTTCGAGATCTAGGAATTTCGGTAGTAAGAGGTGTGTAACAACTCACTACACACTTTATTAATAACATGACTATTTTGTTGCCTAATTAATAAATATGATAGTGATCTATGATATATGCTTGTGGGCTTAAGCATGGACTCGTGTAAGTCCCCAACTTGTGATCTTTGATATATATTTTTGCATGCCATCACATCTTTGTTAAATGCCATGCCTAAATACATGATTAAATGATATGTTGTACATAAAGCATGATGATGGTGGGATTGATGAGAGGAGGGGATGATTTTATGGATCTGTAAATCGATGGTTTTGACCACAAGATGGGTTGGCCCCATCGATTATTTGTGACCTATGGTCATCGATGGTTTTGACTACATCTATTGATTATTTGCGACTAAGTCCCAGTGGTTTGGTACCACCAATGGTTTTGACCACACTTGATTATTTGTGACCTATGATCATCAGTGGTTTTGACCACACGATGGGTTGGCCCCATCATTAAATTGTGACTCTAAGTCATCAGTGGTTTTGACCACACGGGGTAGTTGAGGAGCATGGATGGTTAGGTTGGGTTGCATATTTGCATGTTAATTAATATCTTGTGTATGAGTGCTTTACCGGGTGGGGGATTTACACACTGAATCTTGGTGACTCACCCCTTCCCTTAACATTTTGCAAATGAGTAGACCGCGGAGATGGAGCCGGAGAGGACTCGAGGCGGCCATGCTTATCGTTGCATTTGATTTACTTTGCTATAGTTAAAATTATTCATTTTTCTAAGTCTTTTATTTTGGGATTGTAATAAGGCCGCTCTTTATTATTTGGATGTTTTAAATAGTTGTTTAATTTACTTATACTATATATTACAAAAAGAATTTATAAATGTTAAGTGAACCGGTTAAATAACTTTTCCAACTAAGTAACTACTACGAGTTTTCAAGGAAGTTACCATCGGGTAACAAAATTCACCAAGTCACCAATCACTCAGATGATTTTAAAATGCTACATGATCAAATGTTTTCAAAAGGGTTTCTCGGCCAGACGCTGAGAGGAAGAATAAGCGTGTCGAACCCATTAGATCGGGTCAAGGGTCGACAATGAGTTACCATCGCCACCACTACCCCAATTTGTTGGTGTCGGCGACAAGCTCAGACGGGGATGATCTTGTATCGTAGGCTATCTTGCGGGTTCTTGAAATTGTGGTGGTCTTTGGAGGGAATGTGGAGCTCAAAAATCAGACCGAGTGACTCGAGCCAACGAGGTGAGGTATTTCGTGGAGTATCTAGTGTGGCACCCGATCTGAGTTGAATACTAGTTGGAAGTGACCGAGCGCATTATGGATGAGCTCGATCGACCCCGAGGAGAAGTTGAAAGGAATGGTGGCGGCGCTACTGCGATGAAGCATATCAATGGTGGTAAACGGTTCGGGATGGTGCCACGGTGAGGATTTGACACAGGAATATGTTAAGATGGCATATCGGAAGAAGTATGTGGGGACCGGATATATTGATGAAGCGGAGGAAGGCTTTTACGAAATTTGGTTCAAGGAACAAGTCAAGAGCAGCGTATGAAGTGAATTTACGAGGTTAAGCCGATATGCTCGAGGAGTAGTGGCTACGAGCATGAGCGGTGTGTTCGGTTCAAGACGGTTTAAGGGATGATCTAAGGTTATTGATAGCTCCACATCGAGGCGGGAGTTTTTCAGCGTTGGTAGAAAAGGCTAAGATAGTCGAGGGAATCAAGGACTTCGGTTAAGCGAGCTCGATAGGAATAGACCCAAAGGGGTTATGGGTCGTCAAGATCATCGAAATGTACAAAAAAAGCTAGAGGTGATGGGCATGGGTCAACAAGTCGATCTGAAGGCGATATCGTCCATGTGATCAGTGTGGAAAGAAACACTTGGGTGAATGTTGGAAGAAGACAGGTGGGTGTTTCGGATGTGGGTCAAAGGACCATATGATCAAGGAATGCCCGAAGAAACCAGATGAAAATCGCCCATGACTCGAATGCTAATCAAAAGTGGTAGAGGGGATAGCGACCTCGGTGAGGTCGTGGTCTAAATAATCGAGGAAATGGTAGAGGACGTGGAACACCGGTAGAGTCTTGCTAATCTTGAGGCAAGGCAGCGGGTTTGATTTATGCGGTTCACCGAAGGGAGGATGGAAGCAGCAGACGTCATAACCCAGAGTCGTTCCTCATTCATGGCAAGCCCTATTTTGCTCTTATTGATGTGGGCTTGACCCATTCTTATATTGCTTGTAGTGTAGTTGAAACACTAGGCCTAGACTCTGAACTTTCTGATAGAGAGATGACTGTAGTAAGCCAATTAGGCCAAAGCGTAGTGGTGGATAAGATCTTTGGTGTATCCTAGAAATTGAGGGAGTGAGCTTTGGTGACTTAATGGAGTTACCCTTGAGAATTTGACCTCATACTTGGTATGGATTGGTTAGTAGAACACTTTGGCCGTGTTGGATTGTGCGGCTAAGCGAATGGAACTAAGGACCCGAAAGATGAAGTGGTAGTAATGATAAGAGAAAGATTTTGGCATTGAAGGCAGAGAAGATGGTTCGTAAAGGGTGCAGGGCGTTCTTAGCCTTTGTAAGTGCGTTAGATGGAAAGGAAGGAGGTGTCAGTGGAGTTAGAACTATAAGGGACTTTGAGGATGTGTTCTCAGAGGAATTACCAAGAATACCCCCAGATAGGGAAGTGGAGTTTGGAATTGACCTTTGTCGAATGCGACACGTGTCAATTGCCCTTATAGAATGGCACCAAAGGAGTTGATAGAGCTTAAGGCTCAAATTAGAATTACTTGATCGTGGATTTATTCGGCCAGTGTGTCTCCATGGGGAGCACCAGGTTACATTTGTGAAGAAGAAGGGCGAAACTATGCGTATGTGCATAGATTATCGTCAGTTGAATAAGCTGACCATCAAGAACAAGTACCCCTTACCAAGGATAGATGACTTGTTCGATCAGCTCAAGGGGGCAGCAGTGTTTTCAAAGATCGACTTAAGGTCGGGATATCATCAATTGAAGGTAAAAGAGGCGGATATCCATAAGACAGCCTTTAGGACAAGATACGGTCATTTTGAGTTTGTAGTAATGCCGTTTGGGTTGACCAACACCCTAGCCTCGTTCATGGATATGATGAACCAGGTGTTTCAGCCTTACTTGGATAGGTTCGTCGTTGTGTTCATCGACGACATCCTCGTATACTCCAAGACTGAAGAGGAGCATGATGAGCATCTCCGGATTGTGCTGCAAGTATTGAGGGAAAAGAAGCTCTATGCCAAATTCAGCAAGTGTGAATTTTGGCTTAAGGAGGTTGCATTCTTAGGGCACGTGGTGTCTGCTGAAGGAGTAAGGGTGGATCCTAGGAAGATCGAAGTTGTGTTAGATAGGAAACCACCTAAGTCGGTGGCGGAGATTCGTAGTTTCTTGGGATTGGCAGGCTATTACAGAAGGTTTGTAGAAGGATTCTCGTCGATAATCGCGCCTTTGACAAAGTTGTTAAGGAAGGAAGTACCTTTCGTATGGACAGATAAGCAGCAGGAGAGCTTTGAAAAGCTCAAGAAGGTTTTGACTGAAGCTCCAGTGTTGATTCAGTCGGAGGCAGGAAAGGATTTTGTAGTTTATTATGATGCTTCCTATACAGGATTGGGAGGTGTCCTTATGCAAGATGGAAAAGTAGTCGCTTATGCGTCTCGGCAACTGAGGCCATACGAGATTAATTACCCGACGCACGACTTGGAATTAGCAGCAGTGGTCTTTGCTCTTAAGGTATGGAGGCACTACCTTTATGGCAAAAAGTCAATGATTTACACAGACCACAAGAGTCTTAAGTATTTGCTTACTCAGAAGGAGTTAAACTTGAGGCAGCGAAGGTGGGTGGAATTACTGAAGGACTATGACTGTTCGATAGAATATCACCCGGGCAAGGCGAATGTAGTGGCGGATGCCCTAAGTCGAAAGGTGGTGTCGGATCTGAGGGCAATGTTCGCCCATTTAAGTTTGTATGATGATGGAAGCCTGTTGGAAGAGTTGCAAGTCAAGTCGACGTGGTTGAATGAAGTGAAAGAGGGACAGTTGGTGATGAGGACTTAAGTGCTAAGCTACGCAAGTGCAGAATGGAGAGTTAGAGGACTATGGTGTTAGTGATGAGGAGTATTGTGCTTCAAAGGAAAGGTCGTATCTTTGGGGGCGAGGAGTTAAGACAGAGGATTCTTGGAAGCGCATAGTAGCCCTTATGCTATGCATCCGGAGGCATCAAGCTGTCTGAGGATCTAAGGGAACGATTTTGGTGGCACAGTGCGAAAAAAGAAGTTCTTGAACTTCGTTGGCAAGTGCACGGCGTGTCGACAAGTTAAAGTGAACACCAAATTCCATGGGGATTGCTTGACCAATCGAGATTCCGCGATGGAAGTGGGAAAGAATTACCATGGACTTCATTAGTGGGCTTCCCTCACGCCTACTAAGAAGGACTCGGTATGGGTAATAGTGGATCGTTTGACCAAGTCCACGCACTTTATCCCGGTAAGGGTTAATTATTCTCTTCAGAAATTGGCTAAGTTATATGAGGAAAAAATTGTGAGGCTACATGGAGTGCCAGTGTCTATCATTTCGGACAGAGACCCAAGATTTACGTCTCGATTTTGGAGGGCACTTCATCAAACTTTATGCACTAAGTTGGATTTCACTACAGCCTTTCATCCTCAGTCGGACGGGCAATCTGAACGGGTAATCTAAGTATTGGAGGATATGTTGAGGGGTTGTGTGATGGATTTCAGAGGAAGTTGGGAGGAGTATTTGCCTTTAGCAGAGTTTGCCTACAACAACAGCTATCAGGCAAGTATTCGAATGGCACCTTATAAAGCACTATATGGTCGAAAGTGTCGGACTCCTACATGTTGGACGGAATTAGAAGAACGTCGAGTTTTGGGTCCAGAGTTAGTGGCAGAATTCGAAAAAAAGGTTGAGATAATTCAGGTACGGTTAAAGGAAGCATCCGATAGACAAAAGTCGTATGCAGATCTTAAACGAAAGGAGATTGAATTTGATGTGGGAGACCAAGTATTTCTTAAGGTTTCACCTTGGAAGAAGATGATGAGATTTGGTCGGAAAGGGAAGCTAAGCCCAAGGTTTATAGGACCCTATCGAGTGTTGAAGCGAGTTGGACCAGTGGCGTACCAGCTAGAGTTGCCACCAGAGTTGCAGCAAATGCACGACGTATTCCATGTGTCCATGCTACGTCGTTATCGATCGGATCCAGCTCATGTGGTACTAGTTGAAGAAGTGGAGCTAAGGCCGGACTTGTCTTACGAGGAAGAGCCGATTCAGATTCTAGAATGAGATATGAAAGTGTTACGACGAAAATCAGTGCCTTTAGTCTAAGTGCTATGGAGAAATCATGGATCGAAAGAAGCTTCGTGGGAGCCAGAAGAGGCAATGCGACAGCAATACCCTCATTTATTTTAGCCAGGCAATTTCGGGGATGAAATTATTTTAAGGGGTAGAAGCGTAACATCCCTAAAATGGGCCTACGATTTCTGATTTAATTATGCGAATGGCATGACTTATGTATTATGAATGTATGATGAACATTTTTGGAAACTTGGAAATGTTAAGTTAAAATAGGAAAGTGAACATTTTTGGAAACCTGGAAATGTAAGGAAATGATTTAGAAATGTTAAGTAAAAGAGGAAACTAAAACAAGGTAGCCTTAAGAAAATTAATAGAAGAAATTTGACACAAACATAGAAGCTTGTTTAAGTGGCTTGGAGGCACCACTTAAGGCCAGTGGGTGACTCACAAGCTATGCAAATGGGCCTAGGTTCGAACAACGTGGGAAGAAAAATTTTAAGGTTTATTTTTGCTAAGTGACGTCAAGGAGAAGGGGGTAGTAGGACGGCACCATGGCTAAATTTTAGGAGTTTTTATCCTTTAATTTTCAAGAGATAAATGATAGATTATTTCTTTTATTTTATTTCTAGATGAGGTGATAAGAGGAGAAAAGTGAGGAAGGGCTAGTGTTTGAGTGCTAGTGAAATTCTTAGTTGAAGTATCCATCTTTTTCTTCTTTTTGTTTTTCATTCGGTCTCTCATATTCTCCTGGCAATTTCCCTCTTTTCCTTCTCTCCCAATCTTTCTTGCTAGCCGAAACCATCTTCTTCCTATAGTCACCATAGCTGAAACTCATAAAGCTTCACACTCTCCCTCTCCACATTCTTAAAAGGCCGAACCCCAAAATTATTTTCCTTTAATTTTATTAAAACCGAATCTTCATTAACTCCCTAAGCCATTGTCGAAATTCTTCTACCTCATCTCTTCTCAGTCTAGGCCGAATAGCAACCAGGTTAGAGATCTCTTTTGATCCCTTCTCCAATCGGTTTGGATAGGTAAGTACGCTATGGCCGAATCTCTTTTATTTCTTTTTATTCCTCCTCTGTCGACATGTGTAGAAAAAAAGTTGAAATACAACATTTGATTTGACTCTTATTCAACCATGAAATCGGTTCTTTTAGGAATTTCGGGATTTGTTTTGGAGTAAGCCAACTTCTAGAGGAGAGCATTCAAGATTCGATTATCTAAGGTAAGGCATGGATTCGGCCAAAGGCCATTGATCATGTTTAAGTGATTGGAATCGAATCTAATATATGAGTCTATAGGTGATTTCGACAGATACCAAAGGGAATTAGCAATTTCGGGATTTAGATCCCTAAGGTAAGTGTACATGAATATTCGGCCAAGGCTTATTTTGGTATGAAGATCTATTTCTTATTTCACTTAAAAGTCAAAACTAATTAGTAAGTGATTTTAGTGCCTAGCCGATTGCAAGGGGAGAACTCTGCGAAGTTTCGGGATTTGACTATAGTCAATTCGACAGCAAGGTAAGCATATAAGTGTACTAATCCTCTTGGGATTTGGTTTATGGTGAATGGTTCTTTTGTTAAAATCCTAGTAATGGCGAATGTAAGAGTTAAGAATCTAAAGCGTTAGATCGAGTTTTACGGTTTTCGAGAAAGCGTTAATATCGTGTGTACCCTACCTAAGTTTTAATACGTTCATGGCTATGTTTTAAATTAAATGTGTTATTAAGAATGTGAAAAGCATGGCTAAGGTACCATACAATGGTACAAAATACTAAGGTACGTTTCCTACTCCTACTAGGAATATGAATATATGTTATTTTTAACGTGTGAAAAGTGATAAGAATGTGAATTAAGGCATGATTTTGCATATTGTGTATGAAATATGGGGGCATATGGGTCATATGAAAAGGGGAAGTTAATGTGGTGACCTAAGACCATGAAATCTGAATGTGGTGACCTAAGACCACGAATTCTAAATGTGGTGACCTAAGACCACGAATTCTAAATGTGGTGACCTAAGACCACGAATTTTTATAAGGGCGATGAGCACATCATTGCGATGCGCCGCCGATGGTGTGTAGCGGATGGAGGGTTGACTTAGTAGTTCCCACGGTGTGCAGGTTGGTACGGGGGACGTGTAGTGGATGACTATCTAGGTTTGGGTTCGGGTTGCATCATTATTTTCTATTTTATAAGAATATGCATGTAATATGTGAACATATGCCTAAATTATTAAATTTGAGTGTTGGTTACACATTGAGTCATTGACTCACCCTTATGGGATTACTTTTGGTGACAATCGGTGATGGGTGGTGGCCAGATGCTTAGTGAAGGCCATGTAAAGTTCAGATTTCTTTTATTTGGACTATTTTACTTTAAGTATTTTGAATTTAAATTTTGGAATTATTTGATGTAATAAGGCCTTAGTAGAAATATTTTATTACATTTTTATTTGTTAAGCTTACAAACCTTTATTTATTAAAAGATTAAGTAAATCAATTTTTTAAAACAAAGCCCAAACGTTTTGTCACCTAAAGTAAAGGATTTTTAACAATGAATTAAACTTGTTCTCAACTCAAGCCCAACCCAAAACAATCTTTCTTTCAAAACACCCAAGGTTTTCCTAAGTAACGAAAGAATTTGAAACGGTTTACACCGGGGAACATACCAGATCCGGTCAAGGCTTGTGGGCCGGGTTTGGGGTGTTTCAATGAGCCTGTCTCTGTATTTGTATGTTTGCATGCTTATTTTTGTTAGGTTACACACTGAGTTTACGAAAACTCACATCCATTTGTCTATTCTGTTCAGGTAATCCACGGACTTAGGTGATCGGTGCGACGGAGACTCAGCGGTGACCACTCGATCGTAAATTGTTTAAAGTATTAATTTATGGTTTTATTTACGATTTTGGTTTTATTCTGAGAGTTTGTAATTTCTAGGACTCTCTGGTCTTTATGGTTTTTAACTGTTATTTTTGGTGTGTTAATAATTTGCATGCCTTGATAGATTATTTTATGAAATTGAAGGTTGTTATGCAAAAGAAGTTCTTTCTAAAAATAACAAATCAGGTTCTAAAATTTATCACATTTATTAAACTTCCGCTTAGTAAGTGTTTGGTAAACAAAATAATTAAATAAATGCTTTGAGTATAATCATGACGAACACGAGGTATCAAAATTGAATGATTTATCAAGTCAACACCGTTTTCAAAACTCATTCCTTGTGACATCACCAGATTCGGTCATAACGTCTAGGCCGGGTTTGGGGTGTTACAATTATTCGGTTCCATATTTTTTCGAATTAACATAACTTATCGAGATCTCTTATTCTCACTATTTTAATATTCAGTTTCAGGTATCTGAATCTCTTCTGGAGTTTTACTTATTAGTTATGTCTTGGGTCTCTTCTGGAGCACCTGCTTTCACTATACGACTATCTAGATTTATTATTTTCTTTTATGAGAATTTTCATATATGGAACTTGTAATGAGTTATCCTTTTTGAACTTCTGATTCAAATTATTCTCCCCTTAACTTATTACAAGTTATTATTTCTCTCCACCCAAACGTCGGGAAAACTATCAAATCAAAATATTAATAACAAATCATGTCATAATTGAATCTACAAAAAATTCAAAACATAATACAAAGAGACTTATAATTAATATATATTCCCAACTTTCTTTGAGGATTCACTCATCTATATATGTTGTGGTGGAGCAATTGGAACATATACGCACATACAAAAATTCAAAGATGAGAAACATTTAGCTCTTGATCAAAAACCAATTGTAATGGGGATTATTTATAACTTATTGGCTTAATGCGTACAACACGTAAATCGACATAATCTCATGTTGAAATAGGAAGTTTAGTTCTCATAAGTAATGGTTTAGACATTAATCAGAGGCGTTCAATCAATAATTTCTCTAAACCATTATGCGCATAAATAACAAACTTTTACAAAAGTTTTTTAAACTTAATCAATAAAAGGCTGAGATATAAACTCATCAGTATTAGCAAGATGAATTGTCTTAATTGCATGATCTAAAATTAATTATTTAAACAAGCAATCTTGCAAACGACAGGTTCCAAGTTGATAACACATACACGATTATTTTGCAGATGCATCTACCAAAATCATATAATAACAGAATCATCCACATGGTGGATGAATGGGCCCATATTCATTTAAGAAATGAAAGGCATTAAATCTCAACAAGTAACAAATGAGAATTCTTTAAAATTAAAGAATCTTTTGGTTCTTTAATGAATGTCCATATGAATTTTTAATTAATTTTTGCATCATATATCATCTAGGATGGTATAACTGGTCACGCCAAGTAGTAAATGCATTTGTATCAGCAAACTTCTGATTTACTTTAACACGTGTTTCAATTATACTAAATTGTAACAAATTGATAATTTTACTATTATTCCTTTTACTTTGTATCAACATATAAGTACTATTGTGACATTTACTATTGGAAATGTCTAAATCAATGTGACGTCTATAATGCCACTAAGTCAATAAATATAATTTCCAAATAATTATATGCAATATTCGCTTTAGGGAATATGCCAAAATCTTCAAATGCAGGACATTTGATCTAGTGGTATGATTCTTGCTTCGGATGCAAGAAGACCCAAGTTCAATTCAAAATACTTTTAAAACCCTTTTAGCAAGAGTTTTGCATAATCAGTTAACTATCAAGAATAATTGCCTAGGTAATATATAAAAACAAGCCTATATTAAATATATCAATAAAAATCACATCTCAAACATAAAAATATGACATAATGAAAAATTAGCAACTTTTTCATAACGATCATCATAAACATGCATGAAATTTAATTCAAAATCCAACCATTCATACTCATAGAACTTTTCATTTACAATTGCTTGTGTCATTTCTCTAAATAATTAACAAATGGAATAATATAAAATGTATGAACTACTACTTTTAATAATTCTTTGAACTAAATCAAATCCGAATAACCATAAAATTCATTGGTTTATTAATACAAATTTGCATACTAGATATGTTTTAATCAAATATATTATTTAATTATAAAACCTACTATAGCAACATAAATAAATCGAGTTAATATTCATTTTCATGAACAAATGAGATGCTTAAAACAATATGTAACCATGTAATCAAAACTTAAAAGAAGACCATCTCAAATATTTAAACCATATATCAAGTTGATTTAATATTTAAAGATGTACATTTTTTCTACATTGAGTCTTGATGATTTTTTCAAGAAGTAAGAAAATTATACTCCAGAGGTAGACTTTGAATCCAATCAAAATCTATTAATAGCAAACTTTGAGAGTGGATCTTATTTTCCTAGTATACAATAGATACATAACCAATGACTCTTCATAAATAAATTATTTCTCTTCTTAAGAAGTTCTTGGAAATTCTTATTCTTTTCTTGCTTTCTTCATTTTTCCACTTCTGGTGGTGAAAAAAATTATTACGACAATCCCCCATGACTATTATTATAGTCCAATTTACTACATTCAGGTTAAAGATTAAGTCTTTCGAATTTTTATATATTGTTACATTCTCTTCAAGGAATGGTTAGGTTTTGTGGTTAAAAACTTCTGTTCAATCATAAGTAATTTTTTTTCATAATATTTTACCGTAGGAGCACATTTGAATCATGAAAAGTTAAATAAGTTCTCTCTTGCAAGGTTCCCATCAATAATATTTTTCCACGTAATTTTAATTGAGAACTTATTTTGAATACTATAGAGTTATACTCATAGTTTTAAAAAACTTGCAACTTCAGGTGCATCCAACCACAACGAACTTTAGATAGATTTGCCCTATTCTATTGCTCATAAGTAGATTTTTCACAGTCAAATATTTTGCTTTCAATCCCTTAATGGGGATGATGACAAAAGAAGGTTACAAAAAAGCCACAGTCAATTCAATTTAATAACAAGAGTAATCAATAACTTAATCCTCCCTTTTTTTCATCCTTTCATAATAGATATTTATCTTTATTCACAACCTCAATATGATATCCATTATAAATATATTTTGAAACCAATGGATTAACCATCACAATATATTAATATTAGCTCTTCTGGAGCTTTTAACTAATTTTGTACTACCAAATATTGGAATAATATTGGTTTATATTTTCTTTTGCGTTCACGTCCAAAAAATTCTTTATTTCATTATCACCATCGCAAACATGCATGGATTTCAAATCAAAATTTATCTATTCATGTTGTCATGATTAGTCTTCAATTATAATAAATATGATATAATAAACAAATCATAGTAAAATATACCTGAAGATCTTTAACATCATCGTCAACACCCTGGCTATTATCACGAGCACTATTGCAAATAGTAAAACAACTTTGTTTTCGTAATAACATTTATAATCTTATAGTAAAAATCATTTAATAAACAATCAAAATTTTCGTGTATGATACTTGAAAGTTATCGATACACATTGTACCAAATTTCAATACCACATAAATGCTATAAAATCTTATGAAACTTCTAATCAAATATTTATAAATTCAAGTTAAAAGATATAATACAATCATTCAACATTAGCAAATTAATAAGACTAAATAGATTCTATCAAATTTCCTTTAACCAACTATGGTAGGTTAATAACACTTTCCACCATAATTTTAATCAAATTACAAGGATATTTAATAACGAGAATTTAATAACCAAATCTTTAAACATCTAAATATCATGCATACTATAATTTAAGAAAAGAATCTTAGATTAAAAGAAACCTTAAAGTAATAATATTTTCCCATAAAATAATTTTACCAAAAAATCAATCAACAAAGGAGAAAAGCATACTACGTGTGGATTATATAAATTACTTTTGCATAAAAGGGCATAAAAAAATTTAGAGATTTATGTGTACCTGAATGGTTAAAGGTTCTAATGATTACCCATAGTGCGCATACCTCAATTGAAATAGCAGCAGCTCTAGGAGGCAATCGACAATAGTAAATTTTGGGATATTTTTGTGATTGATGGAGAAAAACAATTAAAGGAGAATCGTGCTAATAACGTGTTATAAAATAAATAGATAGAGAGTAAAGAACAAAGAAAATGAGAGAGCATATTTTATTGATCAATCGGAATATTTACGAAGCTTCTCTAAAGTCTCTATTTATAGGCATAAGAAGTATAGATGAAGCAGAGATATACTTCTAATGACTATTAAATTTAAAGTACATCGAACTTATCTTGATCTTAATGGACATTCACTTAATAAGATATTCATAACACAAACTCATATTTTTATATATTATAAATAAATGAATTAAGAATTAAATTGTTGTGACTAAAAGGATAAACTTTTGGCAATTCTATGGTGTTTTATTAGGAGGATGATTTGTAGAGATTGGTCACTATTTGAAGGGCTTATAAAAGGAATTACAATCCTTGTAATACACAACTTTGAGAGCACCAAATCCATGTTATAGGAGTTGTCTTGTTTAATGCATTATTGAGATTGTTTCCTTATTGAGAGAAGTGTTTACACAGGAAGGTGTATGGAACTTGAGTGATGTGAAACATGAAAAGCTCAATTTATTTAAGTTCAAGAATGTTAGATGCATGGATAGGGTAAAATTTATTAAATTAAATTCACCAAATTTGATGTTTCTAAAGTTTGGAATATCAGCCAACTTATATGGTATTTCTGAATGGGATTTGATCATTTTTGGATTGAGTTGTCCCCTTATAGATCGAAGGTTTATCTTTTAGTTTTGTAACGCATTTTGAAACATATCAATCCAAGTTTGGAAGTTCAAATTATGATTGTTTTAGTGAAGTGCATTAGTAGAAACTTATGAATGAGTTGAATATAATTATTTTAGTTGAAGACCTTGGATCAATATTTAAATCATATTGGATAGCTTGAGAATCCACATTTCAAGTCAAATTTGGCCTCAATGAGCCCAAAGAATAACCAACACTTAGTCATAAAGAAAGCAAGAGTGTCGATTGAAATATGACACAGAAGGATGGTTGAACTTAAGACTCTTCATAACCAGACGCTTAGAGGAATTTTTAGTCCATTTAAACACTTAATTTTCATGTATTATTTACTTCAATCATCGGTTGTGACACTATCATTAAAATGTCTAGAGAGATTTCATTGGTCCATAAGAGTTTTTTTACATAAGTAATTAATTTTTATTTGAACTATTGTAATTTGGTATAGAAATAGTCCTTAGGCCACCCTTTGTAAGCATAAAATACAATTGAATAATTTTTTACTTTGCATGAATTAAGTTTTGTTTGAGAGTTAATGATTATTCTCTTATTTACTTTTGGAGAGTTGTAAATCTTTAAGCTTCAATGTTACTAGGAGTTCTTGTAAAAGTTTCATAGGGGTTCAAGCCTTTTGTCGTAACCATTTTTGGGTGAAATGGTAAGCAGCGTCGACTTCGGTTTTAAAAAGAAAAAGGAAAGGAGTCGCCACCGATCTTTATTTGGTGTGATCGGATCACCTTCGTTTTAATAAAACATTTAATTTACTAAAGCAGTGCTTTTTGGTCCACGAACTTTGAGGAAAGCGGATTCGGAGGTCGATTACGTGCGAGGAAGGATTAGCACCCTCGACCGCCAAAATTGGTACCAAACCGATTGATTGATGTCCTATTTGTTGAAAACTTTAAAGGGATTGAAAATGCAATGCTTTTTATTTTAAAATTGGAAGGGACGTTAAGGCTTTCTTATTTTCGAAGAGGTAAAGCATCACGTCCGATAAGTTAGGCACAATACTTTAAACTCCGAAACTAAGCTTGCCTTTTGAAACTTGGTTTTTATTTGAAGAGGATCTTCCGTTATTAGTCAAATGAGAAATCGAAACCCGATAAGTTAGGGCTCGATTTCCGAGATTTAAAATACGGAAGATTGCGTATATTTTAGGAAAGGAAACTTATCCGAAGTATCTAAGTGTCGAGTCCGATGAAGTTAGGCACGACATTTCAATTCGAGATCAAGTATTTTGTTTTAAAATTGCAACTTCAAAAGGGATATCCGTTGTTTAACATAAGCGAGTAAGCGGAACCCGATGAAGTTAGGGCTCGATCTTCCGACTTTTCAAATACCGATCATTATCTTTATTTTGAAAATTTGATTGATTAATATTAGACAAAGTAATGATACTAATGCGAATATATGAATAAATCTAATCCTTATAAGCGAATGAGCAAATAAATTATGAAATAAGAATAACAATAATTAAATCATAGAAACAAATAGGATGATAATAATAATAATAACAATAAATAAATAAAAATTAAAAATGATAAATACTTAAAATGCTTTAAAGTATTAAAAAAGTAAAGAGCAATAAACGAATAAATAATAAGTAAATGAAATGACAAATAAATAAATAAAATAACAAATAAATAAATAATGAATAAAATAATATAAAACAAAATTCATAAATGGTGAAGATTAAACAATGATAATAATAAGAGTACATTAATAATGAAAAATGATGACATATTAATAAATGAACAATAGTAAAATAAATAAGAGTAATAATAATAAAATAAAATAATAATAATGATACTAGTAATAAAGTAATAGTAATAGTAAATAATAATAATTAATAATAGAGAATAAAATAATAATAATAATAATAATAATAATAATAATATAGTGTAGTAATACATGATATTATAGTAATAATAATAATAAAATAATAGTAATAATAAATAATCAATAAAAATATTAAATAATAATAATAATGATGATTAAAGGGGAGGGCGAATCGAATTAAAAATAAAATTAAAGGCGATTATAATAAAAGAAAGGAAAAGGACCGTATTGTGATGCGCGCAAAAATATGGGGGACGAGGAGCGCAAATTTACCCAAAGAGTCTAAACGCAGCGTTTTAGAGGGACTAAATCTATAATCGCGCAAAGTTCTGGGGCAAAATTGAAATAGCAAAAGACCTCATTGTAAAATATAAAAACGCGGAAGGACTGCGCGCATAAAATTTCCTTTTTTTCGGCAAAACACGCGGATCCTCTGGAGCGGGTCGGGTCACATGGTCACGACAAGCAGCGTCGTTTGGGGCCATCATGTCGAGCCCTAAACGACGTCGTTTACAACCTTTATAAATTCAAAATTTAGCCCTTTTTTCATTTTAGCACTTCTTAAAAAAACCTTTGTCTCTTTTGTTTTCTCTGCGGGGAGGGTGGCGCGATTTAGCGAGGCGCCGCCGCTAATCGTCGCCGTGGCCGAGACTCGGCCACCGCCACAGTGGTCGGAAAGGTAAAGATTTTTTATTTTTTTATTTTTTAACTATATATTTTTATATTATCTGAGTCTCTTGAAAAAAAGAAATAACTTTCGAAAATAAAAGAAAAAAAATAAACCTTTTTGCCTCTGTTCTTTCGGTTTTTTGAATCTTTTGCGTTTTCTTTTCTCTCGTGTTTGGATCTGATGTTTTGCGCTTTAAAAAAATTTGCTTTCTATTGATGTTCAAAAAAAAAGGGATCCTTTACCTTTTTTTTGCGGTTTTTATAACCGAGAGGGAGAAAGAAAATATAAAAAGCAGTCCCTTCTTGGCGATATTTGTCCCTATCTTTTTCGCGTGTTTTGCAGGCCATGGGAGCGTCGTGAAAAGGCGGTCTGTATGAAGGCGGTGGGGGTCGGAAGTCGAGGGTCGACTGGCTAGGGTTTTCTGTCTCCTTCTGTTTTGGCTGAAAGTGTTTTTTGGGCCATTTGGGCCTGTTTTGGTTGTTTTCTTTTTTGTTTTCTGATTGGTCTGATGGGCTGGGGTGGTTGGGTTTTAGGTTTATTTGGGTTTTGGGTTTTAAACGGGTTTAGGGTATGTAAATGGGTTTAGGGTATGTAAATGGGTTTACTGGGCTGAGAGAATTTGTAAAATTTTGTTTCTATTTGTTTGTTGGGCATTAATGGGCTCCGGGCAATAATTGGGCTCTACAGCTGCCCCTCTTTGCTCATTGTCGTGTAACGGTAATAGAGCGAAGACTCAAAGAAGCCCAATGTTGCCCGTCCTCACCGAGTCTTGGCCTCTCAGATGCTTTTCTTCAAGTAGACTCATCCTGATCCTCCACATCTTATTGTTTCCATCCACTCCACCGATATGTCGCTTCAATTTGCTCTTGCTGCGACTCCAATGGGATGCGACTTGTTTTATTTTAGATTGCTCCGCTGCATCTCCAGAGAGATGAGGTCTTTGGTCTTCAGCCTATCCCACTTCTAGTTAAGGCAATAGGACTAAAGCTTAACCATGCTCCCTCTTGGTTGGGGACAGAATTACAATTTTGACCTATTCCATCACTTTGGTCTGGGACATAGGACAGTGGTCTAAATCATGTTCCCTCTTTGGTTTAGGGAGCTAAGATTCGCCTCGATCTTGCCCCACTCTTGGTTAGGGCGACAAGATCTACAATTTTGGCCTATTCCACTGCTTTGGTCGGTGGCAATAGGAGGGTGGCCTAAATCGTGTTCCCTCTTGGTTGAGGAGCCATGATTTGCCTTCGATCTTGCCCCACCTCTGGTTATGGTGACAAGATCTACAATTTTTGGCCTATTCACCGCTGGTCGTGGCAATAGGACAATCTTCAACCTATTCCATCACTTTGGTTGATGGCAATAGGACAATCTTCAACCTATTCCATCACTGGTTGATGGTAATAGGACAATCTTCAACCTATTCCACCACTGGTTGATGGCAATAGGGCAATCTTCAACCTATTCCATCACTGGTTGATGGCAATAGGACAATCTTCAACCTATTCCATCACTGGTTGATGGTAATAGGACAATCTTCAACCTATTCCACCACTGGTTGATGGCAATAGGGCAATCTTCAACCTATTCCACCACTGGTTGATGGCAATAGGACAATCTTCAACCTACTCCATCGCTGGTTGATGGTGATAGGACAATCTTCAATAGTGTTGCTACACCGTCCTTTAGGGACATATCCTGTAGGCTCGATTTTATATGTTTGTGTTTATGCCAAACGGTGAGGATGCTATGGTCAGAATGACTCAAATGCTCCTAACTTCGTGTGATATGGATGACACTTACATGGATGCAGAATGTCATGATGATTTTTCGTTAAGATGCAATGATTGTAATAAATCAAATGCTCCTGACTAAATGATATTATGGAGGACATTTGTAGGATGTCATGAGAACAATTTATTATTATTATTTTGTTTTAAAAGATCGTATTGTAATTGCTCGTTCATTGTCGAGGTCACAAAGACGAGACGCAATTTTTAAATCGATACCTATGTCGAGAGAGTCAGGGAGGCAGTCATGATTTTAGGCTCCTCTTCCTTGAACGTTTCCAACCCCTAAATGTGGTGATTACGAAACAATGTCTTGTTTTAGGTTCTCTATTTGTTTAGAGGCTTCCAAAGTAATAGGTGGAACCCCTTTATGGAAGCATTATGGGCCAATGGGTCGTTATTTCAATGGCAAACAACTCAAAGATTTAAAATAACAATGGAATTTATGAAGAATGGAATTGGATTAAATTGACAAAAGTAAACATTATTGGGGTACAAAAAATGGGTAAAAAGAAAAAGTAGGTGCCCCAGATATCGTAGCCTGGGCTTCACCACCGGATGCTTCGAAGATCATTTGAGCTGAATAGACGTTGGGAGATCTGCAGTGCTTTGTAGATGTTCGAGGTGTAACATTCATCCTTTTGCTAATTTTGGGGGAATAAAAATCGTCACATACCCACTCCTTTGTGCAAATTCAAGCCACCCTTATCGGGTTTTTGACTCAAAGCCCCTTTGGTCTTAAAGCGCCCCTTACGGGTTTTCACTTTGGCCTCTCCGTTTTTTTTTTACGTAAAGCGCCCTTTGCGGGTTTTCACTTTAGCCTTTCCTTCTTCAAACGTAATACTTCTTGGCGAATCGAATTTATGGGATTGGGTAGATTTTTCCCATCCATCTCGGCCAAGATTAGTGCCCTCCGAGAAAGCCTTTTCACCACATATGGTCCTTCCCAATTAAGCATCCATTTCCTCTGAAATTATTTTGTATGGGAAGGATCTTTTTCAGACGAGATCCCCTTCGTGGAATTCTCTTGGCGAACTTTTTGTTGCAAGCTCGCATCATTCGCTTTTGGTACATCGACCATGACGGATAGCCCTCAATCTCTTTTCTTTAATTAAGTTCAACCGATCATATCGAGCACTGGATCCATTCACTTCATCCGACTTCACCGACAATAGTCGAAGAGAAGGTATTTCCACTTCGATAGGTAGAAGCGCCTCCATCCCATAGACCAATGAGAAAGGTGTTGCCCCAAGAGAGGTTTGGACGGACGTTCGATAAGCATAAGCCTGACGGTAATTTTCATGCCAATCCTTGTAAGTCTCGATCATCTTCCCCACTATCTTTTGATGTTTTTGTTGGTCGCTTCCTTTGCCCCATTCATTTTTAGGCGTCGGTGATGAATTGTGGTGTTTGATGTTGAATTGGCTACAAACCCCCGCTATCGTGCTATTGTTTAAATTCGGTCGTTGTCGATATGATCCTCCGGGCATTCCATATCGACAAATGATTTCTTTCTTCAAAAATCGGCTAACTTGATTTAGTGATGTTGGCATATGAGGCGACCTCTACCCATTTCGTGAAGTAGTCGATGACCACAAAGATGAATCGATGCCCGTTCGATGCCTTCGGAGATATTGGCCCAATGACGTCCATGCCCCACATGGAAAATGGCCATGGAGAAGTCATAACATGCAAAGGTGACGGGGTACATGAATCTTGTCTCTATAAATCTGGCATTTATGACATTTTTTGGCATAGTTGATACAGTCTCCCTCGATGGTGGACCAATAATATCCGAACCTCATTATTTGTTTGGCCATTGTGAAACCATTAGCGTGAGTTCCACAGACACCTTCGTGGACTTCTTCTAGGATTAACTTAGCTTTGGCGTCCACACACCTTTAGCGAAGACTTGATCTTTCCTTTTCTTGTATAAGACTTCTCCATCCAAGGCGTAATCACATGCTAATCTCCTCGGTGCCTTTTTTCATTCTCGTGGCTTGATCGTGGTACTCACGATTCTTCACATACCGCAATATATCGTGGTACCATGGTGGGCCAATTTTCCTTCTTCCTCGACATTGTAGCAATGGGTGGGGCCTCATGAATGCTCATTTGTATAGGTCTCATATCTTCCTTGTTGTTTGCTTGTACCATAGAAGCCAATGTGGCTAGGCGTCGACCATCGATTTTAGTCCTTGGTAAATAAGCGAAAGTGATATCATCGAACTCTTTGATTAGTTCTTGGACCAATCTTTTATATTCGACCAATTTGGGATCTCTCGTCTCCCATTCTCCTTTAAGTTGATAAATTACCAACGCGGAGTCTCCGTATACTTCCAGCACCTTAATTTTGCGTTCAATAGCAGCACGGATGCCCATGATACAAGCTTCATACTCTGCCATATTGTTTGTACAATCAAAATCCAATTTACAGGTAAATGGGTAATGATCTCCGTTTGGGGACACCAGAACTGCCCCAATTCCATTGCCCATAGCGTTCGATGCCCCGTCGAAGTTCAGTTTCCAAGGACAACCTTTTGTGGTATCTTCTTCAGTGGTTGCTATGTACATTAGGTCTTCATTAGGGAAATCAAAGTCCAGGGGCTCATAATCTGCCAAAGCTCTACTAGCCAGAAAATCCGCTATTGTACTCCCTTTTATCGCCTTCTGGTTTACATAAAATATGTCAAACTCAGAAAGTAAAATTTACCATCGGGCCATCCGTCCATTAAGAGTAGTTGACTCCATTAGGTATTTCAGTGGGTCTAGCTTCAAGATGAGCCAGGTCGTATGATACAACATGTGCTGCCTCAGTCTCCGAGTTGTCCAGACCAAGGCACAACATATTTTCTCAATCGGTGAGTACCTTGTTTCACACTCAGTGAACTTTTTGCTAAGATAGTATATTGCTTTTTCTTTCTTTCCCAACTCATCATGTTGGCCGAGCACACATCCCATTGAATTATCAAGCACCGTCAAATAGAGGATTAAAGGCTTCTCTGGATTAGGCGGTGTCAATCTTGGAGGATTGGACAGTCTTCGCTTTACTTTGTCGAAGGTCTTCGACATTCCTCGTCCCACACACTGGGTTGTATTTTTAAGAAGGCGAAATATGGGATCACATTTCTCGGTCGGTTGTGAAATGAACCGAGCAATGTAATTTAATCTTCCTAAGAAACCTCGAACTTCTTTTTACATACGAGGCGAGGCAATTCTTGTATAGCCTTGACTTTATGCGGTCGACCTCAATCCCTTTTCACCGACTATAAATCCTAACAGTTTCACGACACGGCTCCAAAGGTACACTTTGTGGGTTAAGCTTGATTGGACTTTCCTCAACCTCAAAAATAATTTCCTTAAGACTTGGATATGCTCCTTTTACATGCGAGATTTGGCAATCATATCGTCAACGTAAACCTCAATTTCCTTGTGCATCATGTCATGGAATAGGGTCACCATGGCTCTCGATATGTTGCTCCGCATTCTTCAACCCAAATGGCATTACTTTATAGCAAAAGGTTCCCACATGGTTATGAAAGTGGTTTTATTCATGTCTTCGGAAGCATCTTTATCCGGTTGTATCCCGAGAACCCATCCATGAACGAGAACAAGGAATAACCCGCCGTATTGTCCACCAAGGTGTCGATATGAGGTAATGAAAGTTGTCTTTGGACTAGCCTTGTTTAGAGATCTCGTAGTCCACACATTCGTACTTTCCCATCTTTCTTAGGGACGGGACGATATTGGCTACCCATTCGAGTACTTAACCACTTGCAAGAACCCCGCATCAAACCGCTTCTTTACCTCTTCTTTTATTTTCAATAAAACATCCGGCCTCATCCTCAAAGTTTACATTGGACCGGCTTGTATTCTTCTTTTATGGGCAAGCGGTGTACCACGATATCGTTCTTAACCGGGCATGTCTTGATATGACCATGCGAAGACATCCTTGAATTTTGGAGTAACTCAATGAGGTCTTGCTTTTCTCTGCATGGTGATACTAGCTCCAATCTTGATTCTTTCTTTTCTTGCCCATTTCCTAGGTTCACTATTTCCACCGATTCTTTGTGAGGTACGATTTGTTTCTCCCTTGTTCTACCATCCTTATGATTCGGGAGCTAAATCACACCTTGGTCATCTCCAAAATCCTCGAAAATCTTCCGCACCCATATCTTGCTCAAAAGGACATTACGAGTCATTGGTAGCATTACTCAAATCATTGATATCTGGAGACTGTTATGGAAATGAATAAAGGCTCATAGAATCATAGAATCTTGGCATGTTTATTGGTATGATAAATGAAGAATAGAAATGTTTAGAAGAATATTTAAAGAAAGAATAATGAATGAATGAAATGAACATAAAAGAAAATTTGCTCAAAAGATAGCGGAGATGTATTTCATTGAAAATAACGATGTCTTATACAAAGTCATGTTTCACAAAAGGGGTTCTTATTGCTTCTAGACTTAAAGCAATAAGTGTGTTCTGAGTATTACTCTGAATGAGTTCTAAAGGCTATAGGAATCTCCTCCGCAGTCCAATTGTTTAGAACACTACCCGGCTCATAGGGGCGGATGCCATTTCGATTTTCTTCCTCAATTTCCCCCTCAGATATAGCGTTGACATGCACGATTTCTTCATTTTGTGTTTCTCATCCCGGATAGATAACCCCTCCTGACATAAAGGTCTCACGAATATGAGGAATTATCATCGGTCGCCATTTCATCTCATCTCCCCTCAGACGTGCCTTCCTTCTTTCTTGTTTCTTTTCTGACTCTTCTCTTTTTTGCTTTGCGTTTGGCTTGAATCCTAGACCGAAGAAGTCTCGCTTTTCTTTTAGTCTTGGGACCTCGATTTCTCCTTGGAGGTACCTTCCAAGTCCTTTCCCTGTCACAGCTCCATTCCCGACCATCAGTTGTAGACCCATTTTCGTGGTTTTGGATAATTGAGGTACTGGGACCTTATTCCCCTCAGCGATGAATATTGCGTTGACAAATTCCAAAGAATGGAAGGAACACTCGGCTGCTTCATCGTTGGCTTCTAAATAGGGTGCATTGTTTGTTACAGTTGCGATGATGTCCTCTTGACATTTATGGTTACTAGACGGCCCTCCGAGATTAATTTCAACTTTTGTGCAATGATGAGGCACTTGCCCGCCGAGTGTATCCAAGGTCTCCCAAATAGCGGTTATAAGGCATTTGGATATCCATCACAATAAAGTCCACCTCATATGTGCTCGGTCCGATTAAAGAGGTACTTGATCCTTTCCATGACTTTTCTCTTGGTTCCATCGAATGCCCTTACTATGTTGTGGCGAGCCTTCATATGAGAACTATCAACAGTAATCGATTCGATGTCGATAGTGGTAGAACATTGAGCTGATCCATTATCGACTAGTACCCCGTAATGTGTATCCCTTACATCGCGTGGTAATGTGGAGAGCCTTAATGGAACCCGTACCTCCCGGAGGAATCTCATCATCGTTAAAGAAAATGAAGTTATCAAGACTTATGTTGCTAACCGGCGATCCGACTTGTTAGCTGTTATATCATTTGCAACATAAGTTTCATTCAATACCTTCATCGATGCGTTACGGTGTGCTTGAACTTAATAGTAAATCTAGCACCGATATATCTGAGCCGATTTGTTTATGTAATGCTTCTACGACATTGTATTCACTATGCTTCAAAACTTTAAGAATTCCTAGCTTCTTCCTCCTTCTTTGGCTCATTTATATGCGTCTCTTGCTTAGTCCTTTTTCTTTCTTTTGTTAGCCCATTAAGTTTTTCTTTTTTGAGTGCTCGTTCTTGCGTTTGATGTGTCATAGCGCTTCTCCTTCTTGGCGTGTAAGAGCCTTCCTCTTGGTTTTCTTCTGTAGTGTTGGGTGAACCTCCATTCTCAGGAATCGTCACATTGCAGTTATAGTTCTAGGGGACCTTCTTGTCATCTTTATATGGAAAGGCTGCAGGTTTTCAAATCACGATCTTAGGATATTCCTGGCTCTCTTTTGTGGACGGACCCCCCTTTTCAGGAGTCGTCACATTGCAATTATAACCCCCGAGAGTCTTTTGCTTGTCTTCAGATGAAAAAGTAGTAGGCTTTCGAATCACGATTTTTACTCCGTCGCCTTTTGATCGGGAGATGGTGACTAAAGGATAGCTCGCCTCCGAGGCTTTTGCTGCTGACTCATCCTCCAACGTGCAGATGTTACCCTCTTTCTGGCCTTCATTGCTTTCAAAGAATTCTAGCTCTTTATCGTCCATCGGCGCTGTACCAAAGATTCGAACTCGGTGCAACTTTGGATTTCGTGCCCTTAGAAGTTATGAAATTCACACCCTTTCGTGTTTCTTCATGTTCTCCTTGGACATGTCACAACCAATCCCTTTTATCATTTCCTTCCGACTGTTTCATTGGGGTTTCACATCGAAATATCCTTTTAACTCTTCTCCTCGCATCTTCGCCTATCATGTTGACCCGTGATTAGGTAGCGGTGCCCCTTGCAAGAGGTGTCATCGACTTCTATAACTCCCATCCGGATCGGTCTTTTCACTAGTTTCTTAAAAGCGAGACAGTGCTCTATAGAATGCCCCACGATTCCTGCATGGTATTCGCACTGTGCGTTCGCATCATACCACTTAGGATACGGGGGTTGCAAGGGTTTTAAGTAATGGGGGGAGACAACGTGTGCGTCGAATAATTTCTGGTACATTTCCTTTTATGGGACCGGGATAGGCGTAAATTAGATTTTCTCCGTATTTTACCTTGTGTTGGACTCCTGTCTAAAGGGGCTCTGATGATCGGGGGTCATAGTCCTTGGCTGGCTCACAGTAATAGGTTTTGAATAACCTTTACCTATGTTGTTTATATCACTCTCCCTCTTCTTCGGGACCGTCTTTCTAGTACTTTCTCCAGCCTCTATTTTACCGCTTCGATTACATTCTCGATCATTTCCCCAAAGACAATATCGGAAAAACTTTTGTGGCACTTCCAAGCATGTGATTAATGAAGGAGCTTTCAACGTGTTGACAAACAAACATGGTTGTCTCTTTTCTAGGGCGGTGCATTTGAACTTGTGTGGCTACTTCCCTCTAGATTGGGCATATTATGCGAAACTTTCGTTTGGCTTTTCTCCATATTTTGGGCGTGATTCGATCAGAGCTATATCGGCCACGTGCCGTATTGTTTCGGGAAGGCTGTGCTAGGTCTTTCCATGACTTGATCTAGGTACTATTTGGCTGAGCTGATTGTACCATTTGGCGGCGGCCCCGGCCAAACTATCCTGGAAACAATGAATAAGCAATTGATCGTTGTTGACATATCCCGCCATTCGTCGACGAACATCGTGATGTGCGCTTGAACAACCGGTCCCATTGTATTTTTAAAATCTGGGTCTTGAACTTTGGCAAAAGTATGAGGTGCAGGACTAGGCTCAAATCTTTAGCGTCCACTCGTAGCGATGGTCGTGATCTCTATTTCCTTAAACTTTTCTTCCAACCATTTGCAACGATCCTCGAGTTATGCAGGAAGGTTCATTTTGCCTTATCCATTTCACCATTTCATCAAAGTCGGGACTATAGGGTTAGCCGGACCTTCTCCGGATTAGTGCTGAACGATCGAAAAATATACGGCATTGCGGTCTCAACTCGCACTGTGGCTTGATAACAAAAGGCGCCTTTGGGGACCTATTTCGGTGGTGTTTGGGTATTTGGCGGGTAAATCCCAGGTAAGCGTGGTCGTCATTATTCCCTGAACTAGCAATGCACCTTTTCCTCGTTCATTGGCTAATAGTTGCGCAATTGCTCATCATGTTGTTTTGGGACTCTTGCATCCGTTCTATCATATCTTCTTTGGAGTTTCATTATTTGCTCTGCATCTGTTCTTGCATCTCCTTCGAAATTGTTCAAATCTTTGATCCATTTTCTTTGTCTTATACGAGTCCGTAGTGATGTCCGGTTCGATTTCTTTTTCTTCTCTATTGTTTCTCTTTTGTTTTTCTATTAATCTTAACCAATTAGGCTTCTTTTTATAAACTTTAATGCATGTAATATGATGTAATGCAAATGCATGAATGCAGGAAGAAGACATCGATTCTGATCAACTTCATTTTAGAAAACTTTATTAGAAGGCAAAACCCTTTACACAAAGTAGATTACAAATACGTTCTAGCCCTAAGACCTAAGGTTTTGATTTTTCCAAGTAGAGAGATTAGCTCCTCATCACGACCCGGTGGTAGCCCATATCTCATGCCCAATATGTCAGCCTCTTCAGCCAAAGTCTGTAGGTGATCAGCTACTTCTCGAATCTGGATTATTACTTCTCCCATGAGGTAGTCCCGGCTTCGAACTTGCTCGCAAGAATGGTGAAGCTCTTCCTCCCAACGTCTTTCTCTCTTTTCCAGAAGCTCAATCCAGAGCTCGCTACTATGTAATGCCGATTCCAACTCTTCAACCCTACCTTTCATTTCCTCTATTTTGTTCAGGCTTGTCTTTAGTTGGCTTTCCGAGTCTCGACTCCGATAATGGTGTAGAGATCGCCCAAGCTCGGCTATTCTAGCTTCTAATCCTTTTTTTCTCTTTTGGTCTTACATCTCGCCTTCTCTAAGTCTTCCTTTTGCGCTCGTATTTCATGAAACTTTTTCTCCCAACTGCTAACTTTGGCTCTTTCCTCTCTGACCTCTTGTTGCCACTGCTCCGAAGTTTTCCCTAATCCCGCGTTTTTTATCGTTAAGCGCATCCTCTTGTACTCCATCTTCAAATTATCTCGGTCTTCCTCTACTTTCCACTTTTCCTTTTTGAGTTTCTCAGCCTCTGATTTTTGACCGTCCACCTCTAATTGGAGGAGCATCTTTTCTTCCTCTAGCCTTTCTATCCTTTTCCCGAGTTCCGAGCTCATCCGTTCAAAATCTTGCTTCACAATCTCTAATTCTGATGGGACCACTCGCATGCATTCTTCTCTTGATCGGGCGCCTTACGGTTTGGCTCAGAATGTTATCATTGACCTCCTAGCCTCCATTCAATATATTCTCGTGGTCGTCCTCGGGCACGTAGACAATCTTCTCATTCGTGAATCGATTAGGGCACTAGAAATCTCTTTAACCCTTTTCTTATAGCTTCCCCTTCATATGAAAACTCGCATTGAGCTAGCCCGTATGTCGTTGGTACAAAGCTGTCTTGAACTATCTTGTCTTAGGACCAAAGAAAGGCGTGGCGGTGGCACCCCAAATTCCCAATAGGGAACCAGTCAAAGCTTTCGAACGATAAAGGATCCCGTCGGGAATCATCCGGGAGCTTTCCACTCGATGTCGTCCTCTTGAAGGTTTTGAAAAGAGCGATCCAATTTTCTTCGGACACATTCTCTCTTCTAGGCGAAGTTGCTATCTCTTCTAGCGGGAGTACTTTTCGACATGAACCGCAAGACACTTTCTATTTTCCAAAAGTGACTATGGAACCAAGCCAATAACAATCGCAAGACATCCAATAAACTCGCCTTCACCTCTTCTCAGGCATGCGGTCAAGGATCTCGAACGTTTGGCTAAGATGGCGTGAACGGTGTGACCCCTTTGTCTAACAATTTGAATAGATCAATAATCGCTTCATCAATGTGCCTTAAAGCTTTGGGGAAGATTACCAGTAGTAAATACACAAGTCCAAGATGTCTACCTTTTTCTTCAGTGTCGGGATGCGCCAGATCGGTCTCTCAAACATATCCAGGTATGCATTTACCTCGCCCTTCTTTTGCATTCTAGTGAGACCCACTGTTCGCTTCATTCTCGTGATATTCATCAACTTCTTCGCAAAGGTTGGGCCATTAAGCGCCTTGGAATAAGCTTTGTCAACTTGAATTCTTGGGCGTAGCAAGGTCGTATACTCTTCTCTTGTGGGAACAGATCCACTTTTCCAAGGAGAAAGCATTTATAAACGGCATTCGAGGCGGGTCATTGCTCGAGCATGTGTGCTTGTCTATTTTGACCTCAAGCGGTAAGGCGGTCGTAGTAAGTACCATAGAAAATTTGTTTCGCTTCATCATCTCACTGAGTCCAAATTTCTTTCAACTCTTGGAGCTCGTTCTTCGTGACAATCGATATTGGTGAAGTTCAGTAGCTCAGACACATATCCTTCGACTAAGCTATCTCCTTTTTCTATTTGGCATTGTTTCGACCATATCGCGACTACCGCATTGTCTTCTACTTTATCAAGGAATTCACTTTCTATAACCGACTTCCCAACTCGAAGCGGACCGTGAATCGATGTCTCTTTAAAATATGAAATGATATGCACAAAAAGAAAGAAACACAAAAGGTTAGTACCATGGAATGTAAAGCAAGTAAAATAAACTAATGCCTATTTGGGTGACCACTAAGGTTTGCCATAGCTCTACCTAAGGTGGGCTCCTAGGGTTTGCTATATACGGCTTAGTTCTAAAGTTCGAGGTTCCCGAACCAGCAGATTCCTCGATCCTCACCCATTATAGGCTCATGCGGACCGAGTTCGGTTCAGGGGAATACATTTCCTATGGCCATGCGGAAGTGAAAACTTCACGGAGACATAGGTACGGATGTATTCAAAGCGATCCACTAGCCCATGCGGAGGTGAAAACCTCACGAAGCATAGCTTCGCTCCCACTTAAAGGTGTGACCACAACGGTCATGCAATGCAATGCCAAAGTATTTACAAGGCTAATATTGAAGATGCGTTAAAAGAAGCATGATTTTTCAAAACCATTTTAATTAACGGACAAAATCAATCAATCTATGGCTTGACCTCGCGTCCCGAAAGGAGTCGCCAAGTCGTCGTAACCATTTTTTGGGTGAAATGGTAAGCGACGCGGTCGACTCGATTTTTAAAAAGAAAAAAGGAAAGGAGTCGCCACCGATCTTTATTTGGTGTGATCGGATCACCTTCGTTTTAATAAAACATTTAATTTACTAAAAGCAAAGTGCTTTTTGGTCCACGAACTTTGAGAAAGCAGATTCGAGGTCGATTACGTGCGAGAAAGGATTAGCACCCTCGACACGCCCAAAATTGGTACCAAACCGATTGATTGATGTCCTATTTGTTGAAAACTTTAAAGGATTCGAAAATGCAATGCTTTTTATTTTAAACTTGGAAGGACGTTAAGGCTTTCTTATTTTCAAAGAGGTAAAGCATCACGTCCGAAGAAGTTAGGGCACAATACTTTAAACTCCGAAACTAAGCTTGCCTTTTGAAACTTGGTTTTATTTGAAGAGGATCTTCCGTTATTAATCAAATGAGAAATCGGAACCCGATGAAGTTAGGGCTCGATTTCGAGATTTCAAATACTAAGATTGCCTCTATTTTAGGAAAGGAAACTTATCCCGAAGTATCTAAGTGTCGAGTCCGATGAAGTTAGGGTACGACATTTCAATTCCGAGATCAAGTATTTTGTTTTAAAATTGCAACTTCAAAAGGATATCCCGTTGTTTAACATAAACGAGTAAAACGGAACCCATGAAGTTAGGGCTCGATCTTCCGAATTTTCAAATACCGATCATTATCTTTATTTTGAAAATTTGATTGATTAATATTAGACAAAGTAATGATACTAATGCGAATATATGAATAAATCTAATCCTTATAAGCGAATGAGCAAATAAATTATGAAATAAGAATAACAATAATTAAATCATAGAAACAAATAGGATGATAATAATAATAATAACAATAAATAAATAAAATTAAAAATGATAAATACTTAAAATGCTTTAAAGTATTAAAAAAGTAAAGAGCAATAAACGAATAAATAATAAGTAAATGAAATGACAAATAAATAAATAAAATAACAAATAAATAAATAATGAATAAAATAATATAAAACAAAATTCATAAATGGTGAAGATTAAACAATGATAATAATAAGAGTACATTAATAATGAAAATGATGACATATTAATAAATGAACAATAGTAAAATAAATAAGAGTAATAATAATAAAATAAAATAATAATAATGATACTAGTAATAAAGTAATAGTAATAGTAAATAATAATAATTAATAATAGAGGAATAAAATAATAATAATAATAATAATAATAATAATAATAATAATAATATAGTGTAGTAATACATGATACTATAGTAATAATAATAATAAAATAATAGTAATAATAAATAATCAATAAAAATATTAAATAATAATAATGATGATGATTAAAGGGAGGGCCGAATCGAATTAAAATAAAATTGGGCGATTTATAATAAAAGAAAGGAAAAGGACCAGATTGTGATGCTTGCGAAAATATGGGGGACGAGGAGCGCAAATTTACCCAAAGAGTCTAAACGCAGCGTTTTAGAGAGACTAAATCTATAATCGCGCAAAGTTCTGGGGCAAAATTGAAATAGCAAAAGACCTCATTGTAAAATATAAAAATGCGGAAGGATCACAAGCATAAAATTCCCTTTTTCGCAAAACACGCGGATCCTCTGAGCTGGCGGGTCGTCCATGGAACACGATTTAAACGGCGTCGTTTTGGGGCCACTGTATCAGGCCCTAAACGACGTCGTTTTACAACCTTTATAAATTCAAAATTTCGCCCCTTTTTTTCATTTTAGCAGCTTCTTAAAAAAAAACCTTTGTCTCTTTTTGTTTTCTCTGGGGGAGGGTGGCGCGATTTTGGCGAGGGCCGCTTGGCCGATCATCGCCGACGTCAGACTCGGCCACCGCCCACTATGGTAGGAAGGTAAAAATTTTTTATTTTTTATTTTTTTAACTATATATTTTTATATTATCTAGTCTCATGAAAAAAAAGAAATAACTTTGGAAAATAAAAGAAAAAAAATAAACCTTTTGCCTCTGTTCTTTCTGGTTTTTTGAATCTTTGCGTTTTCTTTTCTCGTGTTTGGATCGATGTTTTGCGCTTTAAAAAATTTGCTTTCTATTGATGTTCAAAAAGAAAAGGGGATCCTTTACACTGTTTTTGCCCGGTTTTTATAACCGAGAGGGGAGAAAGAAAAAACAAAAAGAAACAGTTCCTTCTTCTGCTGATATTTGTCCCTATCTTTTTCGCGTGTTTTGCAGGCCATGGGAGCGTCGTGAAGCGGTGGTGCGGAGAGGCGGTGGGGGTCAAGTCGAGGGTCGACTCGGCTAGGGTTTTCTGTCTCCTTCTATTTTGGCTGAAAGTGTTTTTTGGGCCATTTGGGCCTGTTTTGGTTGTTTTTTTTTTTGTTTTCTGATTGGTCTGATGGGCTGGGGTGGTTGGTTTTTAGGTTTATTTGGGTTTTGGGTATTAAACGGGTTTAGGGTATGTAAATGGGTTTACTGGGCTGAGAGAATTTGTAAAATTTTGTTTCTGTTTGTTTGTTGGGCATTAATGGGCTCCGGGCAATAATTGGGCTCTACAGCTTTTTGGATACAACTTATCCAAGGCTTCCATATCACTAATTTATCTTTCTATTTCTTTCACTCTTTTAGTTCAAATTTGTCTAAGTCTACTTAGAAGTGTACAACACTAAGGTTACAATAATCTTAGGATATTGATTGGTTGTAATTGGTGGTTTGCTAGTGGAGTATTTCTCTGGGTAGATGTTGGTGTATTTATCGAATTATTTATTATTTTTCATTTCTTATCTTAAAGTGTAAAATGTAAAAATAAAATTATCCATATATTTAGTTATTATCTAATCATCAGTGTTATTTTTATCAATTTTTCTAGTCACTGACATAGTCTATGTTTTGTAGATGTTGAGACACCTTGTTCCTTTCAAAATATCTTTACTTCTTCTTTCCAACATACTAATAGTAATCAAATTAGAGGTTTTACTTTAAGATTTTTTATGAGCCATCATTCAAGATGTTGTGAATTGATTTTTCTTCATGATATAAATTTTTAGTATTATAAAAATCATTTTTTTACATTTGAGCTTTTAATTATATTTTTATTATAAATAAAAAATATTTACAGAGCTATAATCTATATCTATCTATATATATATATATATATATATATATTATAAAATTAACTTTTAAGGGAGTCGTTAGGAGTAAATAGGGTATTGTAAAGATTTGAAATCATTAGGAATTAGTGGGGCAAAATGGGTAAATTACCAACACTCAGGCATTATGAAAATTTAAATATAATAATATTTTAAATTATTATTAAATCACTAATCAAAATGCAATTATTTTATAAAATATCAAGGTAGACATTTCATTTTTCTTTGAAAATAATAACTTTCATATATTAGGATAAAATAGGCATGTAAACTTAAATTTAAATGTCAAAATGGACCGTTGACTTTTATAGAATTATAATTGTTTTTATATGATATTAAAATGCAATTATTTTATATAATATCAGGTTGGACCTTTTATTTCTCATTAAAAAATAATAATTTTCACAAATTATATAAAACAACTTAAGGAATTTTATGAAATAAATAGGGGTAAATAGGCATGTAAACTTAAATTTAAGCGTCAAAATGGAAACAAGTGAATGAACTAAATCGAGAAGATTAAACACGCAAAATTTAACGTGAAAAACTCCTCAAATGAGGATAAAAGGCCACGCAAAAAAGAGATTTCACTATAATAAAAGGAGAGTACAAAAGATGGAGAGAATTAAAAAAAAAAAAACCCAAAACCCACAAGAAAAACGCTTCAAAGCAAAGAACAAAATCCTCTCAATCTAAATATTTATGTTGTGTATCTAGCCTAGAATAATTGTGACCTATTTATAGTCTAAAATTCGTAGTATAAATTGACTAGAATACCCTTAGATTAATAACAGTTTCGAATAACAATTTTATATTATAAATTATAAATGATGACAAGGAAATAATAACATAATTCTAAGATTGTTAAGTAAAGAATAATATATATTTTATTAATTCTTTTAGTAAGTAGATATGATTTAGTTAATTTGCTAATAATAAATATAGAATTTATTGTTATAATATTTCAACATATTTTTTATTAATTTCCAACCAGTTACATTTTTAGTATAAAAAGCAAACAATTATATTTTTAAATGCTTGATAAATACTTTAATTTGTCCGTTGTTACTTTTTTTTTAAATTTATGTTATAATATCTCTCTGTACACATATAAGTATATTAAGAAGAAGAGCTTAAACGTGTTGAAGTTTTGAGAGGGAATCAACATGGTTAAAGAGCAATGGCTTATTATGCCCAAAGTTGAACCATTAGAGCTCCTTAATTTATAAAATTGTTTGGTATTTGGTAATTTCTTTTATTTCAAGTTTGCTTTTTAGTTTTTATAATCCTTCATAATGAATGTTAGCTATGATTTTCATTATCTTCTACAATAAGAAAACGTGCACGGATGAAAGATTGTACATTGATATGAAAACTCATGTTATCAAGATTATGTTTCTTGGTGTTGTATTTCGATCTATTTATGTAAGATGTTGCATAAATATGTTATCATTGGGATAATGAATAAAATAATATTTTCATTGTTTATATCTATCCATGTCCTCTTTAGTTATTTGTAATGAAAAAAAACTTTAAATATTAATTTGAAAATCAAGATATAATTTAGGGCTAATTTATAAATAAACCAAAAGTGTATTACTAAAATCCATGTTAAATGTTCTAAAATTTACTATACGTATTACTATAAACATTAAACAACAATAAATTGATAGGTAATTATAGATGACATTATCATCTATTTAGTATTTAAGAGTGATGTTTTGAACTAACTTAAAATTGACAATCAAATCAATAAATATGTAATAACTTTTGTTATTATATATGATTTTTATTATTTAATAATAAAAATAAATTTCATTATTATATAATTAATATGAATTAAATAAAATAAATAATTACATAAATATATACTAAATATTATCTAATAAATTCTTACCATTATTATTTCAAATTAAAACCACTAACTTCGTTAGACAACTTGTTGAAGAGCATTAGATTTTACATTTACCTATTATTCTTTAATTACTCTTATTGAACACTCATAATGTTATAAAATAAAGAGAGATGGGAGAATAAAGAACAAAGAAAATATAAGAGCAATAGACAATGTACTTTATTAATCAAAGGGATAATTACAATGCTTCATTTCTATTTATAGGCATAATAAGTATAAAAGAAGTAAAGATCTAATTCTAATAACTATTAGAATTTAAAGTACATTAAAACTTTGTCTTGATCATGATGGACATCCACTTAATAAGATATTCATAACACTCCCCCTTGGATGTCCATTGATAGATAATATGCCTCGTTAAAACTTTATTAGAAAAAACCCTGTAGGATAAAAACATAATGAAGGAAAAAGAGTATACAATCTATAATACATATAATATGCTGCCTCATTAAAAACCTTACCAAGAAAACCCAATGAGACAAAATCTCGATTAAGGGAAAAAGAGTGCAACACGTATTCACTCCCCCTCATGAAAACATCACATATTTTCTCATATTGTACGTATTCAATCTTGAATACTAGTTTTTCAAATATTTGAATGTATTTGCTAACCATTTATATCACCATTCTTTTAAAAGTCATGAGTGAGGGAAATTTGGGAAAATATATTTTGATCTCTTCAGGAGATTCAACAATAATCATAACAAACTTTAATCATGATTCTTTTATAAAAACACAATAGGTATTTTGGATCATTTTATAATCCTCCTTCAACTACCCAAATTTACCACATATGTTCAAATTATTTCAATTCATATAAATGAATAATTTACGAAGAATTTCAATATGTTTCTAGCATTCTAAATCCTTCAAGGATTTTAATATAAACTTTAATATATAGTGATTTATAAAGGTTGTAACAACAACCATTGACGCAAGTTAAATCTTTTATGAATTGTTAATTTAATAAAATATCAAAATGTTATTGCATCCACCACAAAAGAATATTATATCTTTTCATAATCAATACCGATACTTAGCGAAAAACTTTATATTTTTATTCCGCTTTTGCAAAACTACTTCATCTGCACTCTCATCGGCTTTATACCTTTAGATATTTGGACTATTGGTTCAAAAACTCCACGAATTTAATTGTATTTGAGTTGTGTCTTTCTATTTTGATCAATTTATTCCATATCTATATTTCTCAATAGATTTATTCAAGATCCTCCTTTTATTTCATTATTTCAATAATAATATCGCATGTAAAATCATTGTCGACCACTTTTATTATTCGGTTCCACATTTTCTTGAATTGACATAACTTATCGAGATATCTTATTTTCATTATTTTAAAATTCAGTCCCAAGTACCTGAATCTCTTATGAAGTTTTACTTATTAGTTATGTCTTGGGTCTCTTCTGGAGCACCCGCCTCCACTATATGACCATCTAGAATAATTTTCACCTTTAGAATCGATCAATCTATCATTTATTCTAACTGATTGTCCTACTGGGACTTTGATTCAAATTAAAATATTAGATGGTATATAACACTTGGTTATTCTCATTAAGGTTGTAAGTACATCTAACAGTTAACTTGTAATGAGTTATCCTTATTGAACTTCTAGTTCAATTACTCACCCCCTAACTCATTACAAGTTATTGTTTCTCTTCCCCTAATGTTGGGAAAACTAACAACTCATATCACAATTAAATCTCGAATTAATTGCTCAAAAATATTATAAGGAGACTCATATAAATATACATTCCCAATCTCTTGTTATGACATATGCGTTGTGGTGGAGCATTTGGAACATATACCGCACATCCAAAAATTGTAAAATGGGAAATATTCGGCTCTTGACCAAAAATCAATTGTAATGGGAGTATTTATAATTTATTGGCTTAATGTGTACAACATGTAAATCAATACAAGCATGAATCTCATGCTGAAATAGAAAGTTTTGTCTCATAAGTAATGGTTTAGTTATTAGTTGGAGGCATTTGATAAACAATTCAGCTAAATCATTTTGTGTGTGAACATGAGTTACAGGATGTTCAACTTTTATCCCAATTGACATGCAATAATCATTGAAAACTTTGGATGTAAACTCATCAACATTAGCAAGATGAATTGTTTTAATTGCATAATCTGAAATTAATCATTTAAACAAGTAATCTCGCAAACGACAAGTTGTGAGTTGATAACGCATGTGATTATTTTGTAGATGCATCTACCAAAATCATATAATAACAAAACCATCCACATGGTAGATGAATCGGCCCATATTCATTTTAGAAATGCAAGACATTAAATCTCAACTTTAGCTAGTGAGTTTCTAAAAACCAATTTTTATTGAGAACAAGCAACAAATGAGAATTCTTTAAATTAAAGAATCTTCTGGTTCTTTAAAGGATGTCCATTTGAATTCTGAATTAATTTTCACATCATATAGGATCCAAGATAGTCTAACTAGTAACGCCAAGTAGTAAACACATTTGTATTAGTAAACTTCTAGTTTACTTTAACATTTGTTTCAATTGTACTAAATTATAACAAATTGATAATTTTATTATCATTTCTTTTAATTTGTATCCACATATAAGTACTATTGTGACATTTACTACTGAAAATGTCTAAATCAATGTGAAGTCTATAATGCCACCAAGTCAATAAATATAATTTCCAAATAATTATATATAATATTCGCTTCAGGGAATATGCTAAAATCTTCAAATGCCCAAAAATCTATTAACAACAAACTTTGATAGTGGATCTTATTTTCCATGTGTATAACAAGTATATAAACAATAACTTTTCATACATAAGTTTTCTCTCTCATAAGTAAATCTTTCACAGTCAAATATTTTACTTTCAACCCTTTAATAGGGATGATGATAAAAGAATATCATAAAGATTATAAATTAATAACTCAATCCCCTTTTTTTATTCATATGAAATATAATATTTTCCTCATTTACAATCTCAATATGAGATCCATTATAAATAACTTTTAAAAGTAATGCATTAACCATCACAAATTTTGTGTTTTTAGATAATGATATATTAGCTCTTCCGGAGCTTTCAACTAATTTTGTATTATCAAATATTGGAATAATATTTGTTTGTTTTAGTACCAAATAAGATAAATATTTTCTATTTGTAATGATAGAATTCATTACTACATTTTCATATCATTCCTCAAAGAATATTAACAAAATAAAATATTTGGGCATACGCCACATATGTGGTCAATAATCTTTTATATCACATTGATAACATAAGTTATCTTTATCCTTTGAAAAGTTATCTTGAGAACTCTCATTATTCTCTTATTTATTACTATGTTCCCACTTTTAGTGGTCCATAAGTATATCTTTTATTTTCTTTATGTTTACATTCATTTCGGGGAATGCAACAAATCTAGTAAGATGGACTTATAAAAGTCCCAATAGATTCTTTATTTCATAATCACCATCGTAAACATACGTGAGATTTCAAATCAAAATCTATCTATGCATGTTGTCATGATTAGTCTCCAATTATAATAAACAATAAATAAAATATAGTAAAATATACCTGAAGATCTTTAACATCATCGTCATCACTAAAAGGTATGAGATAGTTCGAAAATATTCTTGATTTCATATAGATAACGATATCAAATCTTTCACTATCCTTAATAACAAAAAGTAAAATAAGTTAATCAAAACAATGATAACATATAATGAACGAAGATTGAAAAATAATAATCAGATATGAAACATTAAATAAAAAATTTTCCTATAAAAACTTTGCATCTTGCTGTCAAAGAAATTGAAAATGATGGAGGATAAATTTGATCGTCGATAAAAGGAACAATCACTTTGAACAAGATCGTGCAGATAACGTGTTATAAAATAAAGAGAGATGGGAATAATAAAGAACAAAGAAAATATGAGAGCAATAGACAATGTACTTTATTAATCAAAGGGATAATTACAATGCTTCATCTTTATTTATAGGCATAAGAAGTATAAAAAAGTAGAGATCTAATTCTAATAATTATTATAATTTAAAGTAAATTAAAACTTTATCTTAATCATGATGGACATCCACTTAATAAGATATTCATAACAAGTTTTAATTTTTTCAATTTTCAATTAATTTTTTTTTGGTAGAAAATGACAGCATTAAGTAATTACATTAGATAAAATTATAATCAAAAGGAAATAGATATGCTGCGATCTCTTTCCAACAAGTTTATGACCGAAGCCGGTGGGAATCTAAATAAACATATCAAAGAACTACATGTATTAGCACGTTTAGGCATGTAACCAGCAACATCAGGACATATTGGATACGAATCTCCTATTTCCGATGCAAAGCTTGATGTAACAGCCGCAATTCCATTAAACTATTATTAACTCCACCAGTCAATAATTATTACTCATTAATTTGCATTCTCAATGTATCTCATTAAATACTAATTATTTTGGTTCTTTTATTTAATATAAACATTCCAAATATTTTCTATCTCAACGAGTTTAGTAAAACATATCATTATATAAATTATGATTTGATATATTGGCAATTGAGCCTTTAATTCTATAAAAGAATAAGAAATCGTCATGTATCCCATTTATTTATTTTTATTATTTTAAATATAAATTAAAGATATAACTTTTAAAATAAACATAATGTTTATAATATTAACTTTTCAAATTTTTAATTAATAATTTTTGCTTTTTGTTTATTTAACTAATAATTTTAATTCGTTAATTATAGCAAAAAAAAATCAAATTTGTGGTATTATTTTTGGATTTTGTGAAAAGAGAAATCACATTTCATCACATTCATAAATGGTATGCAGATTATATATGGTAATAAATATCCAGAGAGGATTTCTGTAGAAAGACGAGCAAAAGCAGTTTTAATAATTGAAATAGAAACGCAGTGGCAGTCAAACGTGTACAAAGCAGTGAACACTTCTCCAAAAAAAAGACACATTTCGAAAACTCATAAAGTTCATACATCAAACTTTCACTCTCTCTCTTTACTTCAGTTTCCTCTTCTCCCTTTCTTCTCTGCTCTTCTCCTTGCGCCAGGTAATACTACTCGCCCCTTTTTTTTTCTTACTTTTTTGGAACAATCATTTTCTTTTCTTATGTTCAAAGAGAGAAGAATCTTAGATCTATTTTTATTTACCTTTTTGTTTTCTGTTGATTTCTTTTATATAATTTGTTGGTTTTTTTTTTTTTTTTTGCGCATAACTAAGTTAGAAGTTTGTGAAAAAAAAAAAATGAAGTGGGTGTCTCTTGGTTCTAATGGAGAATGGATTTTTGTTCCCAGAAGGCTTGATTTTTGTTTTGTGTAATTATGTTTCACATAGGGAATTGAATTTGTGCTTGAACATTGTGCTTGAACAAATTAAGGTTGGAGAAAAAATGAAATTGGTATTTTCTGGTTTTGAATAAAAGGGGGGAATTTTTTTGTTTGAAACCCTAATTTTTGTTTAATTTTGGTTCAAACGGGCACTTAGTTTTGTGCATAAAAGAGGGTAAAGTGGAGTGACTTGAAGAAAAGGGGAAAAGGAAGTTGGTGGAAAAGCTTGATTTTTGTGTAATTTTGGTTCACACAGGACACTGGTTTTGTGCATCAACATGTCTAGGATTGAGCAAATTAAAATGGGTATTTCTTGTTTTTGAGGGAAAAGGGAAATGTTTGGTTAAAAATCCTGATTTTTGTGTAATTTTGGTTCATACAAGAGGTTGCTTCTGTGCATAAAAGAGGGGAATGGTGGAAAAGTTTGATTTTTGTGTAATTTTGTTTCATATAGGACATTGGTTTTGTGCCTAAACATGTCAGGGATTGAGTAAATTGAAATGGGTACGAGGTAAAAGGGAAATTTTTGGTTTAAAACCCTAATTGTTTTATTTTTGCTTTATACAGGAGCTTGGTTTTGTGCATAGAAGAGGGAAAACTGGATTGATTTAAAGAAAAAGGGGGAAAAATACTTGGCTGAAAAGCTTTAGTTTTGTTTGAAATGGAAGGAGGGTTAGGTGGAAACACCGGTCCAACAAATCCCAGTGATAAATCTAAAGTTTTGGATGTAAAGCCACTACGGACATTGGTTCCGTTATTCCCCGAGCCACCTGAGGGTCCTCCTTTTGTCTGTGTACCTCCTAATGGCCCTTTCCTGTCTGGGTTTTCACCATTTTTCCCTTTTAGTGGACAACAAGTATCCCAACCTACACCTGACCTTAACCAAAATTACTTCAATTCAACTGCTGTTCCGCTTCGGTCAGTTAGAGCCGAACCAGCACCAGCTTCTGGCAATGGCAGTCATAAACACAAGTCAGCTGGACCAAGTTCTGTGAAGAAGAAAGCAAAGAGGCGAAAAGATTCAGAGTCTGTCTTAAACTCTCTTATGAATTTCAATCCCGGAATTAGTTCATCCGAACGAGATGATGGTAACAGGCAATTGGTCGAAAGTGTGCTTTTGAGGTTTGATGCACTTAGGAGAAAGCTTAGCCAAATGGAAGATGCTAAGGAATTACATTCCAGTATTATTAAGCGTTCAGACTTGAAAGCTGCCAACATGATGTTGACCAAAGGGGTGCGGACTAACATGAAAAAGAGAATCGGGGTTGTTCCGGGTGTTGAAATCGGGGACATTTTCTTCTTCCGGATGGAGCTATCTTTAGTGGGGTTGCATTTTCCATCCATGGCTGGAATTGACTACATGGCTATCAAGAGCGGTGATTTAGAGGGTGAGCGAGTGGCTTTAAGCATCGTTTCATCTGGAGGGTATGATGATGATGCTGAAGATCCTGATGTTTTGGTATATAGTGGTCAAGGTGGGAGTGCCAGTAGAGATAAAGAAGCATCTGATCAGCAGCTTGTAAGGGGCAATCTTGCTTTGGAAAGGAGCTTCCACCGAGGAAATGAAGTACGAGTCATTCGGGGTTTGAAAGATAATGTCCATCAAATGTCGAAGGTCTATGTGTATGACGGGCTTTACAAGATCCAAGAATCGTGGATGGAGAAAGGGAAATCGGGTTGCAACATGTTCAAGTATAAGTTAGGAAGGATCCCTGGGCAGCCAGCTGCTTTTGCCACATGGAAATCTATTCAGAAGTGGAAAGAAGGTCTTCCTTTGAGGGCCGGACTTATTATTCCCGACCTCACTTCAGGTGCAGAAAGCACACCTGTTTCACTCGTAAATGAGGTTGATGATGAAAAGGGGCCTGCTTACTTCACATATTCCCCAACTGTCAAGTATTCAAAATCATTCAAATTAGTGCAACCTTCTTATGCTTGCAGCTGCCATGATGCGTGTCAACCTGGAAATTCTAACTGCTCCTGCATTCAAAAGAACGGGGGCGATTTCCCTTACACCACCAATGGGGTTCTAGCGTGTCGAAAACCCATGATTTATGAGTGTGGTCCCACATGCCCTTGTATTCGGAACTGCAAAAACCGAGTTATACAAACTGGGTTGAAAGCTCACTTAGAAGTTTTCAAGACAAGAGATCGTGGTTGGGGTCTACGGTCATGGGACCCTATTCGAGCAGGTACATTTATTTGTGAATATGCAGGTGAAGTTATTGATGAAACCAAGGCAAGGCAGGAAAGTGGAGATGGTGAAAGCGAGTATGTTTTTCATACAAACCGTCTCTACGAATCCTTCAAGTGGAATTTTGAAGCCGAAAATAGTGAAGATTTTGATATCCCATCTCCAGTAATCATAAGTTCAAAGAACAGTGGAAATGTAGCTAGATTTATGAACCATAGTTGCACCCCAAATGTTTTCTGGCAGCCAGTGATGTATGAACATAACAACGAAGCGTTTCTCCATATTGCTTTCTTCGCAAAGAAACACATCCCTCCTATGACAGAGTTGACGTTCGATTATGGGATTCCGCAATCAGGGGAGATCCAAGCCGACAACCTCCCGGCAAACGGAAGGAAGAAATGCTTATGCGGATCACCGAAATGCCGAGGTTATTTCTATTGAGCTTCGGTTGCGAACTTTTGGCCTCTGGAAGGAGGTATCGGATCTAGCACAGCTTTGTCTAAAAATCATGCAACTCTCAATGGTGCATTATATATTTAAATGTTTATAGCTTGTTGGCATGCTATATGGCTGCCATTAAATTGCAGAAGAACTGGAAAACCATGTTTGATGGTGATTTTGTAGTCTATCTTGTAGAAATGGGAATCAATCAATAGTTCAAGTTAAATGGCAAATTACTTGGTATTTAACTTAAATAAAATTAAGTTTATTTTTTGGTAAAGAAAGATGTCCAAACTTGGCATTAAATATTTAATGAAGTGAAATGACAGTTACTTTGAATATCGAATCATAACATTAGTTTTTCTAGTTAGGAGACAAATCAATTTTTTGTTGACATACTTTCTGCCCCTATCATCTTTAATGATGATCCATCACTTTTTTCTATTTTACATCAATTACAAAATTTACACATGTAAAATTAAACTTTTGATGTGCCTCAAATATTTGTCCTTTCAAACTCCAAATTTAGTCCGTCCGAGTCATAATTTTGTATTTTTATTTTTAAGAATTTTTTTTATTTTTAGATTTCAGAATTTAGATCTAACTATTAATACTTTTAAAATTATTTTATTAAATTTAAGTTTATTATAATGTCCTGTTACCAAGTGAATCTTTTATTTCAAAATGTCACAACAATAAATTTAACATCATGTATTTTTTTTTAGGAAATAATTTACATTAGGATCATCCTAAAAGTATAGTTTTAGGCACTAATAAAATAGTAATACATAATTAAATTTTAAAGATAACAAAGTATTACTATCGCTCATTTATACGTAATATCTTCTCCAATTTAATTTAACTTTAATTAAATTACTTAAAATAATTAATTTTTAAATTATAAACCAATATTTTCTTCTTTTATAAATTTTAATCATTTTTTCTATAAGTTAATCTTTTTATTTTTGTGCAACCAATTTTTTAAAAATAATAATTTTTATGCAACTTTTTCCATGTCATTAACACATAATTTTAATAATTATTTCACCTTAAATTTAGAACCCTGAAGTTTCAGGTATGAGATTTAAGGTTTAGGGTATGAGACTTGATGTTTAAGATTTAGGTTTAGGGTTCAATATTTTGGAGTTTAGGATTCATGTTTAAGGTTCAAGGGTTCAGTGTTATGAGTTACGAGTTCGAGATTCAGGATTCGGGTTCAAGGTTCAAGGGTCTAGGATTACAGGTTCATGTTTAGTGTTCTATATTTTGGGTTTAGGGTTCGGGATTATCAAAATCATGTGTCAATGACATGAAAAAAAATTATCTAAATGTAATTAAATAATTGGAAAGGGACTATGAAAATATGGTGGGAAGGGTTCATAAAATAATTTCTTTATGGATAAGTGTATAATAATAATTTCATGTCTTTAAATTTTGTTGATGTAACAATTTTTATTGGTGCCTAATATCCTTAATTTTAGGATGAAAATGTAATTTTTTTTATTGTTAAATTTAACAATAAATTTAATTAAATTGAATGACAACTGAACTATTACAGTAGCACATGTCAAACACTAACATCAACTTCTCCATTCTAACAATAACAAGATTCGATTGCAATTAAATTTAAACCTGTTATTGTAACATACTTAGCAACCAAAGTGAAAATACTTCTTAATTCTTGCTTAATGAGACAGAATCTAACTGTACCTACTACACAATAAAGCTCAAAATTTCGGACACAAAACCAAAGTCCAATAAAGAAAACCCACTACTTCCTCCAAACATATTAATTAGACACAATCCATATCGGTAAAAATATCACAGAGATTTTTGCATTAAGAGTTAGATTACATTTTATCTATTCTATTAAACATTCATAAATTAGCCCATATACATTAAATTAAAGGGCAAAGAAGTCCTTTCTGTTAAAAATTTTTTTCATTTGTACTATTAAAATTGACGTGGTTGATGGAATAACCAGACACTGATACGTGATGTGCCACGTGTACCTTATACTGATATACAATGACCAATTTTTAACCGTAGAAATTTATTAAATTTTTAACAAAGGAATCAATTTGCTTTTAGATCTAACGTATACAAATTAATTTTTTCATTTTTTGAATAAAGGAGATAAAATGCAATCCGACTCCTAATATAAAAGCATTTATAAAACTTTTACCATCAATGTCAATCCTTCTTATTAATATTGAATAATCCTTCATGGACAAAACATTTTTTTTTTTGTGTGTGTGTGAAAAAACTAATTGTCTGACTTGAAGAATATCCTGATCAGAGGACCATTCACCATTACCAACCTTTAGAGCAGTAATACGATTAAACTTCCTCCTCTGAATTGTGCAACTATGAAAAAAAATTAGTGTTTCGATCGCCAAAATTAAGCCGGTCACACCTAGCCTTTTGCTTCCACAACAACTCCTCATGGTTAAAGACACTCTCCAAAATTTCAAGCTAAGATAAGCGAGCAGAATTTGATCGGTCCATTGCTCGTTGAATATTTGAAAGCGAATTTAGTATTTGCTTCTTCTTAGTACCAATAAATCCATAATAGATATGTTCCGATCCTTAATACAAGAGGTAAAATGAGATAATGACTCAACCATATTACCCAAATAACTCCACTTGCCTTTAACAAAAGTAGCAAAATTCTAATGCTTCATCTACCTAGCTAGGAACCGAAAAGGCTTACCTTGGCCAACATTAAATTCGATCTCATTGAAAGGAGAAGGGGCCTGTGGTCAGACTTGAGCCTCAGAAGATGAGCAACTGAACAATTTGGAAAAGCTGATACCCACACATCATTAGCTAGCGCCCTATCTAACCTCTCAAACGTCCCACCTCTATGCCAAGTGAAGGATGGTTCTGTTAGTACAAATCTCCGGTGAGGAAAATCTCGAACACACGAACAAAACTCAAACAGAAGAAAAAATAGGACAAGGCTCCAAGGCGTGTATCAAATCACTATCTTTAAGGTTATATTCGCCCCCACCTATCTTTAGTGTGCAAATGAGTTCCAAGCAAATTAACCTCGAGGATACAATGAAGCCAATGGCTATTTGCGTTTTGCACTGATGAGAATAGCCCACTACACACTAAGCAATGTATGACAAGAAACTCAATTTCTATAAAGGATTTCTGCAGTAATGCTTTATAGAACAATCTAACAATATTAGAAAATGAAGGAAGAAAGAAAGAATATTGGAATTTGTTGGTATATCTCCAAATGAAATCTGATTCCTATTTATAGGAATTTTCATGTCTCTTCATAGAGACATCTTTAATCAATAAGTACCTTTCCGAATAATAATATTTTTAAAATAAAAACATAATTATTCATTTAATTATAACTATTCAAATAATATTATTTAAATAGTTAGAATTCTTTTCAAAAATCAAAAATATAATCTTTTGATTAATTATACCTATTCATTAATAGTTATTGGAACACTATAAATATTGTTGAAAATATTCCAACAATCTCCCCCCATTTTTAAAATATTTTAGATTTTGATATTCTTGGAAATCAATTTGCATAAATGAATGTATCTTACGATTGAACCTTCACTTAGTGAAAACATGTTAAAGTTAATCGAAATTGCATGGTAGACTAAGCTTTGAACCAACTATTTCATTTGATTAACCGAACACATCTCACACAATGATTTCAACATCGGTCAATGCATAGTATCCAGGGACACTATTATGGCCATGTGTCTGTGTCCTCTTTTCAAGAGTGCTGTCAGAGCCAAGCCCTTGAGCTCCTAGAAGCGGCCAAACTTCCACTCACATAGGTAGATCCCATCAAGAGTGTTCCCGTAATTATAACACTCTAACATATTTATGTTATAGGTCCATTAAGAGTACATTACTCATCCTTCCCTTATCATTACGAGTACCTAGCACTTTACTCTTAGGATGGATTTATTTATAGTGCTAACAGTCACATACTAATGATGTACTTTGTCTCATTGAACTCAAGACTTGATGTTATACTAATCGTTGAGTCGAGTTTCCATCATGGATGACTCTAATTAACGGGTTTGAGTTCTATCCCTTTTGAGGTCCTTTTTACTGCATCTCTAGCAATACTTTTTGTCAAAGGATTCGCCAAATTTTCACTTGACCTCACATAATTAATAGTGATCACTCCATCAGAGATTAATTGTCTGACATAACTATGTCTTAATCCAATGTGTCTAGACTTTCCATTATATACTTGGCTATATGCCTTTGCTAGAGTAGCCTCACTATCACAACGGATAGAAATAGGTGAAATTGGCTTAGGCCATAAAGGTACATCATAAAGCAAATTTCTTAACCATTCTGCTTCTTTAGATGCAGCGGCTAATGATATAAATTCTGCTGCCATGGTGGAATCAGTAATACATGTTTGTTTCTTGGAACCCTAAGAAATGGCTCCTCCACCAAGAATGAAGATTCATCCACTAGTAGATGCATGATCTTCCAAACTTGTAATCCAACTAGCATCCGAATACCCTTCTAAAAGCGGAGGATATCCATTATAACACAATCCATAGTTAATAGTTTTCTTTAAGTACCTAAGTATTCTATTCAATGCTTGCCAATGCAAACTACTTGGATTACTTGTGTACCTACTCAATTTCCCAACAACATATGCAATATCGGTCTTGTACAAGTCATTATGTACATAAGATGACCAATTAGACTTGCATATTTCAATTGATCAATTTTCCTATCAGCATTAGATACTAATTTTATTTGAGGATCCATGGGTGTAGATCTTTGGTATCGATTGAAAAGATCAAACTTTTTAAGCACATTTTCAATGTAATGTGATTGTGATAAAGCTATAGTGCTTTCATCTCGGGTTATTTTAATCCCAAGAATAACATCTGCTACACCTATATCCTTCATAGCAAAATTGTTTGACAAGAATTTCTTTATGTTTTCTATTTGTTCTAAATCCGTGCCAAAAATGAGCATGTCATCTACATATAAGCAAATTATGACACCTTTTCCATTTTCAAATTTGCTATATATGCACTTATCGGATTCATTTATTTTGTAGCCATTAGCTAAAACAACATTGTCAAACTTTTGGTGCCATTGTTTTGGTACTTGTTTAAGTCCATATAAAGATTTAACAAGCTTACATACCTTATGCTCTTGTCCTGGAACAACAAATCCTTACGGTTGTTCCATATACACTTCCTATTCTAATTCACCATTTAAAATGCGTTTTAACATCCATTTGGTGAACAACCAAATTATATATAGAGGTAAGTGATATTAAGAGTCTAATTGTAGCAATTCTTGCTACTGGAGCATAGGTATCAAAGTAATCAATACCTTGTTTTTGTGTAAAACCTTTGGCTACCAACCTTGCTTTAAACTTATCAATGGTTCCATCGACCTTTATTTTCTTTTTGAAGATCCATTTACAACCTATTGGTTTGGAACCCGGTGGAAGATCAACTAAGATCCAAGTTTGATTTCCCATTATTGAATCCATCTCATCAAATATTGCTTCTTTCCAGAAAATAGAGTCTTGAGATTTCATTGCCTCTTCAAATGTAATAGGATCAGATTCTGTATTATAACAATAAGGTATCTTATTGCACATACTTTCACCTTTTCCTTCTACAAGAAACATCATGAAATATGGTCCAAAATCTTTAACCTTTTTAATCCTCTTACTTCTTCTTAATTCTTGACAAGATTCATCATTATTATCAATTTGTTCCAATGGAATCTCATTCTCATTTGAAGAATGAATCAATTGTTGTGGCTGTAATTGTCTTGATATAGAATTAAATCTATTTTCATCAAAAATAGCATCTCTTGATTCAATAACAGTATTAATTGAAATTAAATCATTTGGTTCAATTACCATGAACCTATATGCCTTGCTATTATGTGCATATCCTATAAATATGCATTCAATTCCTCTTTCACCTAACTTTTTACGTTTAGGTGTTGGAACTTTGACAATAGCTCTATAACCCCAAACCTTCAAATAATTAAGGTTTGGTTTCCTTTTCTTCCATTGTTCATAAAGGGTTATTTTAGTTTCCTTATTAGGAACTCTATTCAATATATGACAAGCTGTTAGAACAGCTTCTCCCCAAAAACATTGTCCAAGACCTGAATATGATAACATTGAATTTACCATTTCAGTCAATACTCTATTTTTTCTTTCAGTTACACCATTTTGTTGTGGTGTGTAAGGGGCTGAAACTTGATGGACAATCCCAGTGGATTCAAAATAACTTGGATTATAGTATTCTCCACCTCTATCCAATCTTAAGCACTTGATAAATGATTCACACTGAAGTTCAACTTCAGTTTTATAAACTTTAAATTTATCAAGCGCTTCATCTTTTGAATGCAATAAATATACATAGCAATATCTAGAACAATCATCAATAAAAGTAACAAAATATTTCTTTCCACCTAATGTAGGATAATTATGCATGTCACATAAATCACTATGTATCAAATCAAGCAATTTTGTTTTTCTTTTAACCTTAGGAAAGGGTTTCTTGTAATTTTAGTCAACATACATGTATTGCATTTTCAATATTATTATTAAAAAGCAGAATTAAATCTAACTTATACATGTCATTCAATTTTCTATAATTCAAATGACCTAATCTATAATGCCATAAACAAAAAGATTCAACCATATAAGCAGAAATAGTATTTTTATTCTTATTAATAATATTCAGTTTGAACATACTCTCATACATATACCCTTTCCCTACAAAAATTCCTTCCTTAGACAAAATAAACTTATCTGCCTCAAAAACAAGTTTGAAACCAAACTTATTTAACAGACTTCCAGACACTAAATTCTTTCTAACTTCTGGTACATAATATACATCATCTAAGGTTAAAACCTTTCCAGAAGTGAATTGTAGTTCAACAGACCCTTTGCCTTTGATTACTGCGGTGGAAGAATTTCTCATGTACAAGACATTGTCATTTTCACATTTGTAAACTTTGTGAACTTGCTTTTGTCTTTGCACACGTGTTTGGTTGCTCCGGTATCAATCCACCATGTATTATCATCTTGTGCCATATTAATTTCAGATATCATTGCAACGAACTTTTCGTTATTATCAGCCTTAGAAGATGATTTCTTCTTTAAAAATCGACATTCTTTCTTGAAATGTCCCGGCTTATCACAATGATAGCATGAGCCCTTTTGTTTCTTTTTAAACTTAGGTGCTCTATCACTCTGTTTGAACTTTCTCTTGAAAGGTTTAGTAGTCTGTACTTTCTCCATAACATGCACTTTGGCATTTTCAGAATTTAGATTCTGATCTTGCTTTCGATATTCTTCTTCAATACGAAGATGATTTGCCAAAGCCTCAAGAGATATTTCCTCTTTCTTATGTTTTAGACTTCTTTTAAAGTCTTTCCAAGATGGAGGAAGTTTGTCTATTATGGAGGATACAAAATCATTTCATCCATTTTCATATCATATTGTTTGAATTGATTGACATCTTTTCAATATCACGAAATTGTTCCATAATGAGCGACCATCAATCATTTGATAATTATTGAAATGGTGATAAGAAATTTCTTACTTGTAACATCTTCGGTCATGTATCTTGTCTCCAATTTGTCCCATAATTCTTTAGCGGTGACCTCGTTTTGGTAGGTGTCAAACAAACCATCAGATAAACCATTCAATATGTGGCCCATGCACATGTAATCAGCATTGTCCCATTTTTTTCTTTCTCGGTTTGCAGCAATAGATTCATTTTCAGTCTCGTCAGGTCTTGGAGTATCCAAAACATAAGCAATCTTCAAAATTGATAATAAAAAGTGCATCTTTTTCTGCCATCGTAGAAAATTGCCACCATCAAACCGATCAAGTTTGACAAAACTGGAAGCCAACTCCCTTAGTGTTCCACTTTCATGAGTTGTTGTAGTCATCATGAATTATAACCTTAAAATTGTTAGTACAAATCTCCGGTGAGGAAAATCTCGAACACACGAACGAAACTCGAATAGAAGAAGAAATAGGACAAGGCTCCAATGCATGTATCAAATCACTATCTTTAAGGTTATATTCGCCCCCACCTATCTTTGGTGTGCAAAACGAGTTCCAAGCAAATTAACCTCGAGGATACAATGAAGCCAATGGCTATTTGCGTTTTGCACTGACGAGAATAGCCCACTACACACTAAGCAATGTATGACAAGAAACTCAATTTCTATAAAGGATTTCTGCAGTAATGCTTTATAGAACAATCTAACAATATTAGAAAATGAAGGAAGAAAGAAAGAATATTGGAGTTTGTTGGTATATCTCCAAATGAAATCTGATTCCTATTTATAGGAATTTTCATGTCTCTTCATAGAGACATCTTTAATCAATAGGTACCTTTCCGAATAATAATATTTTTAAAATAAAAACATAATTATTCATTTAATTATAACTATTCAAATAATATTATTTAAATAGTTATAATTCTTTTTCAAAAATAAAAAAATATAATCTTTTGATTAATTATATCTATTCATTTATAGTTATTGGAACACTATAAATGTAACACCCCAAACCTTGCCTAAACATTACGACCGGATCTGGCATGTCACATGAAAGGAATGTCTAAAAACTGTGCGTTCGTTAAAAAGCTCGTATTCTTTATAGTTGTTGTGAAAAATCGAGTTTAAGTAATTTTAAATAAGAAACGGTTTATTATCATTTTAGGAAAATCCCATATTGATCATTAATAATAAGCAATAACCAAATTGAAAGCTGAAACCAAATAAAATACCCAAGGCCTTATTACATAACAAAAACCCAAATAAAAAAAAGTCCAAATAAAAGAAACGAATTTACGAGTAAACATATGTATGGCCTCCACGAGTCCACCTCAGCTCCCAAATCTGCGATCTAATGATTACCTATAAAATTTAACTAAAGGGTGAGTCATCGAGACTTAGTGTGTAAATCCCCATCCAACGGGTGTTAAACCCTTACACAATTTCATATGAAAATATGCATGTCATGCAACCCAAAACCTAACCATCCGAAACTCTCGATTCTACCCGTGTGGTACCAAACCCACTGGTGGTGCCAAACCACTGGTGACCCAAAGTCACAAATAACATATGTGGGGCCAACCCACTTTGTAGTACCAAACTACTGGTGACAATCCCTTTAAATATAATATGTAGGGCCAACCCACTGTGGTGCTGAACCACTGGGACAAGTCACAAAGATAAATATATGTGGTACCAAACCATTGGTGGTGCCAAAGTGACCCAAAGTCACAAATAACATATGTGGTACCAAACCACTTTGGTGGTGCTAAACCACCTTTGGTGACCCAAAGTCACAAATAACATATGTGGTACCAAACCACCGATGGTGCCAAACCACGAGACTTAGTCACAAGATAATGAGAAGCGGGGCCAACCCACATGCGGTACCAAACCACGGTGACGGTCGATATTCATATCTTCCCTCCTCTCATCATACCCATGCAATATGACATAATAATTCGTGTATGCAGTATGCCATGTATGCTATACATATATCAAATATAAGTATAACATGAATTACCATCATAATCAGATAGACGTAAAACAACATAATCACGCTAATCAACCTCTAAAGGTATAACCGTAAGTTTACCTACCAAAGGCATTTCCGTAATTTACCTTTCAGGGGTATTTTGGTAATTTACCCACTAAGGGTATTTTAGTAATTTTGTACCTAGAATGGCCTTTCCGAAGGCCCAGTGTCGCCTCGAGCAACTCAACTACCATTTTCGATCTTTATCGGACTGTTGGGCCTAAAATTCTATTTCAGCCCATTCGGGCCCACACGCTCGTGTGGCCCACCTAACACAAATCTAGCCACATATATAAGTTCCATCTAGTCTAGTTCACTATATACTACATCATCATACAATTTATTCTATTAGGCCCACGGGCCCATTGGGCCCACTTTACCATCACTAGCTAGCTTGACCCAACTCACAAGAATACTACTGATGGCCTCAACTATCGTGTCGAAGCCCCATACGTGCTCGCACGCTCGTCTGGCTACTATTGCCGTGATCGGCACTTGACATTGCGCTTTCTGAGTAGAGTAGAGAGTTACACACCGATAGCGAGATCGGTGTTAAGCCGTACTGCGACCACTCTTGTGCCCAAACTCCCACCAAGGTATGTTAACTCTCATCCTAGAATGCTCTTTATATAGCTAGCTCTTCACCTTCCTTCTTTGTATCTTGCCGATGTGGGATCCCTCCGTTAGTAGAGTTTAAATCCAACTCAAACTCTTGCCACCCCAACTTAGCAAAATAAATACTCCCTTACTTGTCATGAGATTTGAACCCAGGCTCCCTTGTAACATAATCCACGCCACCAGCCACTTTACCAACCAGCTCGTTGTATATTAAACCATGCGCAACTAAATATAACCCTATGGCCAAGGTCTAAATTCATTTAATAAAAATAATCTAAAAGGAATGCAAACGCTACAACTAGAACCTTGGACCTCCTTCCTTCCTTGTGGCATCACCCCCTTGTCCTTAAGTGGTGTCACTTTACCACTTCACTACACACTTCACTTGTGTCACTTTCCTCCACATTTTATTCTTAAGGCCTACCCGCCAACCTCCAGGGTTTTTTTCACCTAAAACCAAAATTTTTCCTAAGGCCTAACTTGAACCCGGGACTTCATAGAAGCCCCCTAACCTTCCAAACTCACTTATCTAATTGGTCCAACTTGCATTTAAGCCGATCTCTTGTTTTCTAAAAAATTTCAACGCTACTACGCTCAAGGCCCATTGGGCTCAATTTTCCTAGGCCCAATTTCAGGATGTTACAATAAATATTGTTGAAAATCTTCTAACTGGTTCTGTAAAACCAAGGTCCTACAGCTCATTAGATTCAACAAACTCTCTAAAAAAAGGGCATCTCCTCCCAATAGAACGACTACTTTTCTTATCAATGGGTGAGAGAATGGCCTTAAAATCACCAATAGCCATCTAAGGCGAAAACCCCTGAGGCATGAAAAATTTTAAATTATCCCAAAGGAGCTTCTGCTTCCGCCTGTCTGGGCTACCATACACAAAGGAAATACAAACAGTATTGGAAGGCACATTACCGAGTACTTGAACAATTAAATATGGTTCCGAATCACCTCTACCCTATAATACCCTTGCAAGCAAGTCAAATACCACATAAAAAACCAATAGCTTCAACTCGATGAGAGTAGTGAAAACCCAAAGTGGCAATGACATTAGCAACTTGTTTAACACTAATTTTGGGCTCCAATAAGCACACAATATATAGTCTATGCCCTAAATTGTATTCCTAAAAACTTAGCCAAATTTGGCCTTAGCACATCCTTAACAGTTCCACGAGAAAATAGTTAAGTTCAAACCCGTAAAAACAGGAAAAGAGAACGAACCTCACTGTCTAGGATTCTCTATATTAACATGCTATTCTCCCACCCCAGTTGAATTACCTGTACCAACATCTATCGCATCTTGAGAGGTGAAAATTTTGGACATAGTATTCAAAGATTCAGATAATGGAACCCACGAGTTGCCAGAAAGTACCTATTTTCTACGTCCATAAATTAAAATGGTGAAGAAGGTTTCCGAAGGCTATAGATTTTGTTTTGCAATGTTAAGTGTCTTATATTACGTCCCAAGAGCTTTAAAACCACTATAGTGCCCATATCCTTAATCAGAATCTATTGAATCTTTTCAGAAAATTCAATGGAAGGGATAACATTAACAAGCGATTTCTTGATATCTCCTTCCAATAAATCTAAATCTTCATTAGCATTAGCACCAAAAGAAGCAACCAATCTCCTTGAATCTTGGTTTGAATTTCCTACAAGCAAATCTTTCCAAGAGACTGAGCGTATAGTAGGCCGATCCACTAGCAAATCCCTATCCAAGGCCTTGGTTTTATCCCTAAATCAAATTTTCTTTGTGGTCAAATCTTCCATAAAAGAATCGTCAGACCCAACACCTTTCATAAGACTAGAGCATATTTATATCGTGTATGCATAATTTTTAAAAAGTCAATTCATCCCCCCTTAGTAGTTACGAATTGATTAATCGAACTACCAATTAATTATGAGTTAATGCGTAATTAATACTCCTATAAAAATTAGTTTCTTAACTCGATTAACATAAATAGTAGTGTTAATTAAGAAAATATAAGTTCAATTATGTTGAAAGACATTGGTTGAAATTATTTACTTTTAAATTTCAGAATTTTAAAATTAATTTATGGTTGTTTGAATTATAGTGGATTCATGCAAATTTATAGCGGGAATTTAAAAGAAATGGATAAAAAAAAAATTGAATTGGTTAATTCACGGCAGAATGGCATATGGTATTAAATTTAAATTTCAACAGCGCCAGGCCAGCTAGCTTTCTGAAACGCAGATGATGAAATTCAATAATGCAATTATTAAAAAAACTTTCTATTCTTTTTTTGTCTTTTTCATTGATTCATTCTTGAAGATAAAGAAAGTAAATCTTTGTTTTTGCTTCAACTCTCCATTTTTTCTATCGACTCTTCCCATTCTTACGTTTATTTCCGCAACTGAAAAAACCGTAAATTTCAATGGTGGTGTCATCAACGTTTGAATCCTCTTTACGGAGAGGGAATCCGACCTCGAGAAAGGCAGCACCGTCATCGTCGGAATCTTCGAAAAGAGCTGCGGCAGCTCCTCCTCGGAGATCCAGAAGTGTAAGTGCCTTTTCAAGAACCTCTAGTTCTGACTTCTCCGGATTCTCCATTAAGCGAGACAACCCTCTCTTTGTCAACACCAACAACAACAATAACAGCAACAGCACTAGTAACGACGAAGACGACGACGATAGCGGAGCTTTGTTCCCAAATTCCGGCTTTAAATCCGACCGAATCACTTCCAAAACGAAGCCCAAAGCTGTTGCTGCCGACGATTATAATAATAGGAGAGGCAGACCTGTTTCCAGAACTGGCTCCGATGGAAAACATTGTTCTGGTTCGGGGAATAGCATTAACAAGGAGTCGTCTCGGAGCTTGTCCGTTGTGGATACAAGGAGACGTGGGCGCTCCGTCTCCCGCACTCCACTTTCAAGAACCCATGTCGCTACTTCTGAGGTTTTGCCAATTTTCATTTCCATTTTCTGAAATAAGATTCTCGTTCAATTTTATTTCATATAGAAGAATCTGGAATGAATATTTTGCTTAGGGCTGAGGGGAAAATAATGAGAAAACCGAAAATTGATTATAATTTCGGCTTTGACTCTAATTTTATTGAAATCATTTCGATTTTGATTCAAGTAAAAGCATTGTTTCAGCTTTTGGTTGATAAGTTACATACAGTGATTCAAACTGAACCTCAGTTAACTGAAATTTCTTTATTTTCAATTTTTAATTTTTAATTTTTTTTTGTAACATTTTAAATTACTAGTCGAACTAATAGAATTTGTGTGCATATGCTTCTATAAAAAAAGAATGTGTATATATGCTGTGTTCATGTATTTATATGGATCTTGAAACACTTGTGCAATGTTCATGTCGTGTAATCCTCTTATGTGTAGTATTGTCCAAGTCTAAACTTTTTGCTCAGTTTTTGCTCTCTTTTTTTTTTTCTTTCTCATTGAAATGGAAAGGCAACTAGTAAAAGAACAAATTACGTTTTAGGAATTAGTTCTAATGTAACACTGACTAATGAAAGCCACTGACCTTCAAAAAGAAGTGCTACATTTTCTATGTGAATGAAAAATCATACATTTTGCTTTTCATAAAGTTAAAATTTTGATTATTTGTATGTGTCCATTTATTATTCAAGATATTCTTTGACTTTTGCTTGTTTATTATCTGTTTGAGCTGATAATTGGGAATGGGTATTTATCTCTTTTAACTCATTTAATCGGTCGAATCGATTAAATTTAATATTCGTTTTGGTTAATTTGATACTTTTAAAATTGATAAGCTAATCTTAAATATATTTTTATATAATATATCATTTATATTGCCTTATTATATTTTATACAATATGTCTATATGATTATGTAAACACTAAACGATTTATTTTCTAAATAGGAAAATTGATTATACTGATTGAGCTGGCCAACTTAAGTTGGTTTGAGTTTTATGGTTAATCATAAGCAACTTGATTTTTCTTTAGTTTTTTTTTTTTTTTCCTTTTCTGTCTACTTCTTTTATACTGACATTTCTTGTTCTTGATTTGGGCAGAGTGAGGTGGAGCAAGAAGGTAATTCCTGGATGAAATCCAAGAACAAAGGTAATCTAAGTGCTACTTCGGGTAATGGTCAAAAGGGTAATTCAGCTCAAAACAGATCTAGTTTGACACGGTCAGGTCATCGGAAGCCTCCTTTGGATGCTTCTCCTACAAGTTTGGTATTAACTCTACGGACCATTTTGTGTTTCTGAATCAAATTTTTTGAAAGATTTGTTTGATATTGAGTGCAATAAGGAGGGATCTTTCTTTGTAATGATGTGATAAACTTTTTTTTTTGGTTTAGTCCCGTTTAGAAACTGCAAAATGGAATGATTCGGTCTCGACGAGTTCTTTTTCAGAAGCTGAACTGATGGAGGTGAGATTTTGGGTAATTTGAATTGGTTTATAGTATGTGGAAGTTTTAATCACAGCTAGAGCGGAGAAAACTGAAAACCTAACCATAGTGTTTGATTTCAAGTCTTGTTTTATTGAATTCTGTTCATTTTCAGTCTGGATAACATCTAAACATATTTCGTTCGGTTTTTGACTGAGAAGTTAAAAATACAAATGGACCAAATCTATCCTAGCCAGTGGAATTTGGTTTCCTATGACATTCTATTCATTTTTGGTTCAGTTTTTTAACAGATCAAAAGTACTGAATGGTAACTGTAATTTCTTACCAAAACAGAACCATAATTACTCTATCTCAGGCCAAGCATTTAATTCATAGTTTAAGAAGTGCTTTTTTTTTTTTAAATTTTGAAGCTGATCAATATTATTGTTTTACATGTGTAAATCTTCTGAAACACTTTGTTTGTCATGCTTTATTTTTCAAGTCATTCCAAGGGGAGAATTTGGTCGGAGATGCTACTGCTGCTAGTGACATATACAGAACTGTTAAATCCGAAGTGAGGCGGGCTATTTCCGATATCCAAAATGAGCTTCAGGGTGTAAGTTAATTTGGCTTCTTGGATTTGAAATTATCCCTTGGATCTCTAGATGAGTTACGTCTTTGGACATGAGGATACCTTTGTCTTCAAAGCTGCTTTTTCCACATACCTGTATTTGACACTCTTATCTGGTCCAAGTAACATGGTTTGTAAATAATCTGGAGAAGAAAGTAAATACTTGATTTTGGTATTAGTTATTTTTCTTACAGCTTCTCTGACTGTGTTCTTCAGATTTACCTTGTAAAGAGGTTGAGCTGTATGCCAGTCAATGATTTGTTATTGCTTCTTATGATTTCAGGCTATCAGGAGTAATGCAACCACCAATAGGGTTGAGCTAGTTTCAGACATACAACATGAATATGCTACAAAGCTCGAGCAGGTAATTTTCTTCTTTGCAAACGTCTTTTTATGATCCAAATACGTTTTACCTTTATATGCTAGAAACATGGACACATACGTGTTACTTTTCTCTCTCCTGAATTCCTGATCTACTTTTTTTTTTTCTCAAAAAGAAAATTGTGCCAATTCTTGTCGGCCTGGTAGGTCCAAAGCAGATCAATGGCCCAATGGCTTTTGCTTCTCCTCTCCCTTCACTTACCCTCCTTTGCTCTCCTTTTTTTTTTAGAAAAAAATTCCAGTTCATTTGTTTCAGTTTTTTTTTAATAGAAACTTTAAAAAAAAAATTGCTAATGGCTACGGGCAATTGATCCACAAGACAATCTGGCGATGACTAGGATTTTTATACCATGTGTCCTGATTTGATTGGTTGTTCTGGCCACGTCAAGAATTAGTAACTGTCTTTAGTCCCAGAGCCAAACTTTACAGAATGAAAGTTCAAGTTACGTAAGTACACATTTTAGCCTTTTAGGTACCAAATTTACTGATATGCTTATGCTGCAATGGCTAAATCAAATATTTAATCCTATATTTTCCTATTTCCTTACATTTGCAGTCCCAAGAACGTGCTAGACAACTTCGAGCTGACCTAGCCGTAGAGGAACACCGGGGCATGGAGCTTAGTAGGATTCTGAAGGAAGTGCTTCCAGATGCAAAGACTCCTAGCACAAAGAAATCTCATCCACGTAGAAAAGTAAGCATTTATAGTTTACTAAGTTTCCCGACACAGTTTTACATTTTACATATAAAAAGGCAATTTTTGTACTGATGCATGCCTATAATTGTTCAGATGAGGATTGTACCAGTCCTGTTGGAAGAGAACTTTTCAGATTCTTATGTTCATTTCAAATAATATTCTTGCGGTTTATTGGGTTCTTTATCTGAGAGAATTTAATTTGTTCTGTTCTAGAACTACACACTTTAATTTGTATAAATCTCATTTCCAGTTCAAGTAAGTTTCACTGCAGTTTACACAGATTGCATCATTTAGGAAGTTTAGATGACAGTGTTTATGTAGGATTTCCTATTTTGTTATAGTGTTAATTCTAAAGGTACAATAATGAGTCCTTTCACTGCATTAATGTTCTATGTTATTCAGACTGAGATGTTAGTGTCCGATATGGATATGTGTCTAATATGAGTATGTTTAACTTTTTTCAAGTTTATCCATGTATTTGAAGGATCATTTGAGGGTCTTGTCCTCTCGCCCATATCCAAATATGTATTGGACATGGATACTTCAAGCAAAATGAAGAATCAAAGTAGCATAGTTAGTGTTTGCAAAATATTATGCATGAAAGTTGTTTTGATTATTTCATTGATCCTATTGGAAATTTCCAGATAATTTGCATATATGTTGGTCTTTGAGTTTGCTTCTTCGCTTGCTCTCTTCTCTAAATAAATTCTACTTAAATATGGTGACAGACTAGTATTGAGAGAAGGAAGATATCAAAATGCCTGACAGATGATGCCCTAGCCTATTTCGATGAGTGTGTATCACTATCAACATTTGACGGCTCTGACTTCTCATCAATAGAAGATCCACCACTCAAATGCGTGGGCACCGTTGATGTTGATGGAGTATCGTTGCCGCATGCACATTCAAGCATTCCGTCCACCAATTTCCCTTGCAGTTATCTCCATGATAAACAGGTTTGTTTTTCATATATTCATATTTCTCATAATGTTTTTCTTTCATTATTTTTAAATCTAGATGCTAAAACTGATGGGCAAATCAAGTAACTTTAGGGCTTGGGGTTGTCAAAACTGGTGTTATTCAGACTCGGGTGTAAGTGTTGGATACGGTATGCATCTGATGTGGGCATGTTCCTCTCTTTTAAGTTCAAAAGAATCTCAGAGTTGAGGCTTGATTTGTACTAAGAAAATGCAGTTGAAATCATGCATGATTGAACTGTTGTCTATATCGTCCAAAAGAAGAAAATTCAAATATTTCTATGTTTGCAGGAAGGTCCATTCACATACAACCATGATGTTTTGGGTTTAACCGGCGGTGACGGCAGCATGGGGCAGAACAGTGTTGATTGCGAATGGAATCGGAAATTCCAGTTTTCCTTTTCTCCCAAACCAGGTTCGATATGCGAGCTCCAACAAGACATTAAAAAGTACGTCAAAGGTTTCGAGAAACACACGGGAAGATTGACGTTGATTTACGGATTAAACAACAAAATAGTTATGATAGGGAAGAATATAATTTGCTGGGATCACAACAAAGCTTGTTGTTTGATCATGTGTTCCTCAAAGACAGGTTAGATACTGGAAGTTTGCATCTCTGCAACGGTGGATGTTTTTCAGCTTCATTTTTGCCTTTTGCTTCTTTAATCTAAACCTAAGGGCTTTAAGCATAAATAAATATAGTATTATACAAGTATTTGTTTTCAAATGCACGAAAATACGGGGTTTGTTTATTTATTTTTATACAAATTATTAATGTAAATATTAATTAAAATATGTATTGGTATGTAATTTGCTGTTTCTTTTTGGTGCTAATCATGTAGAAGTAGGCAGTAGACAAGTAGTTAAGGTTAATGACCTAGTAAAGTATAAAGCATAGAAACACCCAGTCCCATGACGATGACAAGTGCTAACCCCATATTCACTAACATTGTCTTATCATCATCTTCCTTCCTCGTTTCTTTATTTTCCTTCACATTCTCTTCAACCACATTATTAGCAGATGATCCCTTGCTTTCATCCTTCTTCGCAACACCCTCTCCTTTTCCATCGCCTTCCAACATCCCTTCCTCGCTTTCATCTCTAACTGAGCCCGTCTCTTCCATAGCAGTTGTTTCTGGTTCAGCTGCTTTTCCGTCATTGGCAATCTTTTTGTCGATGGAGTCCGCCGTCGTTTTTGGAGGGAGGTTGGGGGTTTCCTCCACCGACTCATTGGTAGATGGTTGTTGAGAAACGTCATTGGAAATTCTGGGGAATTTGAGGGTAAGAATCCCTCGTCCGAATAGTTTCTCCATTTTAGACAAATGGAGTTCTGGTGGGATGTTGAAAACTTCATCGAGTGGCAAAGTTTTGTTATTAGGAAGCCGACGCATTCCTTCTATTTTTAGAGTTGCAGTGGAAGAGTCGGGTGTTATTGTCAGTTGATCCACTGCGAATGCTGCAATATCAGGCACGGAAAACAAAATGAATAACCAGCGAAAGAAGTAATAGAGATATACGAAAACATCCATATTCAATAATGTATCATTTTTACAACTAAGTTGACTTGTGTTTTAGAGCATAATATAGATAAATTTAGTAATTGTTATGGTATATAAAACTATACAATAACAACATGAAAACATGAATTGTACGGATGTTGAAAAAGTTTAACCAAAAGATATTATGATATGAAATAAATAATATAAATGAATCACGTCTATTCAAAAAATATAATACGGGTTATTAATGTATCAAAAACTTATGTAAAATCAATGTTTTTAGAACTAGATTGGTGGCTAAATTGATTAGGTTACCGGTTTATCAATCTGATTAGCTCAACTAGTTCATTCAATTCAATTAAATAAATTATTAAAAAATAAAAATATTAAAAATGCGATTCTACTATTCAATTCAAAGATCAAGTTCAATCAATTTTTTATCTGGTTCAATCTGTTTGTACTAATTACCAAGTTAATTAATTCAAAACTTCTCTTCAAACCATTATCACGACTGATTCCTAATTCAATTGTCCTGAGTGGTCGATCCAATACAATTCAAACAACCTTGCATAAAACCCTAAATATAATTCAGATATTGAAATGAAAACATGAATTGCACACGTTAGAAAAGAAAGACCAAAAGGATGCTATGAAAAAAAAGAGAAAAAGAAGTATGATGTCCAAACCAAATCAATAATATGAGTTATTAATATATATCTTGTATAAATTCCAATGTTATTTAAATCAGATTAGATTGGTCGATTGGGATATTGGTTCGAAAAGTGCTTTTGAACCAGTTAGACTGAAACCATTAAATTAGTTAAAAATTAATTGAATCGAAATTTCTTAAATTTTTAATTTTTAATATTTTTAATTAAAGCGATTGGATCGACCAATTTGACCATCGGACGGTTTTAAAAATTGTTAAATACTAATGACAATGTGAATGAAAAAATTATGTAATAAATTTATTTAAAAATCATATAAAACTTAAATGTGAATTGGGTTGAAATGATAAAGTTAAGATAATGAAAATTTTAATGTTTTGGATTCAAATCATGTGTATGCATTTTTAAAATTTTATATAAAATATAAAAAAAGACAAAATATATTCAAAACAATATTTCTCACTTTATAAAAGTAGTAATTTTTATTTTGATAATTTCACAATTGAATTGAGATCTAATTGTTGCATAACACCAGCTCAATCAAACTTTTAAATAATAGTATAGGCGTAACACCCCTTTAAACCGACATAATATGGCTGATCTCAAACAATAGTCGGTGTTGTTACAACATGCAGAAAAACATAGGTTTAAACACACTTAAACGTGTATAATTTTTTGATTTAAGAGTTTAAAGGGTTATGGGTAATTAATAGAAATTGTTGAAACGGTTTGTAATGTAATATTGTTTGAACTGAATTGAACTAATTGAGATACTTGTTCGAAGAAAGACATTACTTAGATATGAATGTTATAGAATTAAAATTTTAATAGGTTATTTGATTGAAGCAACAAATAAAAACCCTGTTCTAAGGTTTGTTTGATTTACACGTGGAGACCTTTGATCTGAAATCTCAATCCTCCTAAAAGCTAAGCCTCAAGTAAACATGTTAGGCGTATAATGACAGGTTTTTTACTTATATATTTTGATAATAAAATTGTGAATAAAAAGATAATAATATATTTGTGTTTAGAAACTAACTTTGAGGTGGTCGGCCTCATAAACAAAACTTATATAAAAATAAAATGGAAAAAAGGGGAAAATACCAGGCAGATAAATTAATAAAAGGCTAGCATCTTGTTGATGCTTCCATTCAGATTTAGGCTTGAAATTCTGGGATGGCTGCTGTTGTGGAGGTGGTGGTACATATATCCCATTTGGTCTTGGCATTCTATTCATCTTCCTTTTCTTTTCTTTTTCTTAAAATAATATTCAAAGTTTTAAGAAAATATGTAAATAAAATAAACAACTTCTGTCGGTGGGGTTCATTTTTGAAGCTTTATTTATAAAAGTGTGGGTTTAGGAATATGTGCTTTGGTTAGGTTATAAAGGAATAGGAGAGGTACATTCTTTGCCTAAATCCTATGTAGTTTTATCATTTTAAGATGCCTTTTACTACATCTGTTTATGCTGTTGGCTTTAAATTTGAAAAAGTTTAGGTAAAACTATTAGGTTCGAAAAATAAGTTTGGACAAAAAAATTTTTGATCCGTTTAAAATATGGATCAGGTTCGAACTTGAACATTTAAGGCTTGAGCCCATCTCGACCCGGTCCTTTTTAAAGTTTATAATATTTTATATTATATTATTTTTATATATTTTGTAATTTAAAACACATAAAAAAATAAACTTATACTAAATATGTAATACTACTATAATGTAATCATTGAAACAATATTAAGATGACTTTATAAAAAAATTCATTAAATAAAATGTATAAAATTATTAAATATTAAAATAATATAATATAAAAAAATTTAAAAAATAATATGGGCGGACCTAAAATAAGTTTAGGTTAGTGTTTTGCAAATATGTGCGAACTTAGATAAAATTTTAAACTCATATTTCGGGTCAGGCTTAAACAAATATAAAATATGTTAATATTATACTTAAGCCGACCCATAAGCACTTGTACCTTTTACCAAAAATAATACCATACTTTTGAAGTTGGAAGGCTTTTTTGGGAATTTGACCCTATAAATTTAAAAAATTATAAAAATGATCCAACTTCAAAACTAATTATGAGAATGCTCTAATTTCTACAGTAAAGTTGGGTGCTGCTATTTTTCTAGATGACACCACCCTACAAACAAATAATAATTTTTTTGGTGTCGCCTAACAAATTAGTTGCACCGGACTGAAACATGTAGGGGCAAAACGTTCAAAGACCTGATGAAGTAATTATCTTTTTAGATTGGCTAAAAAAAGAGTGCGGCATGAGAGCATGGCAACACCTAATTAAACTTTTGGTCTATTTGCATGTTAAGTCTTGTTCCCTTTTGAAATTAAATTTAAATAAGAATTCTATATAGTTTTTTAAGTTTATTATTTAAAAAAAAAAAAAAAGAGAATGGTTTATTTGTGTTATTATTATATCAGAGCTATTTAAATTTAATTTTAAAAAGGACAAATCTAATATGCTAATAAACCGAAAGTTTAATTAGGCGTCCTTATACTATCACGCGGCACTCTTTTTTCAGCCAATCCAAAAAATAATTACTTAATCAGGTCCCTAATTGTTTTGCCCTTGAACGCTTCAATTCGGTACCACTAATTTGTTAGGCGACACCAAAAAATTATTTTTTTAAAAAAGATTTTTAAGGTAATGCCGCCTGAAAAAAATAACGGTAGTCAACTCCACTGTAGAAATCACGTCATTCTTATAATTAATCTTGAAATTAGGATATTTTTATAAGTTTTTAAACTTAGATGATATTCCTCAAAAGCCAAGTTGAAAAAAAAAAAAAAGGTTCAGTCTAATATTAATCTATCTGGCGTAAAGCAAAGGAATTCATTAATATTTACTTATTCCACACTTTTATTTTTTTCCTTTTGCTTCTTCCGGATTTCACTTAAGTCCTGTTATTATTATTATTATTATTATTATTATTATTATTATTATTATTATTATTTCATAATTTTGTGCATGTATTAAATTTTCTTATTTATAAATCTTATGTTTCAATATTATTAAAATAAATCTCTATATGTAGATGATAAACGGATGTGGTTGTATATTATACAAAATAAAATAAAAATAAATAAATGTCAAGAGTTCAATTTATGGTTCAATTTTGCTATCAGTCTTTATATTTTATGAAAGTTGTGGATTTAGTACTTCTCAAAATTTAAAATTCCAATTCTCACCAAATAATAACTATTAAATTTATTAATTTAAGTTCTACTATTTCCAAAATTTGATCAACAAACATATTATTATATGTGTAATGCCATATCAACTTTTTATTTTCACATATTTCTCACTAAAATCCAATCTATAGATTAACAATTGTCATTTTGTCAATATTGAAATTTTAAAATTCAAAAATATATAGGGACTTAAAATGATTCAATTGAAGAATATGGACTAAATCTATAATTGTATACATAGTACATGACTAGTAATTAAATTTAACTAAAAAATTTAACTGTTATTATTTAGGTCGGGACTAAAAATTCAAATTTAAAAAGTACAGATATTGAAATTGAGCAATGAGAGAAGTACATGGATTAAAATTGATTAAATTAAAGTATAGAGGCTAAATTCATAACTTTTTAAAGTATAGGCACTAATAACAAATTTAACCCTAAATTTATCCTTTGTTTTAAATATGAAATACGAAAATTGTTAAAAATCACTAAAGATGTTAAGAATAATATAATACATTCTTAGATAATATTTATATTTTGACCCATAATAAGTAATAAATATCACACCATTAATTAATAATAAGATTACAAATTATCACATGTGTAAAATAGAAAATATTGAAGGGCTTAAAATAAATATTAATTATGATCATTAAACATAAATTTGAAACTCAAAATTGAGAAACCCAAATCCGTAATTTAAAATTTAAAACCCTAAACCCTAAAATTTAAAATTCAAAATTCAAAACCTAAAACCCAAAAAAAGCAATTATAATTAATATTTAATCATGTTTAATAAAATTAATAGTATTTATTTTCAATTCCTTCAATATTTTTCATTTTATATAAATGATGATGTGTTATTTTATTATTAACCGACATTTATTCATTAACCGCTCATCAAATATTAATCATTATTATAAATATATTAATCAATGTTTTTCAAAGAGCAATTTTTTTAAACTGGAAGTTAAAGCTTGGACTAGCAAATTTTTAGAGTTTAATAATGTAGGTTAAGTCGAATTTAGAAAATATTTTGTCAATTCTTCAACATGGTTAGTCTAGTAACTTTCCAGCAAAAGTAAATGTATGGAAAGTTACGAGGTAAAAGTAATATGGAAGTAGTTTTAGATTTTTTATTATTTAAAAATAGATAAATTAATTTTTATATATTAAATCAAAAGATAGTTTTTTTTTTATTAAAAATTTTATCCATTTATATATTTTTTTTTGAATTTAAATAGAGTGGGCTTCCATAAATTAAAGAAAAAATCTAAACAAAATAAAGAAATAGGCCCAGAGTAAAATGGCCCGTGAAACAGAATAGTCTAGAATGCAAAAAATTAAAAACTGAAATAAAAAATGCCGCCCTACTACCCAATCAGTTCTCTGCGCCATTCTGTTCACATCGCATCAATCATTTCATCATTAATGGCATTATTCTGTTACCGAGGAAAGGTAGATGCATATCAGACCTTGTGGATTAACATTGAAGAACCTTTCCTCTTCCTTATTCTTTCTGCTTCTTCTCAATCTGGCTCCCTCGCATAATCTGTCTTCGCTTGTGTCTCAGCATAGCTTGGAACTCTATTTACCAGGTAAATCCTTTCTTTCCTTTTCAATGATTCTGTTGCTAAAATATGGGCTAGGTTATTCGCTGATCTAGGAACGTACTCGAATCTGACTTTTGTAACTCTGGACTTCAGTTCATGGATATCGTGGATATATGAACCCACTTGTGATTTGTCGAAATCTCTTTTGTTGCATTTCTTTATTATGGACAAAGAATCGCATTCTACAATAACGTCCTCTCTGTTTATCTTGAGGGCTATCTGAGTTGGTCGACGACAAGCGATAGCTTCGGTGACAAAAGCTGAGACCACTTTTTGTGAAGTTCTGTGCTTGTGAGTAGAACAGATCCGTTGCTATCTCTAACCACTACCCCCGATGCTGAATGTTTGGATCTCTTGTCGAAAGCACCATCAAAGTTGATCTTGATCGTCTGACCAAGTGGGTTATTCCATTTTACTACCTCTGTAAAGATGATTTGATTAACTTTTCTGACTCCATCAAGTTCCATGATATAACTATGTATAAAACTAACAATCTCCTGGCTTGATCTGTTTTTTTTTTTTTTTTTGTTATGGATGTGAGAATTCCTGTCCCCCAGATGGCCCAAAGCGTAACACAAAATAATCTGCACAAACTCAAGGGAAGATTAGCCAACACCTTGGTAAGCCACTCAACAAACTCTGTATATGGGAACATTACTGAAATGACATCGATAGATCGTTCCAAATTGTAACTGAGACAGGACACTCTCAGAAAAGATGATTCATCGTCTCCTCTCCAGTTGCACATCGAGGACACAAACTGTTAGATGTAAGGTTCCTGAAAGACATATTCACCCGAGTGGCTAGATAATTCCAAGAAATTTTCCAGATAAAAAGTTTAATCTTCAATGGAATGTCAATTCTCTAAAGTTTGTTGTAGAATCCTCTGTAGAATTTTGTAAAGCATAAGCTGTAAGATCAGAATTCTGTAATAGTTAATAGGAACTCCGCACTGAGAACTTGTCAGACAGATCACCATTCCACACAAGGAGATCCTCATGAGGTTCCATCGCCAAAGGGATTCGGAGAATCAGTTCTGCCTCTGGTTCTGGAAAGGTATTGCCAATCAAATCTCTATTCCATTCACGTTCATTGCTATTGATTAACTCTGCTACTTTAACAAAATGCGAATTACCAACTCCAGGCGTTAATCTAACATTATCATAATTTGGGATCCAAGCATCTTCGAAAATTGAAATGTTTTCACCCGTACCTCCTTTCCATATCAGACGCTTCTCTAATGAAGCTTTTTTGCCCAAATGCTATGCCATACGAAAGAACTGGATCTTCTCAAACTCGAATTGCGAAAATTACAATCTGAAAAATACTTTACTTTGAAAACACTCGCTACTAATTGTCGAACCATTGTTTGATAAAATAGTAAACAATACGGTCGACTCGGGTTTTAAAAATGAAAAAGAAGGGAGTCGCCACCGATCTTTATTTGGGTGTGATCGGGTCACCTCGTAAAACAGTTATTTTTAATAAACAGTTTGATTTATCAAAATAACGATTTTGATCTACGAAATCCAGAAAATGAGTTCGGGAGTCGGTTATGCACGAGGAAGGATTAGCACCCTCGATATGCCCAAAATTGGTACCAAATTGATTGATCGATGTCCTAATGTTGAAAACTTTGAAGTGATTCGAAAATAGATACTTTTGATTTCTAAAACTTGAAGGGATCGAAAGGGACGCTAAGACTCTCTTATTTTCGAAGAGATAAAGCATCATGTCCAGTAAGTTAGGACGCAATACTTTAGATTCCCGAAACTAAGCTTGCCTTTTAAAACTTGGCTTTATATTTGAAGAGGATCTCTCGTCATTTGTCAAGCGAAGTCGAACCGATAAGTTAGGGCTCGTGTTCTCGAAAGTCCAAATTAGAATATTGCCCTTATTTTAAAAAACTTATCCGAAGTATCTAGATGTCGAGTCCATAAGTTAGGTAGCGACATTTGAATTCTGGAACAAGTATTTTTTTTAAAACTTGTATTGCGATTTTAAAAAGGATATTCCGTTATTCAGATTAAATGAGAAAAATCGGAACCCGATAAGTTAGGGCTCGATTCCTCAAACATTTAATACATAATATCGGTTATTTGAAAATTTGATAAATCGGGTAAGATTAGTGCGACAAATGATGAGATGTTACACGTGAAAAGGATAGTGAAAGACACATACATGTATTACGTATAAGTAAGGATAATATATTGAAAGTATTACGCATATAAACCGTAGTAGAAATAACGATGAAACAATAGTAACATGATAATAATAACGATAATAATAATACTAATAAACAATGATAATGGAAGTAAAATAAGAGTAATAATTTTAAAGAAAAGAAAAATAAAATGGTAGCAATAACAATATACATATAAAGATACACTAATAGTGGTAATAAATATAATAATAATAATAATAATAATGGAAATAATAATAATAATAATAATAATAATAATAATACTAAATAAAATAATGACATTAGTAGAAAAAATAAAATAAAATAAAATAAAATAATAACACACACAATAAATAATACCAAGCGAATAGTAGTAAAATATAATGAAAATAACAAATAATAATAATAAATAATAAATAACCAATAATAATAAAAATATTAAATAATAGTAAAAGTAGCAAAAATTGCAAAATATTTGAAAAGATGGGTTAAATTGCATTAAAACGGAAGTTTCAGGTCAAATTGTAAATAAAACAGGAGTTCGGGGCTAGAAACACGCAGCGTGAAAGGTGGGGACCAAAAGGTAATTTTTCGAGGTAAGTTAAACCTTGGCGTTTAACGGGGACCGAAGCATAAACCGCGAAAAATTCTTGGGCCAATGTTGCAACAATTAAAAGTTTGATTTTAAAAACTAAAAATACGAAAGGACCAATCGCGCAATTTCCCCTTTGGCTTAAAAACACGCGGATCCTCTTAGGGTACGGGTCGGATCCGGTAGGGTAAGGTTAAAGACGTCGTTTTGGGCATTAAAGGCCCCCAAAGCAGCGTCGTTTTGAGGGCTATTTAAGGTAGAAATCTGGAAAAAAATCATTTCTTGCTTGCTTTCAAAAAAAAAGCCCCCTTTTTCTTTTTCTCTATCTCTTTGGGAAGAAACCGAATCCGTGAAAGGACCACCGTCGGTGATGCCACCATGCAGCGATGGTAGAAAAAGGTAAAATTTCTTATTTCTTTTCTTTTTTTATTTTAAAAAAACTATGTATGCGTATATATATTCGTGTAGAACGATGAACAAAAAAGGATTCGAAATGAACGGGTAAAAATAAGGTCACCTTGCTTTCCTCTGTTTTCGAGTTTTCGATATGTTTGTTTAATCGTTTTTGCCGACTGATGCTTCGAATCTGTCTTTGCTCATATTTGGGATTTTATCTTTTTTGAATCAATTCTGTTTTCTATTGATATTAAAAGAGTAAAAAAGAAAAAAAAAGTCATTTACAACAAAATGTAAATCGACTTTTATAGCCATCTTTTACAATTTTTTTAATCTATTTGCTTGCGTGTTTTCTCTTGCAGGTGCAACTTGAGGGCGGTGGATGTGACATGGGCGGTGCTGTAGGCGTGGCAGTGGTGGCAATCGTCAGAGGCAGAGACGGTAACAGCTAGGCTTAGGAAAAATTAGGGTTTTCTGATTTTGTTTTTGGGCTAGGGTCAATGGGCCTTTCGGGTTTGGGCTTAAATTTGAGTATGTAAATTGGGCCCCGGTAGAATTGGGCTTGTACAGATGCCCCTCTTTGCTCATTGTCGTGCAACGGGAATAGAGCAAAGACATAAGAAAGACCAATTTTGCCCGGTCACACTGGGCTTTAGCTTCTTTGGTGCACCTTTCTTCAGGTAACCTCATTCCGGTCCACCGCATCTTGTCGTTTGATCCACTCCACCGTTGCTTGGTGAGATAGGACACAGAGCTTCAATTTGCTCCCTGCAATCTCGGGAGATAGGTTTAACTATCTTCTATCGTTCTCGTTGCAACTTTAGGGAGATAAAACTCGATGTTTTGATCTACTTCCTCTGACTTGAGGAAGCCAAATCGCTATTTTCAATGCTCGTGACATCGGGAATGCCAAGCTTGCTAACTTTGATCTACTCCTGCAATATCGGGAATGCCAGGCTTGCTATCTTCAATCTACTCCTCGATTAGTTGATTTTTACGACCGGGGCTCAATTCACATCTCGCAATATGAGTTGATTTTTTGAAGAACGAGATCGAAAAATACCTCGGCGTGTGACCGAGGCTCAACTCACCTCTCGCATTATGAGTTGATTTTTTTTGGATATCAAAAATAGAAAATGAAAATACCTCGGCATGTGCACGAGGCTCAACTCACCTCTCGCAATATGAGTCGATTTTTTGAAGCAAGCGAAATTGAAAAATAGAAATCGAAAATACCTTGGCATGTGCACGAGGTTCAACTCACCTCTCGTATTGTGAGTTGATTTTGAACGAAATTGAAAGATGAAATTAAAAATACCTCAGCGTGTGACCCAGGGCTCAACTCACCTCTCGCAAATATGAGATGATTTTTGAGCAGAAATTAAAAGACAGAAATTAAAAATACCTCGGTGTGTGACCCGAGGCTCAACTCACCTCTCGCATTATGAGTTGATTTTAAAACAGAAATTGAAGACAGAAATTAAAATACCTCGGCGTGCGACCCGAGGCTCAACTCACCTTCGCATTATGAGTTGATTTTGAGCGAAATTGAAAGGCGAAATTAAAAATACCTCGGCGTGCGACCAGGGCTCAACTCACCTCTCGCAATATGAGCTGATTTTTGAGCAGAAATTAAAAGACAGAAATTAAAAATACCTCAGCGTGTGACCCGAGGTTCAACTCACCTCTCGCATTATAAGTTGATTTTTAAACAGAAATTGAAAAACACCTCAGCGTGTGACCTGAGGCTCAACTCACCTCTCGTATTATGAGTTGATATTTTGAAAAATAAATATTGAAAAACACCTCAGCGTGTGACTTGAGGCTCAACTCACTTCTCGTATTATGAGTTGATATTTTACAATCAGAATTTCAAAACATATCATCTGGTGGAACTCGGATGTCTTCTTTTTCCTTGGTTCGGTACAACTATCGTCAAAACTTCTTGCTTTACTGGTGTACCTATATGTGTCATGCATGAGGTTATCATGATATGCACGTGTTTGTCTTAAATGCTTTTATGCCCACATGATTATGCCATGCGCCCTGGGCTTGTTTGTTATGTATCTCTTTTCGTCACGACTTTCATGATGACCTGTATTCATTGCTTTGAATCTTGACTTTTCTTTCAGGTTGTGTACCCGTCCTTAAATTTTACGAGTAATCTGTATTTCTCGTATATCACCATTTTGCCCCCTATTGAGCTTTGTCCTTGCTTTGAGGCTCTTGTACTTACCAAATTCTCATCTAGGTGATGCTCAACGTTCCTTTTGTTTAGAGTATATAATTTAACTGTTTATCATTTAAATGAACCAAACATGAGCTGCATGAAAATCGCAAAGTAGGTATGAAAGGGATACCTCACACTCATATTTATTTCAAAAGCAACAAGCAAAGAAAATTGATAAGGAATATTTCAATAAAGAAAACATTATAAAAAAGGAAAGCAAGTTCAATTGTCGCAAATGCTCTAGATATCCAACGCATGAACTTCTCCACATTTCTTCATCCTGGATCTTTTCGAGCAAAGCTTTTTGTGTAGAAGATTTTGAGCTTTCGAGTCTGCTTCAAATATTATAATCTCGGCATTTAACTCTCTGTTCAAATCGTCTTGCTCTTTATGCTCTTCATGTGGCCTCCTTCATTAGGATATCCTTTTAGATTTTCATCCTAATCTTTTGTTTATCAAAATGCCCTTTCGGGTTTTCATCTTGATCTCTTTTTTTTAGGCATAGTACTTTTTCACAGCATTCGAGTTCACTGGATTAGGTAACTCCTTCCCATCCATCTCGGTGAGAATCAAAGCTCCACCTGAGAAAGCCTTCTTTACGACGTATGGCCCTTCCCAATTTGGTGCCAATTTTCCTCGGAAGTCTTTTTGTATTGGGAGAATCTTTCTCAGTACAAGTTCTCCCTCACGAAATTCTCTTGGCCGCACCTTCTTGTCATGGGCGTGATCATTCTCTTCTGGTACATTTGTCCATGGCGGATCGCCTTCAAGCGTTTTTCTTGATAAGATTTAGCTGGTCATATCGAGCTCGAACCCATTCTAATTCTTCTAGCTTCAACTCCATTAAGACTCGTAGAGAGGGATCTCAACTCGATGGGCGACTTCCATTCCATAGACCGACTTCAATTCCATAGACCGGAGAGAAAAGAGTTGCTCCGTAGATGTCTCGATCATTTTCCCTGAGATGTGCGATATGCATTCAAAGCGATAGGGTGAGGAAGGTAGCTTTATTTGCAAGTCTTTATATGTCTCGGTCATTTTCCCAATAATCTTCTTAATATTTTTGTTAGCAAATGAAGCGGCTTCTATCCATTTTGTGAAGTAATCTATGACCACAAAAATGAATCGGTGTCCATTAGAAGCTTTTGGGGAAATTGGCCCTATCACATCCATGCCCCACATAGAAAAAGGCCACAAAGAAGTCATGACATGAAGGGGCGAAGAGGCTGCATGAATTTTATCGCCATAAATTTGACATTTGTGGCATTTTCATGCGTAACTAATGTAGTCACTTTCCATTGTCAGCCAGTAATAACCGAGTCTCATAATCTGCCTAGCCATAGTGAAACCATTGGCATGCGTTCCACAAGTTCCTTCGTGGATTTCTTCAAGTATTTTTTTGGCTTCAACAGCACCCACGCATCTCAGGAGCACTTGATCTTTTCCTCTTTTGTATAGGATGTCCCCATCGAGAACAAATCCCACCGCCATTCTTCTGATTGTTCTTTTGTCATTCTCATTTGCTTGTTCGAGATATCTTTGATTCTTGACATATTCTAAGATATCGTGGAACCATGGCTGTCCATCTGCCTCTTTTTCAATGTTAAAACAATGTGCAGGAATCTCATATATGCTTATTTGGAAAGGCATTATTTCTGTTTCTCTGTTTACTTTGAACATTGAGGCCAAAGTGGCCAAGGCATCAGCCAATTGGTTTTCTTCTCGTGGGAAGTAATTAAAAGTCACTTCTTCGAACTCTTTGACCAACTCCGCAACAAGATCGCGATATTTGACCAACTTGAATCTCTCACTTCCTAATCTCCACGGTTTGGTAAATCACCTGTATTTGAGTCCCGTACACTTTTAAGATTTCGATGTTTCGTTCAATGGTCGCACGAAGTCCCATGATGCAAGCCTCATATTCCGCAACATTATTGGTACAGAAAAAATCTAATCTGGTAGTGAGCGGATAATGGTTCCCCTCTGGTGATACTAGGACTGCTCTAATCTTATGCCCCAATGCATTTGATGCACCGTCGAAGCTCATCTTCCATGATTTCTCTTTTGACGACTCACACTCTTTTTCTGTAATGCACATCAAGTCTTCATCTGGGAAATCAAATCTCAATGGCTCGTATTCTTCTATTGTTCGAGTTGCTAAGAAGTCAGCTATCGCGCTCCCCTTTATCGACTTTTGACTTACATATATGACGTCGTACTCTGATAGTAAGATCTGCCATCGTGTCATTCTTCCTGAGAGTGCAGGTGATTCCATCATGTACTTTATTGGGTCCAACTTTGAAATTAACCACGTCGTATGAATATCAATGTTTCATCAACTTTCATACAATGAACATTGAAATCATATTCACATCAATAATATACATTTCAAGCATTTAAGAATATAATACAAGTTACATGAACTTACCTCGATACTAGTTCGTATACAAAATCTACTAATCCGGGACTTTTTCCTTTCCTCGATCTAGCTTCGTATTTGAGTTTTCCGGATCTAAATAAATAAGTTCAATCATCAATTCAATACATTTCATGTTCACATGTAGCATTTTCTATAATTCTATTATTATTTTTTAGTTTATTCAAAGCTGTCTACTTCAGTCATAGTCACTAAATTATTTATTTCTTGAGCTACAGAACTTCAAATGAAGAACCGTTAATTTTTTATGAAACTAGACTCATATGTCTTCACATCATAAAATTTCCAGAATTTTTGGCTTATCCAATTTGTACAGTTTATTCATTAAAGTCACCCCTATTCTGCTATCTGATAGTTCTGACCCTTCTTCACTAAATATTAATTATCTCCTCATACAGAATTCGGATGATATTTTAATTTATTTTTATTGAAAATAGCTTCATTCAGGATTCCAGATATATAAATTTAAGCCCCTAATTGTTTTTCTTCAATTTTGATGATTTTCTAAAGTCAAAACAGAGGAACCTGAATTCATTCTAAACCAGTCTTACAAAAATCTAAATATCTCAAAATACAGAATTTCTTTTCTTTTCCTGTTTCTTTCATATGAAAATAGACTCAATAGGCTTTAATTTTATATCTTACTCAACTTCTAATTCCACTTCTAAGATTTTTGGTGAATTTTCAAACTTACTCTACTGCTGCTGTCCCAAAACTGTTTTCTTATAGCTTATTTTTCAATTAAGTCCTTTATTCAATTCTAACTTCAAATTCTTTCAATTAAACCACTAATTCATCATTTTATTCATCATATGCTATATTCAAAAACTTTAAAACTTCAAAACTTCAACTTAAATTCATCAAAACTTTGTTCTAAAACTTATACAGCATCAAAATTAAAAGAAAATGGTTAAATTAACTTACCTATTAAATATCCAAGCTTCAAACTTTCAATTTTCCTTTTCTTCTTTCTCTCTCTTTTCTTTCTTTCCTTCATGTTTGCTCTCTGTTCTTTTTGTTTTATGCTTTTTTTCTTTTCTCCTTTCTTTTTATAATATATATTATTATTAATTTATAATAATAATTATCTTTATAAAATCTCAGATTTTATACAATACACCGCCTCAACTTTACAAAATGGCATAATTGTCATTTTGGTCCTTTATAATTTTTAATCTATAATTCAACTTTTACTTTCATGTCAATTTAGTCCTTTTCATTTAATTACCTACCCATACGTTAAAATTTTCTAATCTAAATTTTTAATATCACATTACTAACATTTTATAAATATTTATAAAAATATTTCCTCTCATATAAATATTCATGCAAATATATTGAAATAAATTTCTCTTTAAATCGGATTATGGTTGCGAAACCATTGTTCCGATAGAAGAAAGAGTTTCTGTTACTATTTGTTTGAATTAGTTAATAATTATTAGAGCGATTCTGTTGAGACGTTAGGTTTACATACACCTGCATGTGTATTAAATGCAGTGACCTGCTTTGGTGAATGAATGGGAAAAAGTATTACTCTTTCTTCTTTTTGTTTCTGTTATCATGGTATCAAGAGCCAATGAATTCTTGACGTGATTTTTTTTTCTTTTCTTCCTTTTCTTTTCATCTTCTATTCATGGATACAGCACCAGGGGTTGATACACCCCTCCACTCCTCTGATACAGGCGACGCAGTTCATTTGGAGCAAGTTGGTTGTCCTACAGCCTCCGCAGTCCATTACTTTGCCAAGCATGATACTGTAAAGCTAGCTGAACATAATTTCTTGTTGTGGAAACATCAATTGTTGCTGATTCTTGAAGGTATGGCCTTGAAGGATTTGTCACAGGAGCGGTGTCATCCCTCCTCGTTATCTTCTTTGGCCCGGTGGTCAACTTGTGCAGAATCCTGCTTTTCTTGTTCACACTAAACAAGACAAGTTCCTCGCATCTTGGCTTCTATCGACTGTTACTGATGAAGTATTGGTTCATCTAACGTCATCAAAAACCAGTTTTGACATCTGGACCACCATTGAAAGGAGGTTCGGCACTTCTTCTAGTCTCAAAATCTCTAGCATAAAGCATGCTCTTTATTCAATCAAGAAAGGTAATCTCACTGTTAAAGAGTATCTATCCAAGGTAAAATCTTTGAGTGATAGCTTAACAGCTGTTGGTAGTATGGTTTCCGAGAAAGAACAAATAAGTGTAATTTTGGCTGGTCTTCCTGTTGAATACGAGTCAATCCGAGTTCTTGCTTCCGCGACTCCGATTTATTTAGATTTGCTTACTGATTTGCTTCTTGACTGTGAAACTCGGCAATTAGCGTTGTTTGCAGACACTCCATTACAAGCGAATGTAGTCACAAAACACCAAGACAATTCAGAACGTTCCAAGTCTGTTTATTCTCATGATTCCAAGCACGGTCAGCGGGTTCGTGAAATTTGGTCACGAGGTGAGGTCATTTGATGCAGGAGAAGTTGGTCCCGATCCAGGCCGCAGTGCCAATTGTGTGGCAAGATTGGTCATTTTGTTCAAACCTGCTATCATCGGTTTGATGAAAATTTTTCAGGGGTTAGTCAACAACCATCGGTCAACTATCACCACGTTCATGGTAATGATGCTGTCTCTTCTCCTTCTGGGTGCTCATCTTGTGCACATTGTTGCTCTCATTACTCGGCACTTGTCCCATCAGCTCTGTTTCTTACGCTAATGATCAGACTTGGTACCCTGATTCAGGTGCCACAAATCATGTTACATCCACTGTGTCAAATCTCATGTCTACCTCCCCTTACACAGGTACAAGCCAGGTCACACTAGGCAATGGTGAGTCCATACCTATAGCCAATGTAGGCTCTTCTAATTTCTTGGCTGGGTCACGACTTCTACGTCTTAAAAATGTTTTACATGTTCCAACAGTTTGCAAGAACTTAATGTCTGTGGGACAATTTGCTAAGGATAACAGTGTTTATTTTGAGTTTCATCCAAATTTGTGTTTTGTGAAGGACATTCAGACAGGACTGATTCTACTGGAGGGTCACATGCATGAGGGTCTCTATAGGTTCCAGCTTTCAAAGACCCCATCTCAGTTGAAGTCGAGATTGCCGTCGTTGAACACTGCTCAGTTATCTCTCGGCATAACAGACTTGGCCATCCCTGCCGCAACACACTCACCCGTGTATTGCAAACTTGTAACATTCCTTTTAAACATAGCAATTTGCCTGGACTATGTACGGCCTGTCAATTAGGCAAGGCTCACAAGCTTAGCTTCCTACTTCTGTCTGATGTATTCCTCTCCATTTCAACTTGTTGTATCGATGTATGGGGACGGCATATATGCCTTCTAATGGTTTTTCCTATTACATTTCTTTTATTGACATGTATAGCAGATATGTGTGGATTTATTTTCTCAGAAACAAGTCTGAGGTGGCTCAATGTTTCTCACACTTTCATAAGATGGTTCATGTACAGTTTGGTCACTCTATTAAAATGATACAAACTGATGGAGGGGGCGAATATAGAGCTTTGACAAAAGAGTTCTCTCGACTTGGGATACAACATAGGATAACCTGTCCTTACACCTCCGAGCGAGAATGGGGTTCTTTGAGAAGACATAGACAAATAGTAGATATGGGCTTATCATTGTTAGCTCAATCCTCCATGCCACTGAAGTTTTGGTTTTATGCTTTTTCACATGCAGTATATTTAACTAACAGACTACCTACTCCTGGTCTACACCAAGTCAGTCCATTTGAAGTTCTTCACAAAGTTCGCATACCTGACTATAGTTTGCTTGGTGTTTGGATGTTCTTGCTTTCGAATTTGCGACGCTCCAACAACACAAATTCTGATTTAGATCTCGAAGCTGTGTGTTCCTTGGAAATGCCTCTAATCGAAAGGGTTATCAGTGTTTGTCAGAGTGTGGTAAGATTTTTATATCTCGCCATGTTAGGTTTGATGAGAACAGCTTTCCTTTTCGAAATGGTTTTTCTTCACAATCTCCAGATGGGTCTGTAAGAGTTGCGTGCCGGTCATCAGTCCTTCCATTAGTGACTAATGGTACTTTCGGTCGTCCATCCATTGTTAGATCAGCAGAGGCTTCTTTTCATTCCTCTCCCTTAATCCCCTCTCCTATCACTAATGGTGGTTCTGCTACTCACTCTCCAACGGTAGCAAGTGATCCTGCTTCCTGTGAACAGAATGGGCCAACGGATTCTGATCAACTTGGTTCAAGCACAGCCTCTCCTTCAACACTTGGTGATACTTCACATGTGAACGTTCATCCCATGCAAACTCGTTCTAAAAGTGGCATCTTTAAGCCCAAGGTTTTTTCTTCTGTGTTAACTGAACAAGAGCCACTTACTATAATTGAAGCATTTCGAAGTCCTCCTTGACAAAGAATGCTCGTTGAATTTGACGATTGCGTGCCAATCACACGTGGGAACTTGTTTCTCTGCCTGAAGGTCGGCGTACTGTCGGGTGCAAGTGGATTTTTAAGCTCAAGAGACATGCTGATGGCTCCATTGCTAGGTACAAGGGTAGACTTGTTGTTAAAGGCTACTTGCAAGAAGGTGGAGTTGACTTCCAAGAAACCTTCAGTCCTGTGGTCAAACCAACTACAATCAGAGTAGTACTTGCCTTGGCAGTGTCCTTCGGTTGGCCACTTCGACAGGTTGATATAGACAACGCCTTTTTGAATGGGGATTTGAGTGAGGAAATTTACATGGTGCAGCCTCCAGGGTTCGAACAACAAGGACCAAATGGTGAAGAACTGGTCTGTAGATTACGGAAGGCGTTGTACGGGCTCAAACAGGCACCACGAGCCTGGTTTCATAAGCTGAAAGAGTTTTTAATAGACTCAAAGTTTGATGTCTCCAAAGCTGATAATTCCCTGTTTGTTCTTCAGTCAGAAACTCAGCTAATGTATGTATTGGTCTATGTTGATGATATAATCATCACTGGGAATAACTCTCGGGCTATAGATCATTTTGTGGCCCTGCTCAATGACCGATTCTCTTTGAAAGATCTAGGGAAGCTTAACTATTTCCTTGGAATAGAGGTTCATTATACTACGGATGGGCTGTTTCTTAATCAAAGGAAATACATTGCTGATCTCCTCCAAAAAGCCTCGATGGAACGATCAAAGGGTGTGCCAACACCAATGGTTAATCGATGTCAATTGTCGGTAAAGCGAAATCCTGTTGAAGATGAACGTCATTACCGGAGCATTGTTGGGGCCTTGCAATATGTGGTCATAACCAGACCGAAATTGCTTACTCGGTTAATAAAGTATGCCAATTCATGCACAGGCCGTTGGATGTGCACTTCAAGGCTGTTAAGAGAATCTTAAGGTACTTACAAAGGACGTTGGACTATGGATTGCAATACACTCGATCCTCGAAGTTGTTGCTTGAAGGTTACTCCGATGCTAGTTGGGGTTCAGACGTCGATGATCGCAGGTCTACCTCGGGGTTCTGTGTGTTTCTAGGAGGAAATCCGGTTTCCTGGAGCTCAAGGAAGCAACAGGTAGTCTCACGATCTACTGCAGAAGCAGAATACAGAAGTATAGCACATATTACTGCAGAAATGGTGTGGATAAAGTCCTTGTTGTCTGAGCTATATGTTCCAGCAAAGAACAAGGCCTTGATATGGTGCGATAGTTCAGCAGCAGTAGCGGTAGCTAGCAATCCTGTCCTCCACTCGAAATTCAAGCATGTCGAGTTGGACTTATTCTTTGTCAGAGAGAAAGTTGCAGATGGAACGTTCCAAGTCGGACATGTTCCTAGCTCGGATCAAGTCGCGGACATTTTAACAAAACCGTTATCAGAAGCAATGTTCATCAAGTTTCGAAGCCAGCTAAAAGTGAGAAGTTCTTCTAGAGAAAGTTGAGAAGATCCTCTAGAGAACGTTGATAAGTAGGGAGTATGTTAGAAGAAAGAGTTTCTGTTACTATTTGTTTGAATTAGTTAGTAACTGTTAGAGCAGTTACAGCAGGACGTTAGGTTTACATACACCTGCATGTGTATTAAATGCAGTGACCTGCTTTGGTGAATGAATGGGAAAAAGTATTACTCTTTCTTCTTTTTGTTTCATTATCATTAGATAACCTTGAATTTAGGCCATTACAACTCTCCCCTTTTAAGGATTTTCGTCCTCGAAAATCTTACCGAGAAAGAGGTTTGGATATTGTTTCCTCATTGCCTCCTCCGGTTCCCATGTCGCTTCCTCAATCCGTGCTTTTGGCACAATACTTTCACCAAATTTATTTTTTATTTCTAAGCTCCTTTGTTTCGTGCTAATATCACGATAGGTTCTTCACCGTAAGTCATATCTGGTGAATCTCCACTTCATCGGAGAAATAACATGTGAAGGATCGACCGATATCGTCGTAGCATAGACACATGAAAAACATTATGAATTCTATCAAGTTCGGTGGTAATGAGAATCGATAAACAACCGGTCTAATTACAACATATATTGAAAATGAATGGCGAGCCTTTGAACTATATGGACCAAAGCACAATGCATGAATTTTTTTTCAATTGATTGGAATGGTACTTTGCTTCATACTCGTGAACTTCTTCGAGGTAGTAAATTGCCCTTTTCTCTTTTCCCCGACTCATCATGTTGAACTTCCCCGAGGTAAGCCCTTTCTCGCAACTCATTAAGTTTTGAACATAGTCAAATACAATATTAACGGTCTCCTGGGAGTTGATGGTACTAGCACCGGAGGGCTAGACAAATACTATTTTATTTTATCAAAAGCCACTTGGCACTCCTCGTTCTATTCTCCAGGATTGTGTTTTCGAAGGAGTCAAAAAATTGGGTCACACTGGTTGGTAAGTTGAGCAATGAATCGAGCGATGTAGTTCAACCTCCCTAAAAATCCTCTGACTTCTTTTTGTGTGTGCGGAGGTGGTAATTCTTGTATGGCTTTTATCTTATCTAGATCAACATCAATACCTCTCTCACTGACGATGAAGCCTAGTAATTTTCCCGAGGTAGCCCTAAACATACACTTGGCTGGATTAAGCTTCAGCTGGAACTTTCTTAGTCTTTCGAACAACTTCTTGAGGTTTTCAATATGCTCTCTTTCCCCCCGAGATTTGGAAATCATATCATCAACGTAGACTTCTATTTCTTTATGCATCATGTCATGGAACAACATCACTATAGCCCTCTGATATGTTGCCCCGGCATTCTTCAATCTAAATGGCATCACCTTGTAGTAGAATGTTCCCCACATCGTCACGAATGTAGTTTTCTCCATATCTTCGGGAGCCATCTTTATTTGGTTATAACCCAAAAATCCATCCATGAAGGAAAACAATGAATGCTTCGCTGTGTTATCCACCAACGTACCAATGTGTGGCAAGGGAAAATTATTTTTAAGACTTGCTCGATTCAGATCGGGATAATCCACGCACATTCATACCTTGCCGTCTTTTTTCGGTACTAGAACTATGTTAGCTACCCATTCTGGGTATTTGGCGATTTGTAGGAAGCCAGCATCAAATTGTTTCTTAACTTCTTATTTTATCTTTAACAGCATTTCAGGTCTTATTCGTCTTAGCTTCTATTGAATGGGTTTGCATTCTGGTTTAAGTAGGAGTCTATGGACCACTACATCCTCGTTTAACCCTGGCATATCCTGATACGACCAGGAAAATACATCTTTGTACTCACGAAGCAAGTCGATCAAATCATACTTGGTCTTCTCTGAAATGGAGGTCCCAATCTTCACTTCCTGCCTCCTTTCTTCATTTCCTAAGTTCACTGTCTTAACAGATTCTTGATGGAGTAGAATCTGTTTGTCTTCTTGTTCTATCATTCTCAGTAAGTCGGGAGACGAGACATAATCTTCAGCATTTTCCTCGGCTTCGCATTCTCCTACATAAATAGCTTTCTCAAAATTGGTTTCAGGACTTGTAACGGGATTGTTCATGTCGTTGGTATCTGAGCACCTGAAAGGTGAATGGAAAAGAAAACTATAGAGGAGCATCAAAGTATTGGAACCAAACAAACATAATGTTACGGCATGATATGAGGTACATGTAAAGACAGGCTGTGAGAAGAAGGAATAATTATGAAGTTAACAAGAATGAAAAGACTATGCCAAAATGCATCTCCATGAATGTTCATTTAAATGATAAAGAGCAAACATAAGCTCTTACAAAAGAATCCCACTATTACTTGGGGCAAACAAAAAGAGAGTTAACAATGAGCATTACTCTGGAGAGGACTTAGAAACTACAAGAAGATCCACGGCAGTCCAATTATTCAAAATGAATCCAGGAGGACAAGGGCGTATCATTGAAACATCTTCAATTACATCATTCTCTTTGTTAATAACATTTATACTAACGTTCTGAAGACCCCTTTCAATCCATAAAATCGTGCTTTATGTATTATCTCACCCTGGGTACATCATTCCTGCAGATGTAAATGTTTTTAACAAAAGAGGATACGCTATGGGCTCCTATTCTAAATCCTGACCTGAGGCTCTTGCAATCCTCCTTTCTTGATCTTTCCGCAATTTTTTTCTTCTTTATCACATATCCGGCTTGAATCTTAAACCGCATCGAGCCTTATGATTTACTGGTTTTACTGCTCTAACCATTCTTTGCTGATTTCTTCCCAAACTTTTCTTCGCACGGGCTCCTTTTCCCACAGTCAGCTTAATTCTCATCTCGGTATTCCTTGATAGCTTGGGTGTCGAATGCTATTTCCTTCGGTAATAAATGTAGCATTGATAAATTCGAAAGAACGGAAGGAACATTCTACTACATCTTTGTTTACTTCGATATAGGGTGCGCCAGCAGAGACGGATGCAACAATATCTTCTTCACCAGCGACCGTGATCAAACGGCTATCCATGACAAACTTTACTTTTTGATGGAGAGATGAAGGAACTACCCCAACAGAATGGATCCAAGGTCTCCCTAAAAGGCCATTATACGAGAACATGATATCCATGACCTGGAACTCGATATCATCTGTACATGGGCCCACTTCTAAAGGAATTTCAATCTTTCTCATGACCTCTCGTCGTGTCCCATCAAATGCCCTTACTGTGGAATGACAAGGCCTTAGATGAGACATATCAACTGGCATCCTGAAAAGCGTGGCCAAGGGCATGACATTGAGTGCAGACCCGTTGTCAATAAGCACATTCGGTAGTATATAGCCTTTGCAACTGGTTGTGATGTACAATGCTTTTACAGAACCTCTACCATTTGGTGGTATTTCGTCATCACTGAAAGAGATGAAATTATCTGCATTCAAGTTGTTCACCCACCTATCAAGCTTTTCAACAGATACATTGCTCGCCACATACGCTTGATTTAACACTTTCAGCAAAGTATTTCGATGTGGCTCTGAATTCAACAGTAGGGATAATACCGAGATTCGCGCCGGCTGCTTGTTGAATTGCTCCATGATTTTATATTCACTGTGCTTAATGAACTTTAAGAATTCATGTGCTTCCTCTTCATTCAAAAGTCTTTTAATTTTTTGCTCAGACTGTATTTCAACATCAACCTCAGCATCATGCATTGGCGCCTTTCCTTTCTGATTCGAGTCAACGGTTTTTTTCTTTGATTCAACCACCTCAGGGGAATAACATCTCCAGTTGCGGGTAAAGTGTCCTACGTCGCTAACACTTCCAGTCGTAGCTTTGGATTTTTGACCTTCAGGCATGATAATATTGACATCATATTTCCATGGTACAGCTTTGTTGTCCTTGTAAGGGAAATGAGATGGCACTTCAATCACTACTTCTGGTTGGACTTCCTTTTTCTAACCTCATAATAAATCACCAGAGGCCGATCGGCACTATAAAGGATAACTGATGGTTGATTATCAGAGGCGCATATTTCTCCTTTATCGGCCACTTCTACTCTGTTGAAGATCTCGACCTCCTTATTGTCCATCTTGTCCTGAAATAATTTTTTGAATTCCCCATAAGACTGGATGTAATGCCCTTCTATACCATGGAAGACACAAAAACTTTGACCTTTTGTACTTTCTTCCTTGAAACTTTTGTTGAGGGGACAAAACAAACCCCTCTCAATCATTATTTCCCATACCTTCCACAAAGGTGTCTTTATTTCAGCAACACAACTTTTGGCTCTCCACCCGTCCTCCTTCGTCACCACACTCACGTTCCCTTCAGTATGGTTAGGGAGCGAATTTTCAGCCATATTACTAACACCATCAAATCGTAAAATGCCTGCATTAATAAAACTTTGAACCCTTCTTTTAAAGGCTAGATAATTTTTTGTAGAATGCCCATGGTTTCCAGCATGGTACATGCAACTAGCATTAGGATCGTACTATTTTGGGTATGGAGGTTTCAGGGGTGCCATATAATGTGGGGATATTAATTATTTTTCTAGTAATTTTGGGCACAACTCTCCATACGACACAGGAATTGGGGTAAATTGAGGTTTTTCAGGATTGGGTTTTGTCGGTCTTTATTCATTTTTGGGTTGGCTTTGAGCAGGTATAGTATTTGGTGGGAATTTAGTGAATGGTCTTTGGTTATTTATGGTGTAAACGGGGTAAGGAGGAGGTCCTCGATAGTAGGGAGAAGTTTGGAGGTGGGCGGTATTGAGGTCGTGATTGGGTTGGGTACGGATTAGAAGCATAGTGACTCTCAGTCCCTACCATATGAGTTTCTGCCTCTTTTTTCTTTATCGGTGCTGCCCTTTTCGAACTTTCGGGGCCTTCCATCCTTCCACTCTTGATGGCATTTTCTATAAGTTCCCTAGATATTACAATATCGGAGAAGTCTTTTGTGACGTTTCCTACCAACTTATCATAAAATGGCGCTTTTAAAGTGTTGATAAAGAGGACCGTTATCTCAGTTTTAGTTAATGGGGTTCTACTTGGGCCGAGATATCTCTCTATCTTTGCGCATATTTTCTAAAAGTCTCTGTCGGCTTCTTTTCCATCATCTGCAGTGTTAGTCGATCAGGCACCATGTCGGAGACATGCTTGTATTGTTCACAAAATGCTGATGCTAGGTCCTTCCATGATCGGATCCTTTCTCTGCTGAGTTGATTATACCATCGAAGGGCCGATCCAACCAAGCTATCTTGAAAATAGTGTATTAGTAATTTGTCTTCATTTACATAACCAGTCATCTTCCGACAAAACATGATAAGATGCGCCTTTGGACATCTCGTCCCATCATATTTTTTAAAATTTGGTACTTTAAATTTCGGAGGCAAAACCAGATCGGGCACCAAACTAAGCTCCTTGGCACTCAGTGCAGAGAAGACTTCAGTACCTTCTATTGCCTTGAGCCTTTCTTCCAAGCTCCTGTACTTATCATGATCATCCATTTTCAATCGGCTATTTCTCTTGGATCATCCAAATGGAACAATTGGATCGCAGGATTAGCCCCGGGGTTCGATCTTGAATATACCTTGCCCTAGATGAGCGGTGGTGCAGTCGTTGCTCGAGCTGCGGGTTCCCTTGAGAATATCCTCTTTGCATTACGGATGTGAGGTGGAGTGAATCTTGGGGATGGCCTTCACTCTCTTCTCCGGTACTAACTGCAGGGCCTTTCCCTTTGTCCGTTATCCCATTCATCATCAAGGTTATTTGGGCCATCATGTTCCGTTGAGCCTCTAACATCTGGTCCCTCATTTCTTGTTGGAGTTTTGTCATTTGTTCTTGCATCTGGTCCTGCAAGTCATTCTGGAATTGTTCTAACCTTTGATCCATTTTCTTTGACTTAGCACGTGTACTATAAGGGTGTTTAGTTTCCAGATTTCTCTCTCTCCCCTTCTCTTTTCTTCTATTATAACTTTAGCTAATTAGGCTCTTTTTATAGACCTAAATGCATATGATATGATGCAATGCAAATGCATGAATACAAGAAGAAGGCATCGATTCAGATTCAACTTCATTTTAGAAAACTTTATTAGAAAACAAAACCCTTTACATAAAATAGACTACAAATATGCTTTCGCCCTACGGCCTAAGGTTTTGATTTTCTCAAGCAAAGAGATTAGCTCTTGGTTACAACCTGGTTGTAGCTCATATCTCACGCTCAATATGTCAGCCTCTGTAGCCAAAGTCTGTAGGTGATCAGCTACCTCTCGAATCTGGATTATCGCTTCACCCATGAAGTAATCCCAGTTTCTGACTTGCTCACAAGAATGGCGAAGCTCCTCCTCCCAGCGCCTTTCTCTTGTTTTCAGAAGCTCAATCCAGAGTTCACTATTGTGTAATACTGATTCTAGCTCTTCAACCCTATTTTTTATTTCTTTGATTCCGTTCAGACTTGATTTCAGTCTGCTTTCTGAGTCTTTACTCCAGTAGTGGTACAGAGACCGTCTAAGCTCAGCTATTCTAGCTTCTAGTCCATTTTTTTCCTTTGGCTTTCTGTCATGCCCTTCTCTAAGGCCTCTTTTTGCGTTTGCATTTCTTGAAACTTTTTCTCCCAATTTCTAATTTTGGCTTTTTCCGCTCGGATCTTTTGTCGCCATTGCTCCGAAGTTTTTTCTAATCCAGCGTTTTTTATCGTCAGACATATCTTCTTTTATTTTGCTTTCAAACTATCTCGGTCTTCCTCTACCTTCTATTTTTCCTTTCTAAGTTTCTCGGCCTCTGATTTTTTACCGTCCACTTCTAATTGGAGGAACATCTTTTCTTCCTCCAGCTTTTCTATCATTTTTCCAAGCTTCGAACTCATCCATTCAAAATCTTGTTTCACAATCTCTAATTCTGATGGGACTACTCGTAGATATTCTTCTCTCGATCGGGCGCCCTCTGGATTTGGCTCAGGGACATTATCATTAATCCTTCTAATCCTCTATCCGCTGTACTCTGCGATCGTCATCGGGCCTGAGGATAACCTTTTCATTCTACGAATCTGATTTTAGGCACTAGAGATCTCTTTAACCCTTTTCTTATAGCTCCCCCTTCGTATGAAAACTCGTATTGAGCCAACCCGTATCGTTGGTACGAATTATCTTGAACCATATTGTCTTAGAACCAGCAAAGAGGCATATGTAGTGGCACCCTAAATTCCCAGTAGAGAAACCCAATCGAAGTTTCCACAACGATAAAGGATCTTGTCGAGAATCATCCAAGGAGCCTTCCACTCGACGTCGTCTTCTTGAAGGTTTTAAAGGAGCGTTATCCAGTTTTCTTCGGACACGTCTTCTCTTCTAGGCGTAGCTACTATCTCTTTCAACGGGGAGTAATTTTCTGACAAAAACCAATAAGACACTTTCTCCACTTTCCAGAAGTGACTATGGAACCAGGCCAATAACAACTGCACACATCCGATAAATCTGCCTTCACCTATTCTCTGACATGCATTCAAGGATTTGAACGTTTCGGCCAAGATGACAGGAACAAGCGTGACCCCTTTGTCCAATCGGCTGAATAGATTAATAACTGCTTCGTTACTGTGTCTTAGGGCTTTTGGGAAGATCACTAGACCGTAAATACACAAGGCCAAGATGTCAATCTTTTTCTTCACATCAGGATGCGTTAGGATCAGGTCCCTCAAATATATCCAAGGTATGCATTTACCCCCGCCTTTCTTCTGCATTCTAGCTGAAACTCATTGTTCACTCATTCCCGTGATATTCATCAATTTTTTCGCAAAAGTCAGGCTATTAACCGCTTTGGAATAAACTTTATCAACTTGAATTTTCAAACAACGTAGCAAGGTCATGTATTCCTTTACCGTGGGAACCAAATCTACTTTCCCGAATGAGAAACAGTTATAAGCAGCATTCTAGAACTGAGTCATTACTCGAAATAGGTGCTTATCTATTTTGACATCAAGCAGGTATGGTAGATCACCGTAGGTACTATAAAATAACTGCTTTGCCTCATCATCCCACTGAGCCCATATTTCTTTCAACTCTTAGAGTTTATTTTGCGTGACACTGATATTGGTGAAATCCCGTAATTCTGACACATATCCCTCACTAAGCTGTCCCCTTTTTCTAATTGGCTTTGCTTTCGACCATGTGCTTGGCGCCGCATTGTCTTCTACTTTATCAAGAAATTCGCCTTCCATAACCAAACTCTCTAACTCGAAACCGACCGTGAATCGATGCCTCTTAAAAATGGAAATGACAAGCGGAGAAATAAAACATCATCAATTAGTACCACGAATGAGATATAAAGTATGTAAAATACACAAACGCCTATCCGGGTAACTACTAAGGTTTGGCATAGTTCATTTCGGGGTGGGTTCTTAGGCTCTTTACATGTGGTTGAGTTCTAAAGTTCGAGGTACCGAACCGGCAGATTCTCGATCCTCACCCATTATAGGCTCATATGGACCGAGTTCGGTTCGAGGAATACATTTCCTATGGCCATGCGAAGTGAAAACTTCACGAAGACATAGGTACGAATGTATCCGGCGATCCACTAGCCCATGCAGAGGTGAAAACCTCACGAAGGCATAACCGCTCCCACTTAGAGGTGTGACCATGAGCGGTCATGCAATGCAATGCCAAAGTATTCAAGAGATCCAATATAACGTCGAAAGTGTATTTAAAGAAACATGAATTCCAAAACCATTTTCTAATTTTAATCAAAGGACAAGGATCAATCAATCTATGGCCTGACTCTCAACGAAGAAATACGTCCCTAGTGGAGTCGCCAAGCTGTCGTAACCATTGTTTGATAAAACAGTAAACGATGCGGTCGACTCTGGTTTTAAAAATGAAAAAGAAAGGAGTCGCCACCGATCTTTATTTCGGTGTAATCGGGTCACCTCGTAAAACAATTATTTTTAATAAACAGTTTGATTTATCAAAACAACGATTTTGGTCTACGAAATCCAGAAAATGAGTTCGGGAGTCGGTTACACACGAGAAAGGATTAGCACCCTCGATACGCCCAAAATTGGTACCAAATTGATTGATTGATGTCCTAATGTTGAAAACTTTGAAGTGATTCGAAAATAGATACTTTTGATTTCTAAAACTTGAAGGGATCGAAAGGGACGTTAAAACTCTCTTATTTTCGAAGAGATAAAGCATCATGTCCAGTAAGTTAGGGCGCAATACTTTAGATTCCCGAAACTAAACTCGCCTTTTAAAACTTGGCTTTATATTTGAAGAGGATCTCCCGTCATTTGTCAAACGAAAAGTCAGAACCCAGTAAGTTAGGGCTCGTGTTCTCGAAAGTCCAAATTAGGAATATTGCCCCTTATTTTAAAAAAACTTATCCGAAGTATCTAGATGTCGAGTCTAGTAAGTTAGGGCGCGACATTTCGAATTTCCGGGAATAAGTATTTTATTTAAAACTTGTATTGCGATTTTAAAAAGGATATTCTGTTATTCAGATTAAATGAGAAAAATCGGAACCCAGTAAGTTAGAGCTCGATTCCCTCGAACCTTTAATACAGAATATCGGTTATTTGAAAATTTGATAAATCGGGTAAGATTAGTGCGACAAATGATGAGATGTTACACGTGAAAATGATAATGAAAGACACATACATGTATAACGTATAAGTAAGGATAATATATTGAAAGTATTACACATATTAACCGTAGTAGAAATAACGATGAAATAATAGTAACATGATAATAATAACGATAATAATAATACTAATAAACAATGATAATGGAAGTAAAATAAGAGTAATAATTTTAAAGAAAAGAAAAATAAAATGGTAGCAATAACAATATACATATAAAGATACACTAATAGTGGTAATAAATATAATAATAATAATAATGAAATAATAATAATAATAATAATAATAATAATAATAATGAAATAATAATAATAATAATAATAATAATACTACTAAATAAAATAATGACATTAGTAGAAAAAAATAAAATAAAATAAAATAATAACACACACAATAAATAATACCGAACGAATAGTAGTAAAATATAATGAAAATAACAAATAATAATAATAAATAATAAATAACCAATAATAATAAAAATATTAAATAATAGTAAAAGTAGCAAAATTTGTAAAATAATTGAAAAGATAGGTTAAATTGCATTAAAACGGAAGTTTCAGGTCAAATTGTAAATAAAACAGGAGTTCGGGGCTAGAAACACACGCGCGTGAAAGGTGGGGACCAAAAAGGTAATTTTTCCAGGTAAGTTAAATGTCGCGTTTAACGGGGGACCGAGCCACAAACCGCAAAAAATTCTTGGGCCAATGTTGCAACAATTAAAAGTTTGATTTTAAAAACTCAAAATGCGGAAGGACCAATCGCGCAATTTTGCCTTTGGCTTAAAAACACACGGATCCTCTTAGGGTACGGGTCGGATCTGGGCCGGGTAAGGTGAAACGACGTCGTTTTGGGCATTAAAGGCCAGCCCCAAAACGACGTCGTTTTGAGGGGCTATTTAATGTAGAAATCTGGAAAAAAAATCATTTGTTGCTTGCTTTAAAAAAAAGCCCCCATTTTCTTTTCTCTCTATCTGCTGGGAAGAAACCCAAAATTCGGCGAAAGGACCGCCGTCTGTGCCGGCGCCGGCTACCGCAAGCGGTGGCCGAAATAGGTAAAAATTTCTTATTTCTTTTTTTTATTTTAAAAAAACTATGTATGCGTATATATATTCGTGTAGAACGATGAACAAAAACAGATTCGAAATGAACAGGTAAAAATAAGGTCACCTTGCTTTCCTCTATTTTCGAGTTTTCGATATGTTTGTTTAATCATTTTGCTGACTGATGCTTCGAATCTGTCTTTGCTCGTATTTGGGATTTTATCTTTTTTGAATCTCTTCTGTTTTCTATTGATATTAAAAGGGTGAAAAAGAAAAAATAAAGTCCTTTACAACAAAATGTAAATCGACTTTTATAGCCATCTTTTACAATTTTTTTAATCTATTTGCTTGCGTGTTTTCTCTTGCAGGTGCAACTTGAGGGCGGTGGACGTGACATGGGCGGTGCTGTAGGCATGACAGTGGTGGCAGTCGTCAGAGGCAGAGATGGTAATAGCTAGGCTTAGGAAAAATTAGGGTTTTCTGATTTTATTTTTGGGCTAGGGTCAATGGGCCTTTCGGGTTTGGGCTTAAATTTGGGTATGTAAATTGGGTCCCGGGTAGAATTGGGTTTGTACACTAATGAATCTCGAGAATTTAACAGTCTCCATCCTTGTTTTGCTAATAGGGCGATATTAAATTGGGCCATACTTCTAAACCCCAAACCTCCTTCTTATTTAGATTTACACAAATGCCTCCATTTACACCAGTGGATACCTCGCTTACCGACTCATTTTTGCCACCAGAATCTAGCAAACTTACTCTCAATCATCTCACATAACGTTTTAGGAAGAAGAAAACAGGACATATCATAAGTGGGAAGTGCTTGTAAAACTAATTTTATAAAAATTTCTTTCCCCCCTTGCGACAAAAACCTGGTACTCCAGCTTTCAATTCACAAAGAAATCTTATCAAGTATATTTTGGAATGCTTCTTTTTTCCGCTTACCCACCACATTAGGAAGACCCAAGTATTTCTCTGGGCTTGAAGAACTTCTGACTCCTAACATTGTTGACACTAACTCATTTACTGCTGCTATTGTATTTGAACTATAAAAAATGGTCGATTTGTTGAAATTAACACACTGGCCTGAGCAACTTTCGTAATCCTTCAAGATGTCTTTCATATTCCTCTCTCCCTGTTCTGTTGCTTCTCTAAACATCATGCTATCGTCAGCGGACAATAAATGAGACATCTCTGGCCTTCTTCTACTTGCCTTTGCACCTCTAACCAAACCTTTTTGTTTTGCTGATCTCGTTAAAGAAAAAAGACCTTCACTGCAAATAAGAAATAGAAAAGGGCTTAATGGATCGCCCTGCCTGAATCCCCTTGTTGGTTGAAAAATTCTGCCCCTATGACCATTGATGTTAACATCATAAGAGACTGAAGTAATGCATTTCATTATCAAATCCACCCATTTATGTGCAAACCCCATCTTGATCATCATTTTCTTCACAAAATCCCATTCAACCCTGTCGTATGCTTTACTCATATCTAACTTTACCACCATATATCCTTTCTTCCCAGTTCGTTTCTGTCTAAATGTATGAAGAATTTCATAAGCTAGGAGTACATTATCAGTTATCAAGCAGCCTGGGACAAATGCGCTCTATACTTCATCAATACACGTGCCTATAACATTTTGCAATCTGTTAGCAATTGTCTTTGCTTCAATTTTGTATAAAACTGAACACAGACTTATTGGTTTGAAATTGACTAAAGTTGAAGGATTTGAGATTTTTGGGATAAGCACTATTTCCGTAACATTAACTAGATTAACCCCTTTGTTTCCATTAAGGATACTCAAGCAATACTCCATAACCTCCTTGCCCACAATATGCCAGTATTTTTGAAAGAATAGAGCTGGGAATTCGGGAGCCTTTGTAGGTCCTATACCTTTTAAAGCTATTTCATCTTCCCTGAAAGGAGATAATAAAATTTCATTGGTATCATGCGAAATAATCCTTCCTATGCCCTCCATCGCCTTCCGAGAATCTTCAATACCCTTAGATGCAAAGAGATCTTCGAAATATGCCGTCCAGTCGCCTCAATTACTTCTTTTCGATCCATCCTTTGTGGTAAGGAAATCTCGCCTTTAAAATCTTTAGTATTATTTCGATATATTATTATTAGGATTAACGATCTTTTGATATTAAAGACATTCAAAATAGGGAAGAAAAGGCGGTGTTTAGTCTTCGTAAGAGGGCGGATCCACTATTTCCCTAAGTATAAGCGAAGGGCGGTTTGAATCAGGATTTTCCACCGGGTTGCGGACCATCAACCGAGAAATCAATTATTTGAAGTAGTTCGTACTTAGAGCCTTTATGCGTTAGTGGGTTCTCGTGAATAACGAATCGATAAGCGAGGAGAAACCGAAAATTGAAGTGATTCAAAATCAAGAGGGTAAGGATTTGGATCGAATATCAATAGCATATTTTATACATGATAGTGTCCTAATAGATCGTATTATGTTTAGGTGTTGAAGAGCGGAAGGTTTAGTACTCACGATATCAAGGTGTGTAACTTCACACTTTTCTCGGGTTTGGGCGTCATTCGTGGTATTGAGTAAAATCATAAAACGACTAGATTAGTATAAAGCGTAATAAGCGGTATTTGGTGAACTTACATGAAAGCGGATAATATGGTGAAAATTACGAAATAGCCTCGATGAGTTAGATGGTAAAATATAAATTTTCATGTCTTCGTAAAATGGGCGATAAGTTTGATAATTAGTAGATGGGCCAAAAAATATTGCTTGTTAGTAAAATGGGTCAAAATCCCTGATAAATAATAAATGGGCCCGAAATCTCTGCTAGATCGATAATTGGGCCGAAATCTCTGTTAGATCGAAAATTGGGCCAAAATCTCGATAGATCACAAATGGGCGTAATCTTTGTTAAATTGTTAAGCGGTGAAATCCTGCTAGATCGATAAATGGGCGAACTCTTGCTAGATCGTAAATTTGGGCCTAAGATGTTAAATTGCTAAATGGGCCAAATGTTATTTTGTAATTTTGGGCCTTAATAAAATTAGAAATATTAACTCTTGTTAATGGGCCTTTTAAATAAAATCATGGTATGATTATAGACTACTTTGCATACATATTGCATGGGTTGGGAAAATGATGAAGAAGAAAGACACATTGCCAAAATCTAGTTCGGTGGCTCGCCACAAAAATATTAAATGGCTATTTGCCTCTAGTTGGTGGCTCGCCACAAAATAATAATTGGCTCAATGCCTCTAGTTCGGTGACTTTGTCACAATCTAGTTCAATGGCTCGCCACAAATATAAAATGGCTTAATGCCTACGATTGGTGTGATGGCGGGGTGAGTTGACTTGATCCCACAGTGTGATGGTTGATGCAGGGGTGTGTAGCGGACGGAAATTAGGTTTGGGAGGAAAATTCATTTTGCATGCATATCATTATTTATGTTGTTAATTACATTAATGGGCTTAAGCCCAAATCAATAACTTGATAATCGGCCCGATGGATAAAGTAAGTGAGTTATACATTGAGTTCTAAGTAACTCACTCCTCAAATTTTTCATCTCGGGTAATGGAAATTGGCGGATGTTTTCAACTAATCTCCCTACCTTCATCGACACTAGCTTTGTGATTGAATTGATTTTCGCTTAAGAATTGTTGCACACTTGTGAAAGTAGGCTTCATACTAGCTTTTGTCTCTTAGCTTGAAAGCTGGTTAGCTCGTGCTCTCTGCTCCCAATACACTTCATCTTTATCAATTTCCAGATTCAAGTGTATTTTTGTGTCTATATCCATTTATATTGTTAAAAACTAGTGTGGTTGATGAAATAAATAATGACACATGACATGCTTCTTATATCTCATGTGGATATATGAAGATCAATTTTTAATAAAAAAATAAATAATTTTTTTAATAAAAAGAGTAATTTATTTTTTATCTAATCTACATAAATTAATTTATTTATTTTTTGAATAAAAAAATAAAATGTAATCCAAACCGTAATACAAGGTCACATGGTACTTTTACCAAAATAGTGAAGTAAAAAAAATTCTCTCATCAAACCACCCCACTGTTGGTGGAAAGCAGTCAAGTGACGGAAAAAGTCGGACGTAGGGTGGAGGAACCAGCTGAGATGGAGGATACGTATGGGGGTTCGCCTTAGGAGGTCATATGTCCTTTTTAAGGATATTTTACCTAATACTATCAGAAACTCAAAATTTCGTCATATTCAAGAGGAAGAGTAGTATGATTTTTATTTACAAGATGGAGATATGATTACTGATTTGATTGATGGAATTTCACCAATTAAATTCTGGGATAGAATATTGTCCCTCATGGAGAGTAGTATGGCCAACCTGCTTGGGAGAAAATTTGGGTTCAATGCATTGCAGAAGACAATTTTCACTCTCTACAAACTACATAGCAAGCTTTTCCCATGCTCCAACATCATATTTTCAATGGTCCTTGGGAAGGAGTACTACATAGCAAGCTTTTCCCATGCTCCAACATCATATTTTCGTGATAATGTCACTCTGTAATTTATCAAAGTCTAAAAGATTGAAAACAAATGAATCGTTAACAACTATTAATAAATAATTCTTTAAAAGAAGATAAGTTCTTCCCTTTGTTTGTAACATCGAGATTGAACACAAGCTAAGCTATATAAGCAATTACGTTTGTATAATCTCCTGAATCTCAAATATATTAACATAGTTGGAGTGGTCAAGTTCAGGTTTTATGCATGTTGATAGCATAGATTTAAATATCATCATTTGTAATTTTTTTGGTTTTATTTAAAATATAAAGACAAAGTACCATGTAAGATTATTAACTTATTTCAAATATATAAAGGTAGTTTACTAATTTTTCCAACAAAATTGATGTTTGATTAATTTATGATACTTAATCAAATATTTAAATAATAGTATAAATTCTTTTTAACTAAAATTTAATATTGTTTGAATAATATATAGTGAAGCAAGATAGGATTGAAACACTTTCGCTAATGCTAGAGGTATTATTTTTTTGCACATGTTTTAGTATATGAATTAACAATAAACTAATTCGACTGATAATATTTAGCTACTCTCATGAGTTATTTTTAGTAAAGAGAATGAAAATTTTTCGCTTTTTTTACAAGAGTTATTACTTATCTTTTTGTTTTCATATGTATTAAATATTCCTTTATTTTATATCTAACTATTGTATTTTTTTTCTTTATATTATTACACTAATAACCAAATGAGGCATAAAGGTCAAATATATTGCTGGAGGTTCAAGCTCCCTTTGGATGCAATCCCACTTTTAAGTTTTACTTGCAAGAGTGAAAATGAAAGTGGTAGAAAAGTAGAAAGATAAATAAAAAAATATAATTTTTATTTTAGTAGGTGTGTTTAGTAGAAAATATAAAAAATTGAAAGAAAAAATAATTTTCTTTCCATCTATTACTTGATATAATAAGAGAAAATATAATAAAACTTTTAAAAATGTAATTTTAAATTAATATACAGCTCTCTCACATTTTTCTTTTCTTATCATTCTAATTTAGAAAGCTTAATTTTAAGCATTAAAATGAAAAATAATGCCTATTTAATTTTTTCCTTTTACTAAATACACTTAAAATTTATTTATTCCTTTCTCTAACTTTCTATTTCTCCACTCAACCAACCAAAATTTAATGAGATTTTAAAAGTATAAAAGGAAAAATCCACTAAAACGCAGTACCAAATTAGTATGTTTGAAAAAAGTTGTCACTATACTCCAAAATTTTGGGTGGAGTTCAATGCTATAATGAGTAGTCAATACACCAGAAGTCCAAAAACAGGGGTAATTATTCTTTTACCCCCAATCATTTTTATTTAATATATATAACATAAACTAGTTCAATATTGCTTCTCAGAAATATTTTTGGACTAAAAAATACTTTTATACAAAAGTTAAAATTATTCAGCTTTTGGTCAAAAAATATTTTGTAATATTTTTAAAAAATACTTTTGAAAAATTCAAAAGTAATTTATTTAGTAATACTTTTATTTTAAAAATATTTTTTCTTAAAAATACTTTTGAGAATCAATGCATAATCTTATTATCATCTAATATGATATAAATAACTTGTTTGATTTAATTTTAATAAAATTTTATAATTTTATTTATCACTTAGCATAAATATAAATATAAATATAAATATAAATATAAATATAAATTATATTTTATTATTTAATTTAAATATAATTTGTAAAATTATTTTAATATTTTACCTTATTTATACTTTTCTTTAATAATTACTCTCTATTCTCATTTTACCAGCACGAAATTTTAATCTCATTACTACTTTTAATTTCAGTTAGTTAAAAAGTAAATTTTTTATTTTTTATCTTTTATTTAATTTTTTGCTTTTCCTTTCATTAAACACGTTTGAGATATTTTTTAACTAGTAAATAAATAAATAATAAATTATTTTATTAAGTAATAAATATGGAAAAAATTATATAACAATTATATAGCTTCATTATAAATGAATAAAGATAAATATTACATGAAACATGATTCATTAATAAAATTATTATAAAATAAACATAAATGATTAATTTCATAGATATAAAATAAAACTAATTTTCTATTTATGTATAAACATAATAATAAAATAAGCATTGAAAGTAAATGGGGAAAATGAAGGGTTAAAAAACAAAAAAAATAAAGATGATTGGATCAACTAATCCTTAGAGCCAATCAAGATTATGAATGAAATGGAAACCCCCCACTTTTCAACTACACTCATTTACTATCTAAAACTCTGCTCCCACGTTTTTTTTTTTTTTTAAAAAATCTTAAAAAAATATAAAATAATAATACTAAGTGAAAAAGAAATAATTTATTATTACAAATTGGTAAAATTTGAAATTAAGATTCAACCGATCCGATTTTTAATCCATATTTTTATCTCCCAGTGGTAATCAGAATATTTATTTATTAATTTTTAAACTTTTTCAATGTGTTTAAGAAAAAAGAAAACTGTCCCTGTTTAATAATTTATTTATTCTGACTCCTCTTTCAAGTTTTCACCTTCAAATAAAAGAACAAGCCAAAAACCAAATATCTAAACTTGGCTGCAGATTTTCACTTTCCAAAAGCATAAATTAAAGCATTTCACTAATATATTACTTTCTTTCTCAGCTAAAAAGGGTATCATTATTTTGCTTTCATATGTAAGATTTCTTCTTTCTTTTTTCCCCCTTTTTTTTAAGGCAATGTAGTAGCTATCGTGTTCTTGGTTTCTTAACTTAAGATGCTAACCACGTTCCTACTCTTTCACCCTTCCTGTTTGGATGCCGAGAAAACTTCAAAAACATTGGTGTTTATATCCTCTGAAATACTGGGTTTTTGTTCTTTTTTTTTTTTTAGATGGGGATGAGTTTGGTGAAGCTGGTGATGTGGGTTTCATGGTTGGCAATGGCGGTGGGAGCTGAGTATGTAAACTACAAAGATCCCAAGCAACCAGTAGCTGCTAGAATTAAGGATCTAATGTCCAAAATGACACTGGCTGAGAAGATTGGTCAAATGGCCCAGATTGATAGAAGTGTTGCTACTGAACAGATACTCAGAGATTACTCCGTTGGTAATAATAATTTTCACCATTTTTATTTTTATTTTTGATCCTTTGTTTTAGTTCTGGTTACTGTTTTTGGCGATGATTTTCATCCCTTTTTTTGTGGGTTCTGATTATTGTTTGTTGATGGGGTGGTCTGCCACAATTTGTATGTAGCAACCTTAAAATAGTAATATTATGATACCACATATTACAAAGTAATGCTCACTATTATCTACTCGTACATTTATTGCTTCAAGTTATAGTTTGGGTATTTTTGAATGTTGGTTCATTATCAATCTTTTAATCTGATACGTTCGGATTTTTCTTTCTCTTTGATGATGTACACATGGTAGAGACATATTCGGGTGATCCTCTATATATATTAAAAAAAATTCAGTATGCCTGTACTTGTCAGTCAACCCGAAGGCCGGATAACATAGTCATATCAGTTTTCAGTTTGTAATTGACAGCATTTGTTTCTTTCACAGGGAGTGTGTTAAGTGGTGGTGGAAGCGAACCGCTTCCTGAGGCTAAGGCCGAGGATTGGATCAATATGGTTAATGCTTTTCAGAACGGATCTCTGTCTAGTCGTTTAGGAATTCCTATGATTTATGGCATTGATGCTATTCATGGACATAACAATGTTTATAATGCTACAATATTTCCACATAACGTGGGGCTCGGTGCAACCGGGTAAGCATAGATTTTGATTCAGTTTCTGCTGATATTTTTCTTAGAATCATTAAATTATTGTACTTTTTCACTCTTTAACCTTCCATTCTTTAGTTGAACGCTTAGAAACGGTGTTGCCATCAAAAGAAACAAAGAGGTTTACATTAGTAACAGTTTTGGGTCAATTAAATGATGTCGCATTTATATCTTCATTCGAGGAACTTCACTATCATTTTCCTGAAAGGAAAGATCGAGTCAAGCTAATATTGCTCCTCAATTCAACTGTAAACTCCATTCGAATGAATATGCAGAGATCCTGAGCTGGTGAAGAAGATTGGTGCTGCAACTGCTCTTGAAGTGAGAGCTACCGGGATTCCTTATGTTTTTGCTCCATGCATTGCGGTAATTTACATGCTTTTAATAAGATCAGACAGTTGTGTCTAGTAATTTCAACTTTTCTGCATGCTTGCTGCATCTGAATTCACCACCGCCGCAATACAACCCTTTTTTTCTTGGCGTTTTCTTTATAGGTATGTAGAGATCCAAGGTGGGGTCGGTGTTATGAAAGCTACAGTGAGGATCATAAAGTTGTGGAGCAGATGACTGATATCATACTTGGGTTGCAAGGAGATCCTCCTTCGACGTGGCGCAAGGGGGTTCCTTACGTTGGTGGGAAGTATGAAACTTGCCCAAGTTAACGTACTTTCGTGTTGTAGAATTGTATATACTCTTAGAATTCCTTTGATAATGGTTCTAACTCCGAGGAGCTACTCTTCTAAGTTTCTTTTTCTAATGCCATAGATTCACACTCCTCGTCGTACTCTTCAAAGTCCAGTGATCTAGATAAGTACTAGATTCAATCTTGCATTGCTTTCCCTTTTCATTTGCCTTGGATGCTCCCTGAATATCATGGTTTATATAGTCTTCTTGTTAGTCACAGATAGTACAATCTGCAGCTTATATTTGGTATGGCATCACTAATGATGCCTCGATATCCTATACTGTGTATATAATATAGTGTGTGCCATCATGTTTATAGTGCTTGTTTTCCCTCTTTATTCTGTTCTTCCTTTCTGTCAGGGGCAAGGTTGCGGCTTGTGCGAAGCACTTTGTAGGTGATGGTGGGACAACTCGGGGCATCAATGAAAACAACACCGTGATTGACATGCATGGGTTGCTTAGCATGTACATGCCTGCCTATTCTCAATCTATTATCAAGGGTGTTTCGACAGTCATGGTTTCCTACTCCAGCTGGAATGGGCAAAAGATGCATGCAAACCGTGAGCTGATTTCTGGTTTCCTTAAGAACACTCTTAAGTTTAAGGTTGAGCCTTGTTACAGCTCTTTATCAGTAACAAAAATTTGCAAATTTAGAACATAATGAAAATCCCATTTTTCTGTAAAATATTGGACCAAAATATTGATATATCCGTATTATCTTAAAGGAAGAACTGCTAATTTTGTACTATGATATTTTCCTGTTAATGCAAATTGTTGTTTCAATGGATTTTCAGGGTTTTGTAATATCAGATTGGCAGGGAATAGACAGGATCACCTCACCACCGCATGCGAACTATACATACTCTGTTCAAGCAGCGATTCAAGCTGGGATCGACATGGTTAGTAGCTTCTGCATAGACATGTTTCAAATAAAATCAAAGATAACTGATTTCTTGCAATTATTTTGATAAGTGTAAAACTCGGACGTTGACAGCATGTGGATGCATTCTAAGACTTGGAGTCTCTTGATCCGTGTTCTGCAGGTCATGGTCCCCTTCAACCTTACCGAATTCGTTGATGATCTAACATATCTAGTGGATAGCAAAGTTATTCCAATGGATCGTATTGATGATGCGGTGCAAAGAATTTTGCAAGTCAAATTCACTATGGGACTCTTTGAGACACCTATGGCTGATTTTAGTCTAGTTAATGAGCTCGGAAGCCAGGTTAGTAAGTATATTGTACCATGCGAGATTATTTTCATCTCTGTCCAGTTTTCTTTGGTTGTATAAATCCAAAATTTAATATCCATTACCTTGTTTTCTGTAAATCAATCATTATTTGTTGGTCTTTCTAATTTTCTGCAAATCATTGTCGAAGTGCTCTTTTGTAAAAGTTGTATGCTTTAAATGATTTGATATCCCATACCAAGGCACATCGAGACTTGGCAAGGGAAGCCGTGAGAAAATCACTTGTATTGCTGAAGAACGGGAAACCTGGAAGTACACCTCTACTGCCCCTTCCAAAGAAAGCTTCAAAGATCCTAGTAGCTGGCACCCATGCTGATAATTTGGGTTATCAATGTGGTGGATGGACAATTAATTGGCAAGGATTCAATGGCAATAACTCTACAAGGGGTATGCTTCACTTTATTTATATATCTTTCAAAACACCGCCAGCTCACAAGATTTTGACTGCAATAAATTTACTAATATTTCTTTCCATGACTAGGGACGACAATCCTGGGTGCCATAAAATCTACTGTTGATCGGAGCACTGAAATTGTTTTCCGTGAGAGCCCTGATGCCAACTTTGTGAAATCTAACAAATTTGATTATGCAATTGTTATTGTTGGTGAGCCCCCTTATGCCGAGACTGCGGGGGATAGCACAAACCTTACGATGATAGACCCTGGCCCAAGTGCCATTAACAATGTCTGTGGAACTGTCAATTGTGTGGTTGTTATCATTTCCGGCAGACCAATCATGATTGAACCATATGTTTCTGCCATTGATGCTCTAGTGGCAGCATGGTTACCTGGCACTGAAGGCCAAGGTGTGACTGATGTCCTTTACGGGGACTACAGATTCAGTGGAAAACTTCCTAGAACATGGTTCAAAACTGTAGATCAATTACCAATGAATGTGGGGGATTCACACTATGATCCACTCTTCCCCTTGGGATTCGGACTTAAAACCGAGTCGGGCGCGAGCATTGTTTCAAGGTATTCACCATTACTTATTTCGATAACTATTCATGCATGCGTGTGAAAAACTTACTGCCTGTGGATGAAATGTCATGGATGCCATTAATTAGTGATGGTTTCGTAATGAACTATCTGATTAATTGCATGTGTGTACCATACTTACATGGTTGATGGTGTTCTTTATAGGTCGACGTCATCTGCAACTCTGACAAGGCCATGCATGTTTATCTTTATGATAACCGTAACTCTGAGTTTCTATATCACAGGTAAATTTTCCATGCTTTTGAATGGATTTCACTTTTAAAGCCTTATATTCATTAGAGTTGTCGATGAATCTGTTCAATAAATTTGGCAGGGAAATAGTAGTCGAATTACTGAGAGTTTTATGTTGAAGACGGCTGCACCCAAGTCGGTAGGAGTCATTCAGACCCGAGGCTGGGCCAGTTCAGGCATTGCTCAACATTCTATTCTGTGGAAGTGATGTTAAATGAAGTTGGTAGTAGCAGTTTCAGCCCATTCTCTATTGTAGAAACCATTGTTGCTACGAACATCTTATCAATGTACTGAATCACCTTTATTTTTATTGCAATATCATTTATTTAAATTATTTTGCAATTTCTTGTCTTTATTTTTAGATAAATGTTAGGAAACAACTTAGGAGAAATTAAGGATTCTCATTATGTTCCCAAGTCTATAAAATATGATAATCTAATTTATGAATCGAAATTTTAATTGAATTAAATACAACTATTTTTAACCAAAATCAAAGAACTTAGGATTAGCTTCTGAAAATTTTTCAAACCAACAATTTCAACAAAATCTTTCAATTTTTTATTTAAAATATATAATGAAGTATATTTAAAATAATGAAAATATAAATATATTTAACTGATATGACTGATTAATATTTTATAATATATAATAATTAAAAATATTAAATATTAGGACAGTTAAGTCAATCAATTCGATTATGAAATTCAATAACCAATAACCAACTGGCATAATAAAATTAACCAACCCCACACTCAATTTAACTGCCAAAACCATTTAAACTGAAACTGACTTAACTGAATTGATTGATTAAGTCGGTTAAAACCGACTTATGCTCTTCTACATGGGCCCCGACCCTCTAAAAAGTAAAATTTCAAATTAGGACTTTAAAATTTTTTAAAAATTTTAAATTAATAAAAGTAAAATTACACTTTGACCCCGCTAAAATTATAAAAATTCGATTTAATCCTTTACAAATTAAAAAATATAAACTATAAAAAATTAAAATTTCATCCGAATCCCTAAAAAATTGTACTGGCTTCGCCCTGCTGAGCGGCTTAGAGAAACCAAACAGTTCGATGATTTGTTTCCAAACCATCCAACCATGTCTGATGTATGTGCATCCATGTGAAGCCTTCTTCAGCTTGCTGAAATCCAAGAGCATACAAAAAAATCAGTTAATGACTGTTATCAAACCTGTTAACTGTTAATTATTTATTTTTCTTGAAGTACTCATATTTAACACTTGCATTCGATATATGGGTATAAAAACCTATGTTGGAGATGTATACAAGCCCGATTAAACCGATAACTAGAAATGAATTAAGTTAATGAAGGGAGAGGGGATACCTTTGTATTCAGTAAGACTGTTGTAATACAGCAATGTCTTTCCTCACCTGGAAAGATGATTAAGAAATAGCTCATAAGAAACATCTACAATGTTTCAATTTTTTATTTTTCTTAAAAAGAAGTTTGGTTAGTAAAAGAGAATACAAGAAGAACTCGAAGCCCCCATTCATGCAGCTATCTTTAAGAGAATATATTTTAACAAATCTAGGTTTTGGATCACAACATTATGAATTGATAAAGCCGCCTTTAAGAGAAAGCATTCAACAGGTCTAGGGTTTGAATCACAACCTCTGCTGTACTGGGAAAAAATATGGTATACACGTAATGAATTGAACAGTAAGATGTTGGCCTCTTAACAATTTTCATGAAAGCTATTTCCAGGAGGCTCTGCTTATGTGCTAGCTCCAAATCAAAATGTTGAGAAACTTTCTTGTTTTACAGGTTAGAGAGCATCACAAACAGAAGAAAACTATTTCCAGGAGACTCTGTTTATGTTATTTTGACTCTTGATTTTTCTTAAAGCAATTGTGTCCGACATTCATACCCGAACATTTTTGGGTATGATCCTTCAAGGACCTCTAAATACATGAAAAACTTTGAAAAAGATTAATTATATCCCTGTTAGATATATATCTGTATTCAACATGAATGGTATAGCAAAAAATGCTAATATCCAACATGAATGCTAAAACGGTTCAAACTACTATTAGATACTCGAACTATATCATTGATCAATTTGCATATTTGACCCAAAGAAGCCATGAACATGCACTGTTTCTAAAAAACCACATTAGTTCCCAAAACAGAACTTATTATTTTTTAAATCAAACCTCAAAATAGAAAAGAAAAAAAGAAGACCTGATAAAATAGGGATTATAAAGACACTGAGTTCAAGTAACATAGGTCATTCCTGTGTTTCAACATGTCAGATATTTTTTCTATTTTTGGTGGCCTTGTGTGTCCAGTACGTATCTTATCATGTCGGAACCATATTCATGTCTGACACTTCCCGGTCAAAGGTGTCGGTGGTTCATAAGGAAAAAAATGTGGGATTATAAAGAGTAAAGATCAAACAAATCATACCAGTTGACTCCCATTTATCAAACTTCACAAGCCATGCATCTGAACCAATCTGTGATGTTGAAACGCGATCCAGCCAAATACAATATTGTTTTCCTTGTTTATCCCCATATAATCTTTCCATCATATCTTCGCACTTGCTCATTGGTTGCTCAGTTCCAGAGGGATGGACAAAAGTACCTAATGGATACTAAACAGAAAAGACTTGATCAATTCACTATCAGCTATTCGAGTTTTCTTTTTTTAAAAATGAACATAAATCTATGAACTCCTAAATATATGAAAATCTTTTAAAAAGTTGAACATACTTTTGCTGATCACATATCCGTGTTCAACACTTACATCCAACTAGCATAGCTGGACAAGATCAAGCTATGGACATACAGATATCCAAGCAGAGATTATCAGGTCATTGCAATTCATAGCTAGAGATGACAATGGGTTGAATATCTATCTATCTATCTATCCATCTATCTATCTATCTATCTATCTATCTATCTATCTATCTATCTATCTATCTATATATTTTTGTAATATTTGAATTCACATTACTTTAAAAGTTGAATCCATTTATTATCCATATAAAATCCAAGTGTCACTATCCGAACAAATAGCGTTAACCTATCAAATATCCAAATTCATTAAATATCTAAAACTAACAAGTCAAAAATTAAAAATTAAAGTGGACTCAGATAATGGACATCCAAGAGTTATATTTGCATCTGTTTTGGATAATTTTAATTATAATATCTTAATTCGAATATTATTCAAATCTGTAAAAGGGTTTTCATAAATATTCGAATCTGCACTATCCCATCCCTATTCATAGCAAAACAAATATTAAATCAATGAAAGAGAAGAGAAAAGAGACATACAAAGCTTGATTTAAGATTCTGCAAAATCTGATCAGACTTCTCAACTTCAGCACGTCGCCATCGCTCGTAAAGCAAATAGAACTTCACAACTTCATAACCAGGACTCAAAACATTTACTCTGCATTTTCCCCAATCTTTGATATCTCTGGGAGACACATTTGGACCAAAAGAGAATTTCCCAATGGCTTGTATTATTCCAGATGCACATCTCTCAGTCGAATGGATTATGTTGGGATTGTTTCTCGCATTTTCAGCACACCACTGTAATAACTCTTCTTGTGCATTGCCAACCTGAAGAATGGAAACGATAATGGGTTGAAAACTGCATAATAAGCAGTGAAACTGTTCAGTTTAGTGCAATTTTGAAAGAAATTTGTGGTTAATTAATGAAATATCCTAACCAAAGTAGCAAAACTGCTTTAAATTTTAATCCGATTATTATCTAGACTAAATTCGATTACTACTATCCAAATCCATTTTAAGTAACATCATCAACCTGATATCTGAATCTGCTAAATATCTGAACTTACAAAGTCAAGATAATTTTAGAAACAAAGTGGATAATAGATTTAGATATCCAAATTTGAATCCATTATCCACAATAGCATAATGGATTCAAATAGTCAATTCAGATATCCATATCCATTATCTGCAAAAATAAAGCGGATTCAGATAATGGATATTCACAAATTAATATCAGCATCCGCTATAATTAGAATATCCGAATTTGGTTATTATACGAATCCACAAATATCAAATCCACACCATCCATTGCCATCCCTAATTCAATATCATTAATAACTGAACCAACCAAAATCAAATTCACTGATTTGGTCAGTTAAGTTCATTGGTAAACTATTTACATAGTATTTTAAATTTATTTTTACTACTTTAGAAATAAAATATTCATTTTTATATTATTAAACATTAAAAATTAAATATAAAATAAAATTTGATTCGGTTCGATTCGATTGAATTAATTGTAGTTTTTCAACTTATGAATTGCAAACAGAATCAAATGCATTCAAGTCATACCCAAATTGAAACTGAATCAAATTAAACAAAAATCTAATCAAAATCAAGCCAAACACTGAGATTTGATTCGATTTTTGCTTTTATAATTTTTTTTCTCAACTGTATGCTTACCATCACACCATATACGTCAGGAACGGTGAAAAGCTCAGCATCATTTCCAGAGTCACCACAAACAAGTGAACTAAGTGGAACTCTTCCATTAGCTTTAAACTTGCTCTGCAAATATGCAAGCGATTGGCCTTTATCAGCACCTTTTGGTAAAACATCCAATGCTGTCCCATGGCTATAAATTATTTTAACATCTAGCTGCCAAAAGAAGATATTAAGATCAAAAGCCATTTATGAGACACCATTAAATATCTATAATGTCAAGATTCTTCATTTTTCTTAAAGCATCCATGTGTGCAATATTAAATACATTGGTGTAAGAACTAAGATGCTTTGACTCGAGTGTCATATCAGATATGGATATCTGTTTGATACAGGTATAATAAAATTTTCAAAGTTTTTCCATATATTTAGAAGATCTTTGGAGGTTTTATTTCATATCCATATATCGGACATGAGTGTCAACTTTCAAATATTGTATGTCAAGAAAAATGAAAAGGAGTAACATAGTACAAGGTAGAAGTGTTCCCCGACCAGGCAGCCACCCGAAAAATTTTCAAATCCCTTAACCAAACATGTTTTCTCATGCAAATTTTCTTATCTCATGCTTAAGTATATTTCATTAAAAAGAAACACACAATCTCACCTTGTGTTTTTCTAGACTTTCTGAAAGTGCCTTGATTACTTCTAATGAATTAGGCTTCTCCAAGAAAAAGCTAACCTTGTGAGGTCGTTGCTCAGTGTCTGACTGCAAAGAAAACACGAAGTTGTTAGCTTTTGTAATGATTATCTATCTTTATATTACTCGAACCCGAATGTGAGTGATAGGGCTGCATATTCAACATGGGTACACTTAATTTTCAAAACCTTTTTCATATGTTACATCCAGATATATAATATATATATATATATATATATATCAGACACAAGAACTTCAAGAAAAACAAAGAGTAAAAGCAACATAGATTTTCGAACATACTCATATATGACTCTCCAGATACATGGAAAAAGGTTAAAAAATTGAGCATACACATACTATATACATGTCCATATCTGATATACCTGAATCCGAATAAAATAGGTGTGCACTCTAATATAATTACCATCTATAAACTAAAACTCTTACACTTTGTTATTCAAAATTGTCAAGAGTCACTTCCAATGAAATATTTTCTTTAAAGGAAAAATAAGTTTTATTAGAAAAACCAAAAACAAGGGGTTTCAAAATAAAGGGGGAAGGGAACTTATACAAATAAAACTAATTCCAAAGACAAATTAGCCACTAGCAAAAACACCCAACCTGAGAAAGGTGCTCAAATCTCCTACAACGGACAACCTTAACCTATGTCGTTCAAGTTCGAATTCAAATTTTCAACACTTAATTGAGAATAAAAAAATATACTAAAACGAACTCGATTAGGCTTTTAAAGGACTCCAGTCAAATATTATGATACTCGAATTCAACTCATTCGAGCTATTCGAACTTATTCGAGAAAGACTGAAACAGATTTCTTTTTGAATCGAACTCGAATAGCTTATGAGCTCAGATTCTCATTTAGAAGTAATTGTACCAAAATCCATGTTTGACAGGTAAGTATCGATCTTTGAAAACTTCGTAAACTATTCGAGTCTGAGCTCGATCCTTAGCTGAACTAGAAACAAAAGCTAAATTGGCATTTTTTCTTGCGAAAATAAATAAATGAAGAGTAAAGAAACATGCCTGAGGAATAAGCTGAGGAAACTTAGCAGTTTCCTGAGTAATAATATCTCGGTCCCAATTGAGATTCAAGTGTTGCTCCCAATCATAATCAGGCACCATCGGTTCACCATAAGCAATCTCGGTTCCAACGGACATTATGGTTATATCTGGGGTCAAAAGGGGCTTCTCATTCCTCAGCTGTTTATAAATCGTCGGCGACCTTCCAGTGGAATACACCAGCAAAGAATCGTGGCGATAATAGGCTTCCCAAAGAGCGTTGAATCGAAGAAGGGAAAGGTTCTCGGGGTCTTCATGATCGACCTGGAAATTGAAAAAGAAAGATGAAAATCACTTGAAATTCAATGATTGATCTTAATTTATGAAACAGGGATTTCTTTTTCCTTTTTTGAATACCATTGTGAAATCAAGATCTGAAACTATCATGAGGCGGGGAGGGCCACTGAGACGATCCATGGGTGCTGGTTTAAGTTAGTTGTTTCACTGCAAATTCACCGTGTCTGATGAGAAATTTTGGTTTAAAATGGAAAAGAAAAAAACAGAGGAGGGAAAATGTGGGGAAGAAATTACGAGGCTATTTCAATGGAGATATGTGGGATGAGGACAGAAATAGCCATGAAAATGGAAGCAAAGAGAGAGAAGACTCCACTATAGTCTCTATGATACTGTAGGGACGACTGAAAGGGACTGCATTCTCACTGTAAATGTTTGTTTACCTATTGGTCACTCAACCTTCATAAATTTTCATTTTGGATTTTGAAAATAAAAAAGTTTACAATATGACCAACATTGTTGCATAATTTTATCATTTTAGTCACCCGTGGGCCATGGTTAATATGTCATTATATGCATGCAATTTAGTCACCCAATTTTAATAATTTTTTTTATTTTGATCACTTATTTTCCTTTTTAGAGTTAAATTTAGTTTTTGTTACGAAGAATTGAGTTATTTAGTTGTTGAAGTGAAACTCAAGTTTTTCACTTATAGTAAAAATTAAAATTTTCCTGTAAAACCCAAATAACTCCTTATAAAATTGTAGGTTTTCTCTGAAAGAAAATCCAGGTACTTTTTATAAAACCTCAAGCTTTTCCTCTAAAAGGAAATGAAATAGATAAATTAATTTTCTTAAAAAATTTAAATTTTTCTATAAAACTCGAGTAATTTCATGTAAACCCTAATTTTTTTTCCTTTCATTTTATTGAGAATAACAGAAATTAATTCTAAAAGGGAAATTAAAAAATGAAATTTCTAACCTAGATTTTCTCTGGGTTTCCTTATTGAAAAACAAAACTAAATTTAATTCCTAAAAATTAAAAGAAATTAAAATGAAAAATAGTGACCAAAATGAAAATTCACTAAATTTGGTTAACTAAAATGAGTGCATGTAATGACAAATTAACTGTAAGTGACTAAAATAATAAAAGTATATAAACGACAACGACTAAATTAATAAAAGCATGTAATGATAGTGTCCATATTGTAAACTTTTTATTTTCAATGTTCAAAATAAAAAAATTATGAAAGCTGGGTGATTAATTGTGGAGTTTATCCTTGTTTTTTTCTTCTTAAAGGCTTAATTGAATAAACACCTCAAACTAGGCTCTATTCACGTTTTAGCCCCTAAACTATACCAATTTTCACATACGGGTACCTAATTAATACCTTAAACTTTACCTCTGTTAACATTCTTGGTCCAATTGCCTAAAAATGTTAAGAAGAAAAAAAAAAAGCAAGGTGAATAGGACTTAAGACATGTGTTCTATTTTTTCCTTTTAAGATATTTGATATTGATAAATAAATTGTTTTGAAAAATCAAATTTAAAAGGAAATTTTCAATTTATATCTTTAATTTTATTGAAATAATTCAATTTATATATTTAATTTCAATATCTTTTGATGCATTTACTTGTAATAGGATTCAAATGAATAAAATTTACAACCAACCAAATAATTGAATAAGTCCACTACGTTTAATAAGGCTTCCATACAAACCAATCTTAATTCGGGTTGAAATCACTCATTTGTATTTAAATTTTGTTTGACTCGAAATTTGCCTCTAAAATATTATTTAAATTTATTGCATATTGTAAATGATTATTATTATTTTTGTTTATCAATATATCTATCGGAGTAAGCCAAGTAAATAATCTTTCATATTTTGTAGACTCATTAAGAGTGTAGATGCTGACAACGAGTTTTAAAACTGCTCCATACTCAGAGCAAGGATTGAACCGTCAACCACTTATTAATGTAGAAATAATTAATTTAAATATGGTTAGTTGTACTTATATTAATTAAGAATTAAATCCTATTTACTACCGGTACAATTTTTTAATCCACAAACAATTTTAAATTTTGACTTGTATTATTTTTAATTAATTTTTATATTTTAAAATTAATATAAAAATATGTTTTTAATGTTATTTGTGAAGTTAAAAAAATTTCACCGTGGCCAACAAAACTATAGTTGGAGTAGTGAAGTTATTGTAAATTAACATCAAAGATCAAGAATTTAACCCCGTGTAATCCACCCCCTCTTTAAATTTGTAATGACAAAAAGATCTGAATATATATATTTGTTTTTAAAGCATGAAGAAAAACTTGAGGATGAAACTCGTGTGTTGACATGATAGTCAGGGTGTTTATCATTCTAGGTGTAATTTGAGTTTGAGTCGGGTTAATTGCTTGTAATTACTTATATTGTGATATGTTTGGATAAAATTATAATTAGCGGATTCCACTTAATTAAGTGTAATTGGAACACCTCAATTACAATATTCAATTCTTGAGAAAGTGAAAATTGAGATAATTACGAATTGTTATAAACAATTACACTCAATTTCAATTATCTTATGGCTTCTCAAACACACCTCTACTTTATTTAAGTTTAAAAGATTTTTATATAATAATAATGTATGTTAATTTTATAACATATATTTTGTTTTTTAGAATATATATGTTATTTACAATAGATAATTTTTCATGCATTTTGACCTATGAAATATTTACCTAAATTACATAATATTTATTATTAGGCGTGTTTAAGGGTTAGGCCATTCACCTAAAATTTAAAATAGTTCGAATAAAAAAAATTAAACTCATTTAAAATATTAGTCAAGCTCAAGTTTTGAATTTGGAGCACAAACCTTGGCACAACTAGATTTCAAGTGTACCATGTTTTATATATATATATATATATATATATATATATTATAATTTATATCCTAAGAAAAATAAATATAATATAATGTAAATATTGAAAATATGTTAAATTGTATGTTTAGATTTGACAAATATGATGATTTTAGATTGCGGGAGAGATTGATGCTTGTTAAATTCAAGGGCGAAGTCGGGGGTTGGCAGGTGCCCGATTCTCTTAAATTAGAAAATTTTTTATTTGAGTTCCTTATAATTGATAAAATTCTAAATTAGTAATAATAAAATTGCACTTTAGTCCCCTTAAATGATAAAATTTTGATTAAATCTTTTAAAAATTATAAAGATATAAAATAGTAAAATAGTAAATTAACCTTTTTTATTATCATAAAAAATATAATATTTAATTCTAACCCCTCCCAAAAAAAATTCTAACTTCATCCTTGATTAAACCCTAATTTTAGATTGTGGGAGACGAATTGTTTAACGATGACTGGAAGGCAATATCCATGATTCCAATTCGAGGTGTTGATAAAAAAGGTAACTCTCGCATGGCATCACTCTTCGAATGGAAGTTACATATCTCGTGCTTTCGATCATCCTCAACCAATGGGCTCGTGTGAAAACACCATGGAACAGGGGCATAGCCAGGGGGGCTGGCATGGGCCCCAGCCCCCCTAAAAGGTAAAATTTCTATTTAGGCCCTTTAGATTTTTTTAAAGTTTTAAATTAGTAAAGGTAAAATTGTACTTTGGCCCCCCTAAAATTATAAAAATTTAATTTAATCCTTTACAAATTAGAAAGATATAAACTATAAAAAATTAAAATTTCATCCGGCCCTCCCTAAAAAATTGTCCTGGCTTCGCCCCTGCCATGGAAGATCCATGAACTATATGAGATGTAGAGGGTTGTAACATATCCTTTTCTTTTGCCCTTCTTCTCAATGCGCCATTTGGAAGGCTTCCTCCTTCCACTACACTCGGCTTTCATGGTATTCAGATCCTTTGCAAGCTGGTGGATGAAGATTGACCAAAACCCGCCCAAATTTGCAGCTTTCTATAGTATCAATCTTATTGATGCTACAACATTTGGAAATCTCGAAATCAGTCTTCCTAGATATTAATGACAACCCGATTCACTTATGGAACGCTACTTTGGACGGCTTCCTCGTGTACATAGAAGCTACCAAGTCCTCAAGTTACAATGTAAATTGAACTAGTGACAAAGATGTTGTCCGGTACCTCTACTATTAGGATTAATCGTCACACCTTTTTCTTCGATAGTTTGAACCTGATTGGTCTTGTGACTGTTGCAAGGAATAGCAACTATGATGTTGTTAACGGAACTAACATAAAAGTAAGGTATTTAAATGTGCTTATGTTATGGCTTAAACCTTAACGATAAGGATAAGCTTTTTGTTGATACAATCGCAATGGATGGTGTAAGTCCCAATTTTGTCCGGATCACTTTAAAACCAAAAAATAAATCAAAAGTCCAAAACAATAATAAAGTCCATCAGCAATCCAAACTTACAAAACAAAAAATGATGAATAAAATAGCAGGCCCAAAGTCCCTAGTGGCCCAAATACTAAATACACTAAACTATTGACCCAACTAAACCTAAACCGCACGTGAGGCCCAAACAAACTTAAGCCCAATGCTTAACCCATTTTAACCCAACCTTAAAATTGGCCCAAAGGGCCCACTACATCTGACGCTCCCGAAACCCGTGGAAGGGTTCCAGAACGTTCCTGCGACGCCTCGGCTCCTCTCGCGCGTGCCTCGACACGCGTAGCCATTTGTATTCCCACGTGGGCGACCACACGTATTCTCGTACGCCCACACGCACCGTACCTCCGCCAGCGTAGCCTCCGTACGAGCCACGTCCACGCCTCCTTACGCGGCCTTGTACCTGCGAAAACAACAACAAAAAATAGCAGAGAAAATAAAGCAAAGAATTGTATTTTCGTTTATTTTTAATTTTCTGATTTCGGCCTTTAAATGGACGAAACAAACCACTGTAATAGGGGTTCTTTTTTTACAATTTTCGAATACGCACACTAAATACAGCAACAGAGAAACCAAAAATAGATTCAAAAGAAAAGGTTTCTTTTTTGGCATATTTCCTTCATTATTCTTTTTCTGGAATCTTTTTCGAGCATTTTCTTTTTCTTTTCTTTTTATATACGCTAATATAGAATAAAAAAGAGGCTTACTTTTGAAGATGAAATTGACAATCTGCCTTCTTCGTTGAAATCGAAGTTAAGGTGGTCGCCGAGGTCAGGATCTGGTCTGTTTTGGAAGAGGTCGATCGATCGGACATGAGTCAATCACTGATCGTCGATTTCTATGGCGTTGAAGTGGCCAGACTCCTCTTTTCTTTGCGGCGGAGAACGAAAACGAAAAAGGGGCTTAGGGTTTCATTTTTTTAAAAAAAAAAGAAGAGCAATTAAAACCTTAAGCTATTTTAATCAGTTTTTTTTAACCTATTAGTGACACGACGCCGTATAAGATGAGCTCCGAATCGACCCGACCCTATGCTACGAAGATCCGCGTGCTTTTGACAACGGCATAATATTTGCGCACCTGGTCCTTTTAGTTTCGCATTGCCATTCAATTCGATTTATTATGTTCTCTTTATTTTCTTAATTAATCTCTTTAATTTGCACACTGTTTCGATTTGGGTCTTTTCCATATATTGCGTTTTGTGACGAGGGTTATTTTTGGTTTAGTCCCTAATCATTTGAGGCGCATTTATATTGATCCCTGATCTTGTTTAAATGGTTTTATTTATTTATAAATTAGCCTTGTAATTTCATTTCTTCCTCAATTAAGTATTTTTTAGTCTTTTTTTAAATTCTTGTACTTTTTCTGTATTAAATTTATTATTCAAGTTATTCTAATACAATTATTTTGAAATTTATTCTACCATGTTTTAATTTATTATTTTTCATTACCTATATGTATATTTAGTTTCTTTTAAAATTACTATATATATATATATATATATTTTAATATTTAGTATAAACAATTTATCACTTTAAAAGATTACATTTTATGGTATATTTTAATCTATTTTCGATATTTTTATATATTATTACGTATACATGTTTTATATACATTCAAATTCATATATTATGTTTCTTTAAAATTCATTTTGTTCACCATTAATTTAATGTTTGATAATTATCGCCATTATGTGTTTTAATTCTCATTTTATATTTACTTGCTATTTGTGATTCAATAGTTTGTATTTCACTTGTAAATATTTGTTTATTGCTATTATGTGTTTTAAATTCTCGTTTTATATTTGTGATTCAATAGCATTGTATTTTGCTTGTGAGTAATTGCTTCATATTGTATATTATTATGCCATAGCATTCACTTAAAAATATCATGTTTCAACACTATTCGAACTTTAAAGTCATTTTATACAAAGCTTTAAATCACAAGGCAATGCTCGTGTTTAGGGGTTTCGAGAAAATCGTGCTCTAACTTACTGAGTTCGGTTCTCTTAGTTTAAAACCTTATAATCGAGTGTCCTTTCTCTCTTAAATAAATGCATGATTTTAAATAATTAAAAACTTATTCTTGGGATTTTTAAGATATTGCGCCCTAACTTATTGGGTGTGATATTTTATTATCTCGAGATAAGATTTTTAAAAGAACAAAGGTAATATTTCGTATTCGAGAATTTTGAAAAATAGTACCCTAACTTACTGGGTTGCGACTTTTCATTTGACCCAAATAATTGAATATCCTTTTATTTTTAATGAATAAGTATTGAATGTCGAAAGATAAATCTAATTTTGAGAATATAAGATTTTATGCCCTAACTGAGTACGACATTTTATTTCTCCGAAATAAGAAGCTTTGGCATCCAATATGATTCTATCCAAATATATATTAAGTAAATGGATCGTAATCTAGATTCTTTTAAATTTTGACATTAAGACATTCATTAATCAATTTGGTACCAATTTTGGGCGTTGCGAGGATGCTAATCCTTCCTCGTGCGTAACCGACTCCCGAGCCTATTTTCTGAATTTCGTAAACCAAAATTATTGTTTTAATAAATTAAAATGTTTTATTAAAATAATCTATCTTAAGGTGATCCGATCACACCTCGAATAAGAGATCGGTGGCGACTCCATTTCCATATTTTTAAAGTCGATCCCCATTTTTCTAAACTCGATTTTAAAAAATAGTTTCGACAAATGGCAAAACATTACAACCACAAGGTTATTAGCAAGATCCGAGGCAATTTGAGATTGACATGGAACTATTATTCCTCATACTTCAAATATTAATTTGATTTATTTTGCACATGTTATTTGTGTTGACCGATTGAGCAGCAAAAACAATCATTAATGACTCTTGCCCCCTCTTCGGTAGCCCAACCAGTCCAAATGACTTATTTTACTCTGTAGCGTCAAAATATACCCTAAATAATAATACTCAAATTTAGTGTGCATGAAACATTAAAATTTTAATAGATTTTGTACTGGTAGTTTTTGATTGTGCATATGTGTGCTATAAATTACTTAATAACAGCTTTATCAACCATATATATATATATATATATAGTTTGAAAGTGAACCTTTTTTATCTTCCACACATTATACATGAACAAAGGTTGGAGGAGTTTGGCTTTGTTTTGGGAGGTGACAAAATTAACATCTCTATAAACATCAATTGTTGGGCGATGAGTAAACCTATTCAAATTTCAAACATCCCATCCCAACTGAGATCTAGTTTCCATTATTATTTATAATAATCTGTCCCAGCCAAATTATCTTCCACAATAAATATTGTTTATTATTTGCAGTAAATCACAACTTTTAAAATATAACTCTTAAACATTGATCTTCAAATACTTTACCTATACTCTTAAATCACAACTTATAAAATATAACCGTTAAAACCCAATGTTTTGCTTCTGCTTAGGGCTTAACACTAGTTTATTAAAATTATTAAAATAACTTTTTCCTAAACATTATAAATCGATAACGCTTACTAATGCGCACAACATTTTAACCCAAAATATTTAATCCGACATTAATTTCTTTTGTTACATGCTACTAAGTATTTTTTAATTTAATTTAATAAAAAATAACAATGTTAATAATTAAACATAAATTTTAAAATATAAAAAGTAAAAAGATTAAATTTCTAAAAATAAAAGGTTAAATTTCAAATGCACGAAAAATACAATGACTTGAAACATATGTTAACCCTAAACAGAATTACTATAGAAATTTAGTGATTCAAATTACTTTCTGCTAGGCCTAGCTTACAAATATAAAGAGAGAAATTATCCTAAGGTAGGAAACAATCCCTAAAAAACTGTAACATCCTAAGAATCAGTAACTATGATTAGTTTCTATTTACAGAAGATCTCCTAGTAATCTATCCTTAATTCTAGGAATTTCAACACTACCCCTCAAGTTGGAGAGTAGATATTTATCAAACCCAGCTTGCCAACAAGTTCTTCAAACATGTTTCTGTTCAAGCTTTTTGTTAACACGTCTGCAACCTGTTGTCTGGTAGGTAGATAGTCTACACTCACTTCTCCTGAGTGTATTTTCTCTTTTATGAAGTGACGATCTATCTCAACATGTTTTGTACGATCATGATGTCTGTTGTGAGCTATCTTGACAATGACTTGGGTGTCACAATACAACTGCATAGGCCTAGTATAAGGAACTTTTAGTTCCCTCATAAGTCTCTGTATCCAAACTCCTTCGCAAATACCATGTGCTAGTGCTCGATACTCTGCTTCTGCACTGCTGCGTGCTACCACAGACTGTTTTTTACTCCTCCATGTCACTAGGTTACCCCAAACATAGCTACAATAGCCACTAGTAGATCGTCTGTCATTGATAGAACCTGCCCAGTCAGCATCTGTATAGACTTCCACATTTCTGTCATCATTTTTCTTGAAGTATAGGCCTTTGCCAAGAGTCCCTTTTAGATACATTAGGATTCGATATGCAGCTTCTAGGTGTTTCTCCCTTGGAGCATGCATATATTTGCTTATAACACTCACACTAAAGGCAATATCTGGACGAGTGTGAGCTAAGTAGATAAGTCTCCCTACTAGACGTTGATACCTCCCCCTGTCGACTTCTTCTCCATCCTCATTAGTACCCAACTTGAGATTAAACTCCATAGGAGTTTCAGTTGGTTTGCAACCCATCAAACCCACTTCCGATAACAAATCGAGAACATATTTCCTTTGGGAGATGAAAATACATTTTTAGACCTTGCTATCTCCATGCCAAGAAAGTATTTAAGATTCCCCAAATCTTTTAAGTTCAAATTCTGTTCTAAGAAATTCTTTCAGCCTCCCAATTTCACTTGTATCATCTCTTGTCACTATTATATCGTCCACATAGACAATAAGAATGCAACATTTTCCTTATTCCGAATGCTTGTAGAACATGGTGTGGTCTGCCTGTCCTTGAGTGTACTTTCTGCTCATCATAGCTTTTGCAAATCGACTGAACCACGCCCTTGGAGATTGCTTCAGCCCGTACAATGACTTTTTCAACTTACACACTTGGCCTTTGCTTTCTTCAAATCCAGGTGGAAAGTCCATGTACACTTCTTCATTTAACTCCCTATTGAGGAAAGCATTTTTAACATCCAATTAAGTCAACTGCCAATTAAGATTGACAGCGAGAGATAGGACTCTAATTGTGTTTAGTTTGGCAACCTGTGCGAATGTCTCCTCATAATCAAGCCCATAAGTTTGAGTGAAGCCCTTAACCACAAGTCGAGCCTTGTATCGGTCAATATGGCCATCCGATTTGAATTTACTAGTAACAATCTATTTGCAACCTACTGTTTTCTTCCCTTTAGGCAAATCCGAAACTTCCCATGTTTCATTATTTTTGAGAGCCTCCATTTCTTCCATCACAGCTTGTCTCCATTCAGCTGATTCAAATGCTTCTTCTATAGTTTTTGGAGTTTTTATAGCATCAACATTAGTCAAAAAAGCTTTATAAGACTTAGATAGGTTTCCATAAGATACAAACCGAGAAATAGGGTGTTGAGTGCAGCTTCTTGTCCCCTTTCTCACTGCAATTGAGAGATAGATGGATGGTGATGAAGTGAGACTTCATTCTCAGAACAGCCCTCGGTTGGAAATATAATTGGCACTGTTGTATCAATTTCGGAATGACGATTTCGTCGGGAAGAAACTGCGATTCGGGCACTTTTCTTTGTTCGCTTTCCTTGATCAGAGGGCTGTTCAGTAATGGTGGTGTTATCAGGTAGTATTGTGCTAGTTTCTTGCGGCATAGGAGGAACAGTAGCAGTATCGAAATTGAGGGTAGGTTTAGTGATAGTGGTAGTAAGGTCTTGAGGTATGATGAGGAGAGTATTAAGGTTCTCATCTTCATTAAAAGTCTCCCCCTGAAGATGAAAATTTCCAAAGTATGGTTCAGTTTCAAAGAAGGTAACATCTCGAGAGACAAACATCCGGCGCAAGGTTAGTGAGTAACATTTATACCCTTTTTGAGTGGGGGAATACCCAACAAATATACAGGGATAAGCTCGCGGATCAAGCTTGGATTGATTGGGTTGATGATTATGGACAAAGGCCTTGCAACCGAATCTTCTTGCTGGAAGATTAGGAACATGAAATAGAGGAAATGATTTTAGAAGAGTGTTTAGGGGTGTTTGGAAGTTTAGAACTTTTGATGGCATTCGATTTATGAGGTAACAGGCAGGAAGAACAGCTTCTCCCCATAAGTACTTTGGGACGTTCATAGTGAACATTATGGCCCGAGCTACAGCCAGGAGATGACAATTTTTTCTCTCGGGGATCCCGTTTTGTTGAAGCATGTCAGGACAAGAGCTCTGGTGTATGATGTCGTGGTTTGAAAGATATGGACTTAGGACAGAATTAAAGTATTCACGCCCGTTGTCAGTGTGGAGAGTATGGATGGTAGAGTTGAATTGGGTTCGAACCATTGAGTGAAAATTTTGAAAGATTTGGGGTGTTTCATAGTTTTCTTTTAATAGGTAGACCCAACAGACCCTAGTATGATCATCAATAAAGGTTATAAACCACTTAGCACCAATAATGTTTTTCACTCGGCTAGCTCCCCATAAGTCACTGTAGATTAATGAAAAAAGTTGGGACTGAGTATATGGTTTTAAAGGGTATGGTACACGGGTATGTTTGGATAATTCACAAATTTCACACTTCAATGAATTTATTCTTTTTATTTCGAAATAACAGCGGAAGATGCTTTTTTAGATACAAGAGATTTGGGTGTCCTAACCTACGGTGCCATAGCATAATAGTGTCCTCTTTTGAAGTAGATAGAGCCAAATCCCCCTTGTGTGCTGTCTTTATTCCAAATATATAATCCATCATCAACTTTAGCAGTGCCAATCATCCTCCCCGATTTCTGTTCCTGCATTACACAACCAATTTCAGAAAATTCAACAAGCATTTTCTATATTTAGTAAGTTTACTTATGGAAAGTAAATTACAAGACAGGTTTGGGACATGTAAAACTTTATCGAGGGAAAAATTTTCTGTTATTTATACTTTTCCTATTCCAGCCACATGTGAGTATAAACCATCAGCTATGCGGATTCGAGACTTGTTATGACAAGTGGTGTAGGTTTGAAACAGAGTGGAGTTACCTGTCATGTGATCCGAGGCACCCAAATCTAGTATCTAAGAGGGTTGGTTATTAGATTCAATGGCAATATTAAGGACAATACCTTGAGTGGCAAAAGACCCATGACTAGTAGAGGTATTAAGAATTTTGTGGAGATTTTCGAGTTGAGTTTTGGTTAGGCAAACATCGAGCACATCATCACCTGCAGCATTGGAGGATAACAGGGCAATCTTCTTATCTTTCTGTTTTTTATCTGGATAATCATGGAGTTTAAAATATTTTTCCTTTGTGTGACCAACACGGTTGCAGTGGCTACACAAAGGTCTGTTTAATCCAGAATCACTTCCAACCCGTGATTTTTGAGTTGGTGGACCTTTGGAAACGAGAGCAGAAGATTTAGTAGGCTGGTTTCCAGAAGAGATCATTGGTTTGGGTTCTCCCATCATGACAAGACGACGTTTTTCTTCTCTTCTCACTTTGGCAAAAGCTTCACCAATGGTTGGGAGGGGTGATCTGCCCAGAATTCTGCCCCAAACTTCATCTAATTCATTCCTCAGTCCAGCTAGAAACTCATAAAGACGTTCGTTGTTGAGGTGAGTCATAAACCTAGTGTGTTCTAAGCCTTCACCCCAATCTGCCTCATAGTACATGTAACTCCTGCCACAAGATTTTCAGATTGTTGTAGTAGTGAGTTACCTCGAGTGTCCCTTGTCGAATATCTTTTAACTTGAGTTTGATCTCAAAAACTTGAGAAGCGTTTCCAAGATCAGAATAGTTCTCTTTAACTGCATCCCACATTTCTTTTGCAGTCTTGAAGAAGAGATAGGTTCGGCTTATATGGCCTTCCATCGAATTAATCAACCATGCCATAACAATGGAGTTGTTTGAGTTCCCAAGTAGCATAAGTCGGGTCAGCTATGTTCGGACGTGGGAGGTCTTCATTGATATATCCTAACTTGCCACGACCACGAATCACCATAAGGATAGATTAAGACCATTGTAGGAAGTTTTTTCCATCTAGTCGATGACTAATGATTATCAGTGAGGAATTGAGGTCACTTTGATTGATCCCTCGATTGACAGTCTGAGATATTTGTGAGATCTCAGTTTCGGACATGGTGTCATTGAGGTCACCCATGGGGAAAAAACGGAGGAAATTTCAGGAAGGGATTTTTCGAGAAGAAAGAGATCGAATGACTCGATACCATGTAGAAATTTAGTGATTCAAATTACTTTCTGCTAGGTAGCTTACAAATATAAAGAGAGAAATTATCTTAAGGTAGGAAACAATCACTAAAAAACTGTAACATCCTAAGAATCAGTAACTATGATTAATTTCTATTTACAGAAGATCTCCTAGTAATCTATCCTTAATTCTAGGAATTCCAACAATTACTATTTAAAAGATCAAAATTAATTTATTAATTTTAATTATAAAATATACAAATACTAATATAAAATATTTTCAATCTTTTAATATGAATTTCAAATGTCAGAATATTTCAAATTCATAATTTAATTAAATTTTAAAATAATCATCGATTCACACAACTTATATTTTTAAAATCTGAATTCTTATTCTGAAATCCAATTTCTCAAACATCACCTTATAATCACATTTAAAAGCGTTATATTGTTGCTTCTACTTTTCATTTTCTTGAAGCACAGCCATGTCAAAAACATTTTCAGATACAAGTAGAGTAGATATATGAACCTCCAAATTCTCTCCAAATACATGAAAAAGAAATCTTTTTTTTTAAAATAAAAAAATTGAACATACCGGCATCAAATATGTACTTATATCCAACACTCACATCCAAGTTCCAAGTCTGAGTCTATAGTTCAAAACAAAATTTCCAGATTAAGACAACTAAAAACAGGTATTGTAGTTGTAACTTCAATTGAACTGATTATAATTATTATTCCATATATCTGACTTTCATTAGCTCAAAAATGGATGACTTGGTAAGGCATTGAAAATGGATATGATCAACAATAATCATGTAGTAAACAAAGTTCATTCTTTCTAAAAACCCTAGTTCCCAAATCCCCAAGTGAGAAATGGAGGAGAATAACTCTAAGATTCACATGCCAAAGTGACAGGATAACTATAAAACCAAAACGGTATAGGTGCCATTATTCATACCTAAGGGCTGAAGCTCCATGCTCCCTTTAAATGATGGTCAAACCTCATCTCTTGAATTTGCAATGTCATTCACTGTGGAGCAGACGCTGAAAAACAGAGCTAAATGGCTTTAACAACGGTGTATTGAGTTTGATGAGAATCAAACATTTAGTACTATGAAAGTGTACCGATTCTGAATTGTATGCTATGCAGCAGAAATTGCAGTATAGCCTTTCTCCTCAAGAACTGCAGCTAAGGAGCTATCTCCTGTCTTTATGATTCTTCCATTCTCCTGGAAATATCACATTAGATCATAACCCGATCAGAACAAAGATATTTTCTTATAGCACCAGAACAAATTCCTTTTTAAGATTAAATCTGAAGGATATAAAAGTTAGTAGTGGTGACTAAATAGAATAAAACATGCGAAGAACAAAACAGAACCAGTTCCCAATTAAATTACGTCCGATACTGTTTCAAAATGCTCCCAATGCCTAATTAAAGCATACATAGATGATCCTCATTACCAAATCTAGGAATCAAATCCAAATAGACTCATCCATTAGGCGTAACTTCATAAATAGCAGTTAGAAACAGAAGAAAGAGGTGGAACCATGAAACATAAGTTAACTTGCAGATCACTTGAAATCATGAATGTGGGCCAATCTTCACATAGTTTGTAGTTCAGCCAAAATCTCAGGTTGCTATAATGTTAGTCATTGGCCTATGTTAGAGTTTGATATCTTTCTAAGAAAATAATGGATATAAAAACAGACGAACCATACATGTTATCAGGAAAGCAAGCTATGTTATTTAGTGTGAGAGTTTCCCCCAAGGAGAAGCCACATTCACTAGTTTCAATGGAGAAGGCAATCAACAGGCATAAAATATACACTTGATCACCGCCTTGAATTTTTAAACAACTCACCATAATATGGATGAATGTTGGCTTAATAACTTCCAACAGTCGTCGATAATGGGTTATCATCAAAACTGAGTTTGTTGGAGTCAAAAGACCATTCACTGCTTTCGCTACATCTTGAAGGGCATCAACATCTAGCCCAGAATCAATCTCATCGAGTATAGCCAAGTCTGCTCCAAGAACCTATAAGTAAATATAGAGATGAGAAAAAATTGATTTTCTTAGCTTCGATGCATTAAATAACCAACAAACCTATAAGTAAATATTCCCTAGATTTCAGAACTATAACTCACTCTCTCTCTCTCATAGGGGAGGGGAGCAGCTCAGATTTGATCCCAGGGCATCCAAACCTAGCTGGCCAATATTCTATATTTTTGGCATGCAAGAAAAGATCCATAGTACATGGTATGGTTCAGGGAGAAAACAGCAACAACTCAATAGAACTAAGGCTGAAAACGAGTAAGATAGAAGTTAAACTCTTTGGGGGGGGGGGGGAGAGACCGTAGGGTTGAAAACCTCTGATTTCTTAAGTCTATTAATTAAAAGACAACAATAAGGTGGCTGTAAATCTATTTTACAGCTAATTTATACTAGGATTCTAGACTTCAATCCTAGCCGTATATTAAAACTCTAAAGAAAACTTATAATCCTAGCCATCCATCCATATCTAAAAATTATTAATAAAGCTGAAATGTTAAAATAGCGTATAGTAATAGCTCCTGCAATAGCATGTAAGCCATGAACAGCAATTCTAAGTTCAAACAAGAATCTTCCATTGCAACTATCAAATGACGACAAAACAATTCCACAATGAATTACAGAAGACATTATATCATATTACCGCAAGCTGCAAAATCTCATTGCGCTTCCTTTCACCTCCACTGAATCCTTCATTGACATTTCGGTTAAGGAAATCAGTCTTCATGTTCACAAGATCGAGTTTAGGATATATGTAAGCATAGAACTGCAAGAGAATGACAGAAGTATTATAATCAATAAGAAACTTAGCATGACTATTATGTTTTCCGTATATTTATCAGCTTACATATTAGAAGAATAACCAATTATTGCAGCTTTTGATCTTTTCATTGTTATTGATTAAACAGGGAGAACAAGAACATCTCAACAATGCACTAGAAAGTTCTTTCCTAAAAAGACGGGGAAGGCAGTTCATACCTCCAGTGGACCAAGCTCAGGCTCACCAAGTTTTTTCCTTCGAGCATTGTATGCCATGTGCAAAAAGTCGATATTGTTCACACCTGGGATCTCAACAGGGGACTGGAAACTCATAAAAAGTCCGGCAAGAGATCTTTCCTCCGGTTCCATGTCAAGCAAATTCTCTCCCTTGAAAACAACATCTCCTCCAGTCACCTCATAATCTGGATGACCGACAAGAACCTATAATACATAAATTCGATCAAGACCTTCCAAAAAATAATTCATAAAACAGTATGATTTCACCTATCTAGTACAACAAATTCAAATATCTGTATGATTAAACAAATATTACTAGGACTATTATTCAAGATTAGGGGTGTAATCGAGTTGAGTTGAGATCAAGTTGTGAGAATCTAGCGCTTGAGCATGACTTGAAATTCAAAGCAAAAAGCTTGGCTCAAGCTAGACTTGAAATTCAAGGCTCGAAGCTTAGCTTGAGCTCAATCAAGTTTCACTTTTAGAGCTCGAGCTCTATCTAGGATAAAGATCGAATTACTCAAGCTCAGTTAGTTACACTCGATTACTTGATTCTCATGCTCTACTTCAATCTGATTATTTATGCTCAAGCTCACATTATTATTTTTTTCAATACTAATTAAAAATAAAAAGGCTTGATTAGCCCCACGGCTCCTGAGCTATTCAAGTAAAATATTAGGATATTTAAGTTAAACTAGCTCGATAATTCGAGCTGAACTCGATAATGACTGAGCTCAATTTGATTTATTTGAAGCCAAATCGAAGTAACTAGCTTGCACAAGTCTCCTTTACACCCCCATTCAAGATAAAGGAAAAAGATTACTATAATCAACCTGGGATTTAATTCAGTTGATTTATACAGTCATCTGCATCCCTTAGCCTATTCACAAGCTATAAACTCCTTTATAAAAAAAATAAATAATAATTAAAATTTAAGTACATGTGAAAGAATACTAACCTTAGAAAACGTACTCTTCCCAGAGCCATTCTTTCCCATTATAGCATGAATCTAATAAAAATTAAACAAACAAAATATAATTGGAAAGAGAAAACAGAGTCTAATGTAACAAAAATCATTCATACAAATTAAAGTAACAGAAATATATATATATATCTTCTAATTGACCTCTCCATGGTGAACGACAAGGTCGACGCCTTTGAGGATTTCCTGCTTGGTTTCAGCAATCACGGCAGTTAAACCTCTGACTTCGAGAAGAGGTGTCTTGGAGTTGCCAAGACCGTCGGTGGACGTGGTAGATTCAACGGCAGAGAAGGAAGCGGCGATGGGCCTAGGAGACGGCGCGTGAGTAGAGCGGAAGCGTGAAGAGCTAGTGAGAGGGAGAGGGAGAGGAAGAGAAATGGAAGAGGTGGATTTTAGAGTAAAAGGGGGAAAAGAAGGGAGTGGTGGTGGTGAAGCAGTGCACTGAATTTGCCAAGCCATTTGCCCTGCCCGATAATAATTTTTGTTTCCTTTATCCGGTCACTAAAAGGAAATTTGGATTTTCAACCACATCCCATCCCATTCAATCAACTCAACAAATAAATTATTTATTTATTATTTATATAACTTCTATAAATAAATTGCCTATCAAAAAAAAAATTTCCAAGCAATTATTTATTTCAAATTAAAATAATAATATGCCTGTATATAAAGTTTTAATAAAGGAAAATTATTAAAATTTAAATTAAATTAATATAAATATTTTGCAATAATTTTGTACTTTTTGTAGTTAATAAGTAAAAAAATTATAATTAGGTAACTATTAATATATTAATATATATTAATATAAAATAAATTTTTAAAAATATTAATATAAAATATTTATTTTTTATATTTTACTATACCAACACTTGTTAATAGAGGTGTACATGGGCCGGGTCGGGTCGGGTTTGAGTAGGGCCCAACTAAAAATTTAGGCCCGTTTATTGGGCTAAAGTGGGTTCAGGCCCAAAAATGGGCCTAAAATTTTGCCCAAGTCCGACCCATATAAAAATGCTAAAACCGATCTCGACCCGCCCGTCCGTGTTAATTTTTATATTATTTTATATAATTTTAAATATATATAATACATCAAAAATACTAAAAAATAAAATAAATATTTTTAACAAATTGAAAATAAAATTTAAAAATATGTAGAGTTAAATAACACTAAAATAGATACAACTTAACAAGAAAATGCCTCTAAAATAATAAAAAGTTAACAAATGTCTTTAAAATAATAACAAAATTAACAATAAAATAAGTTTAATATAATATCTAAACAATAACAACAAAATAATAGAAACATAATAATAAAATGGTAGTAAAATAATGAGAAAAATAATAAGAAAATAATATTAAAAATAGTTTTTTCCTTTAATGAATTCAGTCGGGGGCAGAACTTGGCCAAAAATGTCTTACGAGCCGGCCCATTTTTAAACAGGCCTTATTTTTTTGTCCAAGCTCATTTTTCGGGCCTATATTTTTGTCCAAACCCTCTCACATTTCGAAGGGCCTTTTATTTGGACCAGACCACCCGGCCCATGTACACCTCTACTTGTTAACCCTTTAACATTATTTGTAGAATTTAAAAATTTTATTAAACTTTTTAGTTTTCTTTAGAGTCTATTTGGATAACACAGATTAATTGAATGAAAGTGTAATTATTAAGGTAATAATTATTAAATCATCATATGTATTATGTTAGTCTAAAAAGTAGTTGATAAGGCGATTACTAATAATAATAAAAGAAAAATAAACATTATATGTAATTTTATCTAATTGCTTTAGTACATATTTGTCGAGTTATTTCCTCTTTAATATTTAACATATACTCATTATCAATCATTTGTTAGTCATTAATCGAGTTCATCATCGTCATCTAAATTTGAATCTGCATTATTAAGATTATCAATATATATTTCTTCCATATACTATTTAAAGTATGGATAAGCTCAATTACACCTATGATCGAAATTATGAAATATGCAATATTTTAGTATGACCCAACTTTATTTTTTTATGTTATATTAAGGTGATGTTGTTAATATGGGAAATATTTTTTTAGAACAACAAAATGTTTTTTCAACCACATTTCGAAACCTTAAATGTTTCAAATTAAAGATTTCGTGAGTTGTCTATTGTACTTGTGTTTGGCACCATTATTTCAAATGGTTTCATACCCAATGATATGGTGTAAGCAGGGGCGTAGCTAGGGGGGCTGGCATGGGCCCCGGTCCCCCTAAAATGTAAAATTATAATTTTGGCTCTTAAAATTTTTTAAAAATTTTAAATTAGTAAAGGTAAAATTGCACTTTGGCCCCCCTAAAATTATAAAATTTCGATTTAATCATTTACAAATTATAAAAATATAAACTATAAAAAATAAAATTTTATCCGGCCCCCCCTAAAAATTCTTCTGGCTTCGCCCCTGGGTGTAAGAAAACTTTTTGGATTTGCATAAGAAAACCTTTTGGATTTGCATAATTAATATCGACCTTGTAACATTTAGATTCATATTCTAAATAATCTATATCTTTAATTATAAAAATTTACATAAACTTAATTTAAAGAAAAACTTATGCCATGTTATATCCCTTCTTATAATACGTAAAATAATTAAAAAATAATATATTTTTATAATATATGACATTTATAAACAAAGCTTTATAAATTATCCAAAAACTTTCATAATTCTTTATGAAAAATATAATTTTTGCTTTAAATTTAAAATTATATTTTTTCTAAATAAGTTATGATATAAAAACTATAATTTTTTATAAATAAATATATTATTTTATTATATATAGTACGGACACATAAATAAATTATATTCATACTTCTTGATCATAAATTTTTATAAATAAATATATTATAACATTTTTATAGCATGTATAACTTTAGAATTTTTTAAGATTTAAATAATATAATTTTTGTTATAACTTTATAAAATACATAGATTTTATTTTTGAGCAATATACACAAATTATTTCTATAATATATATTTTTAAAATTTAGAATATAAGAAATTTTTATCATAACCATCCCAAACATTTATATGTGTTCATGTTTATAATATAATATTTATAAATTGTATAAAAATATTTTTTAAATTGGATATTGGTGTAATTACCTATACAATTACTCAAATTCTCACTCCTCTTTAAGAATTAGAAAGTGTCCAATAACACTCAATTCATTGAGACAAACTAATTATAATGGTTATCTAAACATGTTATTTTTATGTAATTATTATCTTATAAAAAATACACGAACATGTTATAAACCAGAGTTGATCATGGGCTGGGCCAAATTGGGTTCAGGCCAGTGCAAAAAAATCAAGTTTGAGCCCGACTAGAGAAATGGGCCTAAAATTTTATCCAAACTCGACTCGAATAAAAATGCTAAACTCAAGCCCAGCTCACTGTATTATTTTTTAGATTATTTTTTATATAAAAAATTAAAAACAATAATTAAAATAGACTAAAAACATTAAAATAAATGTTTCACAACAAATTGAAAATACATATAAAAAAAGTCTTTATACTTAAATAACACTAATATAGTTGCAACTTAACAAGTAAAATGCCTTTAAAACAGTAGCAAAATTAACAACAAAATAAGAATTATATAATACCCAAACAATAATAATAAAATAGTAACAATATAATAGCGAAATGGTAACAAAAAAACAACATAACAGTAACAAAACATCAATAAACAACAACAAATAGCAGCAGAATTTTTTTTATCAAATTTGGGCTGGGCCAGGCCCAGGCTAATGTCAAAAAAGTATTACCGAGGCTCAACCTATTTTCTAAACAGACTTTAATTTTTTGTCCAAGCTCATTTTTCGGACTTATATTTTTACTCAAACCCTCTTATTTTTCGGACTAACCTTCGGGTCTGAATAGATTACCCAGCTCGACCAACATCAGTTCTACTATAAAGTGCAAAGTATTATGTTGTCAAAAATACATAATCAAAATAATATTTTAAATAATTTATCTATCCATTAAGACTTTATTATAAATTTTAAATAAATTTAAAAATATTTTTATATATTTATATTATCTTAAATAAATTTGAATAATCAAAACAATCTACTTAAATATTAAAACTTTTTTACATAATATTTTTAAATTTATAAAAATATTAAAACTATCCCATAATTTGAATAATTTATTTACAGGTAAGTGTGACATAATTTTTTTATAAAAATATTAAAAGTTTATTCACCCTATAAATATTACAACAAAAGCACCACTCCAAATGATATGATATATATATATATATATATATATATATATATAATGAAAGGAAGAAAACAGAATTCAGGGAATAACTCTCCCATATGCATCATCTTATAAAGCGGTAAAGAGCATGGTTGGTGGACATTGAAAAGTATAAACTTGCATTGCAAAGAGGCTGCTATATTAGCCAACTTTATTGCCCTTGATCCCAAATATTCAAATCATGGCAAGGTTTGTTTTTATTGAAAATATGTAAGAAGGATTGATTTTACAGTTTGATGAGAGCCTTTAAACGACAGATTTTTTGATAAATTTTATTTTTAAGTACATATTTTATTTCCCCTAAACACTAACATTTTGTATTCCTCTTTTCTTTTCTTTTTGGTAATTTACTTTCTATTACAACAATTAACTAATTATTTCATAATTTTGTCTATTATTGTTTTATAAAATTTTATCCATTTTATTTAACCTAATATTTATTTATTATCTATTTTATATATATTAAAATTTTATCAATACATATAGTTGGGGATCGACCGGATTGAACAACTAACAAATAAAAAATAGTGTAAGAAATTGAGAAATGGAACACACAAATTTAACATGGAAAAATCTCTTCAAAGAGGATAAAAAATCACGGCAAAGATAATTTTACTATAATGACAAAAGAATAAAGAGTACAAAAGATAGAGATGAAAAATTAAACCCTAAAACCCGAAAAAATAAAGAACCCTCAAAACGTAAACACAAAATTCTCCAAAAGTGGTATGGGAAATGCCATACCTACCTTTCTTAACTCAATATGGTTAATACCATACCTACGTTTCGCAACTCAGTATGGATGATACCATACTTAAGTTTCACAACTCAGTATGGATGATACCATACCTACGTTTCACAACTCAGTATGGATGATACCATACCTACGTTTCACACTTTGCCATGGATCACCCATGGTCTTATCCGTCAATTCATCACTTATCACTAGAATGCCATAGCCTAGCTATGGTCTTACATCTTAAACACGTATCACACCGATGCCATATCCTAGATATGGTCTTACACGGAAATCACTTGTCACTTGTAGCCAAAGCTACCACTATTCACTAAACAGGTAGCCGGAGCTACCATTTTTCACTTTCACTTGTCCTTGATCAGATAAGTGTAGCCGAAGCTATCACTTATCACGTGTTGTCATGGTTCATCCATGGTTTCGCAAATCAATTTATCTTGTTCTTTGAATCGAAGTGCTCAATTTGATTATTTATTCAATTTTCATGCTTTTACATTATTCACGATTTTGTCATCAATACATATGAAATAACACATCATGAAGTTCATAAAATTAACAAATGATCACTAAAATTTAGCCATATAAACTCACAAGTTCAATTTTTGTATTATAACGATAATCATAATTTCATAATAAATATTCCAAATAAAACATTATATCATTTCTAATTCAACATTTATCAATTATAATCGAGCATGTGATCAATTTATACACAATTCGTTCATATATTATTTTCCCTCCTCCTCCTCTCCATCCACATCCTTAGTATAAACAACACACTTGTAAGTAACATTATCTATAATTTTCAATATTTACTTATGTGAATATTCAAGCTGTCCATATGTGTCATAGTCACTAAATTATTTTTATCTTGAGCTAAAAACTCCAAATTAAGATCCATTAATTTTATTTAAAACTAGACTCATATATATTCTTACTATAATTTTTCCAGAACTTTTGGTGTGTCCAATTAGTACAGTTTATTAGTTAATTTCTTCCCTGTTACACAGTCCGACAGCTCTAACCTCTCTTCACTAAAAATCAATTATCTAATAGTAAGATTTTCATATAGTGCTTCCGATTATTTATAATGAAAATATACTCACTAAGGAATACAAACATATAAATTATAACTCATAATTCTTTTTGTACAATTTTTAGTGAATTTATAAAGTAAGAACAGGGGATCACCAAGTTATTCTAAACCAGTCTTACAAAAATTTAAATATCTCAATATGTAGACTTCCTTTGCTTGCTCTGTTTCTTTTATATGAAAATAGACTCAACAAGATTTAATTCTATATCTCACTCAACTTCTAATTCAATTTCTATCATTTTTGGTGATTTTTCAAAGTTAGACAACTGCTGCTGTCCAAAACTGCTTTAGTGTAACATGTTGATTTCTATTTTGTCCCAAATTCTACAATTCATACAATTCAGTCCTTACTCAATTAACCCCTCAATTGAGATAATTTTATCATTTAATACTTTTCTATATCATTTTAAACTACTTCATAACCTTTGAAAATCAGACTTTTAACACTAGGCCTTAATGTCAACTCTTTCACAATTAGGTCCTAAAACTAATTTCCATCAATTTCACTTGATAAAATCATCATATAACAAAATTAAAGCTTCAATTCAATATTTATTCATTATATTCTTCTATCACTAATCCACATCAACTTTAAAAATTAGCCATAGAATCAAAATCTAATGAATTAATAAGTTGGACCCAATTGTAAAAGTCCAAAAACATAGAAATTTCAAGGAGAAAGCAATAATTAAACTTACATGAAGCTTGAGTATGAAAACCAGCTTGAAATCTCCCACATGGATGTTTTTCAGCTGAATAAAATGAAGAGAATTGAAGAAAATTCTAGATATTCCAATTTGGTCCCCTTTTTATTTAGCTAATTTTGGCAATTTTCTAATTTTGCCCTTATTTCACCCATTTTCTGATTTTTCTCAGCTACTGCCGCCCAAAATATCTCCTTTGGGCTTATTTTCACTTTAGGTCCTTTCTCATTTGAAAATTAAGCTATTTAATCCTTCTAGCAACTTTTATATTTTTTTCAATTTAGTACTTTTCATTTAATTAACCACCCAAACGTTAAAATTTTCTAACGAAATTTTAATACTAATTTATTAACATTCCGTAAATATTTATAAAAATATTTATGACTCGGTTTATAACATCGAGATCTCGATACCTCTTTTTCTCAATTTCTTGACCAAATAAATCTTTATAAAACACAATTTACTATTTCAAAAATATTTTAAAAGCTACATTTGGCTCTTAAATATTAAATAATATAAGCTACGAGTTCATTTGTCGGATTTGGTGGTCTCGAACCACTATTTTCGACATCACTAAAATTTGGGCTATTACAAACATCCACCTAATAAGATATTTATAACACTCCCTCTTAGATGTCCATTGTAGATAATGTGTCTCGTTAAAACCTTACTAAGATAAAAACTATATGGGAAAAAAATTCCTAGTGAAGGAAAAAAAGTATACATATCTATAGTATGCATAATATGTTGCATCATTAAAACCCTTACCAGGAAAACCCAATGGGAAAAAAATATCGGTTAAGGGAAAAGAGTACAACGTGTATTTACTCCCCCTTATGAAAACATCACATACTTTCTCATATTTTACGTATTCAATCTTAAATTCTAGTTTTTCAAATGGCTATTTGAATGTATTTGCTAAGCATTTATATCACCATTCCTTTGAAAGTTATGAATGAGGGAAAATTTGGAGGAAATATATTTTGATTTCTTCACGAGTTTCAACAATAATCATAACAAACTTTAATCATGATCCATCTATAAAAATACAAATAGGTATTTTGGATCATTTTATAATCCTCTTTCAACTAATATTAGCTAAGTCAAATTTACCACATGTGTTCAATTATTTCAATTCATATAAATGAATAATTTCTCGATAATTTCAATATGCTTACGGTATTCTAAATCCTTCAAAGATTTTAATATAAACTTTACTATATAGTGATTCATAAAAGATTGTAACAACAACCATTAGACGCAAGTTAAATCTTCTATGAACTGTTAGATTAATAATATATCTAAAAGTTATTACATCTACCAAAAAAGAATATTATATCTTTTCATAATCAATGTCAGAACTTAGCGAAAAACTTCAAATTTTTATTCCTCTTTTGCAAAACTATTTCATTTGCACCCTTATTGACTTTATACCTATAGATATTTGGATTATTGGTTCAAAAACTCCACGAATTTAATTGTAACACCCCTTACTCGTATCCAACGCCGAAATAGGGTACGAGGCATTACCGTACTTATACACAAACAATCATACAAAACTGATACGTGAATTTCCATCCAAATTTAAAACTTTTCATCTACATTCATATCATCCCTGAACGAGCCTACGAGGCCCAAAACATGCTTTGGAAGTGGTTCGGGACTAAACCGAGAACTCTAGAAAATTTTACAACACTTAGAAATTTTTTTATGACACAAGGGTCACACGCCCATGTGAGTTCGGGACACGCTCGTGTGACCCTGAGACACGCTCGTGCTGCAGGTAGTGTTCAAAATAGGGTGCTCTCTGACTTTGCCACATGGCCATGCCACACGCTCATGTGCTAGGCCGTGTGGTCGATTTAATTTTCATAATTTTTCATAAAATAGGTGCAGACTTCAAACGGCCAGGGTACACGCCCATGTCCAAGGCCGTGTAGCATACACGGCCGAGACACACGCCCATGTCTCTTCCCGTGTGTTATATTCTGGGCATTTTGTTTTGTAACAATTAAGGAACAGAAGACACAAGGCCAGAACACATGCTCGTGGGACAGACCGTGTGTCTACCCATGTAGACAAAAATAAGGATATTTACCAAGCCATTTTGTCACCCTTCCATGCACATACCTACACAACAACATATAACACCAATCCAAGTATATACATACAACCAATAGGCCACAACCAAGACATCAACACCTCATTCACATGCTAACATTTATCATACACAAACATCACATACATACCAACTCAAATCATGCTAATTCCCACATCCATGAAAAGCATCATCACATGTATATTCTTATACCAATATTAGCCAATTTCAAATGGCCATTTACAAAATGAATTATCAACCAATATGAGCCAACACATTTGGCCAAATCAATTATGACACATAACAAAATGACCAAGTCCCTATACATGCCATAACTCAAAATATCGAAATCGTTGGTACCCAAAATGATAAATTGATAGTGTGAATGGATCTCCGACGATCTCCAATCCCGAGCTAGCTTGGTGACACTATAAAATAAGGGAAAGAAAGAGGAGTAAGCTACATAGCTTAGTAAGTTTATATGCAAATAATAAACAATATTAACCATACAATTTCCATATGAGTAAAATAACATATATCAACATAAATGACATTAAACCTCATGAACATAATATACTCAATCACATTCTTACCAATAGTTCATCATATACCTACTTCATTTCCTTTGAGTTTTCCTTACATACTTGTACCAACTTGTAACATAACCATATACTTTCTCCTCTTTGACATACCCTTTGAACCACTTGGAATTATATCAAATACACGGAAAAACTTTGCACATAAGTGCCACATATGTAGCCAATGCTACCATAATTCTCATATCACATATAAGCTCGCTCTCTAGCAAATCCACGGGCCTGCTCACACAAGCTGTCAGTAGAGATGTAGCTACACAGTGCTGCTCACACAAGTTGTCAGGTATCCTCAACATATGTAGGTATACCCAGCCACCAGTAGGACGTACAAGACCAGCACCCGGGACACATAAATCACATAATCACATGGGTTCCTAGTCAGGGGCGAAGCCAGAACAATTTTTTAGGGGGGTCGGATAAAATTTAAATTTTTTATAGTCTATATCTTTATAAATTGTAAAGGATTAAATTAAATTTTTATAATTTTAGGGGGGCCGAAGTGTAATTTTACCTTTACTAATTTAAAATTTTTAAAAAATTCTAAGGGCCTTTTAAACAATTTTACATTTTAGGGGGGCCGAGGCCCATGCAGACCCCTGGCTATGCCCATGTTCCTAGTGACATGTCACTTGTATCCTAATCTATTCCTAAGGTTCAACCTAGATTTCTCTCTTGCCGAAACTTCGTCGAATATGCTCTCAAAATCAATCGTACATTTCATGCAATATCAAAACATTAAAATACAAATATAACGTTGCATTATTTACATATGAACTTACCTCGGTATAAAAATAGATATTTGTTCGATTTAGTCCACAATATTGTTCTTTCCTCGGTCTAGGTCAGAATTTCGTCTTTCTTGATCTATAATATCAAATTTAGCTTATTTAATCCTTACATTATTCAATTCAACCCAAAAATCACATTATGGAAAAATTATATTTTTGCACCTAACTTTTCAACTCTTTACTTTTTGGTCCCTAGGCTCGTAAAATGAAACGTGCTCAATTTCTTTAATATACAAGCCTAGTCGATCCATTTTCATAACTATAACAACACATAATTTCCATTAAAACACACTTTTACTACACATTTTATAACTTTTACAAATTGGTCCTTTTAAGCATTTTCATAAAAAATTACTTAGTAAAAGTTGTTTATCTAACACCAAACATTCATTTTCTACCATTAGACATCAAAATACACAAATGTATAAAATAGGTCAAACCCTAGACCTTGATTATTCTTTAAATTAATGGTAGAAATAGATAGATCGGGTTACGACGATTTCAAAAATGTAAAGAGCATTAAAAATGGGAAAAAACAAACTTACAATCGAGCTTGAAAAGTGGCAAAACCCTAGCTATGTCTTCTCCCTTCAATTTTCAGCCAAGAAAGAAGAAGATGGACTAAATTTTGCTTTTATTTTACTTATTTTGTGTTTAATTTACAAATTACCAAAATGCCCTTTTTATAAAACATGAAATTTCACCTAATCCATGTCCATTTTTGTCCACTAACTTATAAAATGGTCTAATTACCATCTAAGGTCCTTCAATTTAAAATTTCATAGCAATTAAACACCTCTAGCATGTAGAACTCAACTTTTGCACTTTTTACAATCTAATTCTTTTTGCTAAATTGAGTGCCCAAACATCAAAATTTTCGAACGAAATTTTCATGAAATCATTTCATAAAATTTTAGACCATAGAAATATAATAAAAATAAATTTTACTGCGTCGGATTTGTGGTTCCTAAACCACTATTTTGATTAGACCTGAAATCGGGTTGTTACATTAATTGTACTTAAATTGAATCTTTCTATTTTGACCAATTTATTCCATAATTATATTTTTCAATATATTTATTCAAGATCCTTCTTTTATTTCATTATTTGAATAATAATATTGCATGCAAAATGATTTTCGACCACTTTTATTATCGGTTTGACATTTTCTCAAATTGAATAACTTATTGAGATATCTTATTTTCACTATTTTAATCTTCATTTTCAGGTACCTGAATCTCTTCTAATGTTTTACTTATTAGTTATGCCTTAGGTCTCTTTTGGAACACTCGCCTTCACTATATGACCATCTAGATTTATTATTATTTTTATGATAATTTTCATATTTGAAACTTGTAATGAGTTATCCTTGTTGAAATTTTGGTTCAAATTACTGTCCCCCTTAAAGTTATTATTTATCTCCCCTTAATGTCGGGAAAACTATCAAATCAAAATAGTAATCACAAATCATGTCATAATTGAATCTCTAATACATTTAAAACATATAATAATACAAGGAGACTCATAATTAATATATATTCTCAACTTTTTTGTGCGTTATAGTGGATCAATTGGAATATATACGCACATACAAAAGTTCAAAGATTGGAAATATTTAGCTCTTTACCAAAAACCAATTGTAATTGGGAGTATTTATAACTTATTGGCATGATGCGTACAATACATAAATCAACATAATCTCATGTTGAAATAGTAAATTCAGTTCTCATAAGTAATGGTTTGGACATTAATCAGAGGCGTTCAATCAATAATTTCTCTAAACTATCATGCACATTATCGAAAACTTTTTTGAAATCGACTTTTGTTTAAAAAACAAAATAGGAGTCACCACCAATCCTTTTTATTTAGGTGTGATTGGGTCACCTTAAACTCATTTTAATGAAATGTTAGACTTATTAAAACGATACTTTTCGATCTACAAAATCGAGGAAATGGGTTCGGGAGTCAGTTACGCACGAGGAAAGATTAGCACCCTCGTTACGCCCAAAATTGGTACCTAATTGATTACTTGATATCTTAGTGTCGAGAATTGAAAATTTGAAGAGAATTTAAAGTGCGATCCCTTTGTATTAAGATATTTTAATAGAAAAGGCTTTATTCCATATTAATCGAGAAGAAAGATCATGCCCCGTGAGTTAGGACACGACGCCTTTAGTTTTTGAAAACTAGAATTGTAACATCTGAAAAGGGCTTATCGTTTTCGGTTTAATTGTATGAAATGACAAGTTTAAGCACTAAGAATAAATTTTGATATTTTGGAAACCTAGAAATGCATGGAAATGGAAATGAAACATTTTGGAAACACGAAACATTTTGGAAACTTGAACATTTTGGAAACTTGAACATTTTGGAAACTGAACATTTTTGAAATGAACCAAAATGGAAACACAACATTTTGGAAACTTAAACATGTAAGAAAAATGGCAAGTTCTGAGCCAATCGAAAATTTTAGGAAACTTAGAAATGATACAGAAATGTCAAATTTTAAAGTTTAAAATAGGAAATAAGGGCAAGAGGGCCTTAAAAGAAAAAGTTAGAGAATTTTGACACACAAACAGGCTTGGAAAAGTGGCCTGAAGATGTCACTTAGGGCTTAGAGAAATGGCGCCATATGTAGGAGAAGTGGGCCTGAGTTCGAGTCACTTGGGAAGCAAATAATGAAGGTTTTATTTTTGCTTCCATAAGCAAGAGGGTGGACGGCACAAGCCTTCTAGAAAGGAGGTGTTTTAATTCTATAAATATATGATTAATAAGTGATAAATAAGGATTTTCTTTTAATAAGATAATTGAGGAGATAAGTGATGGATTAAACACTTTTATTTTTAATAAAAGAGACAATATTATCACTTATGAGGAGTAGTGGCCAAGTAAGGGACTCTCCTATTGATAATTTCGACTAAAGGGGGAGAGTTAAAGGATTTTCTCTCATCTTTTTCCTATGTGTGCCGAAAATTCCCTAGCCCCTATTTCTCTCTGCCGAAATTTTTACTAAGCAAAGACTCTATCTTTTCTTCTCCTCTCCTTTGTCATTGTTAAGCCAAAACCCTTCTCTTTTGATCCCTGTTAAATCTCCATAGCCAAATCTCTGTGACTCTAGGCAAGGAAGCAATCGATTAAAGGCATCAAGGTAAGGTTAAGCTATTCAATTTCCTTTCTTTTCTATTTGCTGAAAGTGAATGGCCTAATCCCTATTCTTGTTCATGGCCGAATCTACAAGGATCTTTCAGGTTTCTACAATTACCAAATATAAGGATCAAGGATCTAAGGTAAGAACAATTAATTCTTGTTCTTCTAATTATTTTAATCAAGATCTAAGAAATAACCCCTTTTATGTCTCTTGGCCGAATATCAAAGGAAGAGTTTCGGGATTTCAGATTCAAGGAATTTAAGGTGAGGCACATTCGTCCAAAGGCCAAACTTTATTTATTAAAGTTAGATTAGATCTAACATATGAATTTTAGGAATTTCGACATCACTAAGGGAGCAAGGAATCAATTTTGGGAATCTCATCATAAGGTAAGTGGTTATAATCGTGAGGTCTCTCTTAAATGTCTAGATCTATTTGTTTTAACTAGAGACTAATCAAATCAATGGATTTAATGGTTAGCCGATTTCAAGGGAGAAGAACACAAATCTTCGAGATTTGATCATCAATCAAATCGGCAAGCAAGGTAAGTATTAGTAATACCATTCCTATTAGGATTTGGTTTTAAAAGCGAAAAGGCTATTAATGTGTTTTTGTATGATGGGCCGAATATAGGATCTAAAGTTAGATCGGGATTTTCGGGATCTCAAAGAGTCTATTAAGCGAATCAGGTGTGTACCCATACTAACCTTCAATACGTTATATGGCAAATATTAACTATATGATTACACATAAGAATGTGAATATGGCTAAGTACCTAATATGGTACAAAAGTACTCAGTCGTTTCCTACTTACGATAGGATTATGAAATATGTTATTTTATAACATGTGAAAATATATATATGAATGTGGAAATAAGTATGTTGTGCATGATAAAAATTTATGGGGCATTCGGGATCTATGTGAAAGGGAAGAAGGTGTTGACTTGGTCTCTGTGGAATATAGTGACTACGGTCACAAAATTTGAATATGGTAACTCGGTTACATTATCTGAATTTGGTAACCGGTTACATTATTTGAATATGGTGTCTAATGACACAAATTATATAGGCGATGAAAGCACGTCATTGCAATGACGCCTTCGATGGTGTGTAGCGGATGAAGGGTTGACTTAGTAGTCCCACGGTGTGGTGGCGGTGCGGGTGGTGTGTAGCGGATGGACAAATAGGCTTGGGTTTGGGTTGCATCATCATTTATTTTATATGAATATGAATTTGATATGAACATGTATGCCCGATTTGTTGAATGTTAGTCTTGTGTGCACATTGAGTCTGTTGACTCACCCATTGTGGGAACTATTTTCGGTGATGAACAGTTTTGACGGACGGGACGGTAGACCTTGAGGTGGCCATGATCCATTTGAAGATCTTATGTAATTTGGACTTTATTTCTTTTAGTACCTTAAATTTTATTTTGGGTTTTACTTGATGTAATAAGGCCATAAGGCCCGTGGATTTTCTTATTTTGCTTTACTCTTAACTATTACGTCACGAACTATTTAAGACCAAAGTTTAAGAGATATATTTTTTAATAAACCTTAAAGATTATTTTGTCACCTTAATAAAAATTGGATTTACAAGATTAATTGAATGGGTTTCCAATCTAAGCCCAACTCAAAATATTAGTTTTCTAAAATTTTACAAATTTTCTCTAAATGTGAAAATCTTTGAAACCGGTTTACTTTAGGAACATACTAGATCCAGTTCGGGCTCGTGGGTAGGGTGTGGGGTGTTTCAATTTGGTATCGAGCCAGTTTTAAACTCTCGGCACGTGGGCTAAGGCCCAAAACGTTTTGAATTTGAGCCCAAATGATTTTCTTTGAAAATAAGCGGGCTTACAGCATGGCCCTAAGTCTCGACCCATGATCCACCGGTAAGTACCCTAACTCTATGGGTGATTACATGATTTATGAACTGTTTAAGGGTAGAAAAGGAATGGAGCGCAGAATAGAATGATAGGAACTTGAACCCTAGGATTAGACTACTCAAACACAAAACCACATAAGACTTAAAGCACTAAACAAACCTATGGCTAAGTCCTTTGAGCTAAGGTATGGTAACCCCTATCACGCATGTCTAGGATTGGATCCGGAAGAGCACAGTATTTAGCGGTCCTAGTGACTCACCTCCTCTTGCAGAATCCTACAGTGCGTAGCAGTTCACCCTAACTCAAAGGGCTCGGTGGTGTAGCAACTCTGTCGCATGTCTAGGAATGGTTTCGGTGGGAGCTTGGTATTTAAGCGATCGCGTGACTCACCTCCTCTCCACACGAATCACGCACAGTGCGTAGCTTTGGTTCACCACGACCAAGAGGGCTCGGACATAGGCTAAACATAATGACTAAAACCGAAAGGAACTAGCCATGTTTTAAAAAAAAAGAAGAGAGAACAAAACAACAAACCCTAGTTTTCAAACTTTTAAAACTTTCTTCTAAATCGAGAAAATTATTTTTACAACATTTTCGAAAAACTCTGATTCTTGAAATTACAAAAATGCCCTTGGTGGTAAAATTACCAAAAATGCCCTTGGTTATAAAATGTTCAACTACTCAACAACTTTACCAAAATTTCATTACTTTATAAACATTCAAAAACCCTAATTTGTAAAATATCAAAATACCTTGATTTTGGAAAATTACAAAATTGCCCCTAACTTACAAAATTACCAAAAATGACCCTGATTTCTAAAATTTTTGCAACATCCCCATTTTTGAAGGAACAACTTTCGAAAAGAACCCTCAAAGTTTTACAACTTTCGAAATACCCCTAATTTATTAAATTTACAAATTTACCCTGATTTGTGAAAAATTACCGAAATACCCCCAGATTTCAAACTTTTCCAAATTGGCCCGAGACTTTGAAATTTTCAAAATAATTTTTGACAAAAACACCAAGGAACGATTTTCTTTTAAAAAATTATGAAAATGCCCCTGTAGGACAAAATTACGAAAATACCCTTGGGTAGTGGAAAACAACAGCAACAAAAACTACAGCGTTTCTCTGAATGAACGAAAGTTTATACTTGTTTGATGGATGAATGAATGAATGGAAAATACTGTGTGTTTGTATAAATACGAAAGAACCACTCTTAAAATTCTTTTCATAAAACTCCTTCGCGGGTAAAAAAGTGGAACAATGACTAATCCATAAAATTTCTTAATCGGATCTCGGCTAGAAAATGAGCTCTAGAGGGCGTGGTCATCGTGGTCGAGGTAGAGGAAGGATGACCGTGTCGAACCCGTCGGATCGGGTCAAGGTCCGACAATGAAATGCCACCGCCACCACCACCCCCAATTTGTTAATGTTGAGCGGCGAGGCTCGGGACGGGGAAGATCTTGTGTCGCAGGTGTCTTTGCGAGTTTTGGAATTAGTGGTAGGTGCGGGAGGAAATTCAGAAATCGTAAGTCTATACTGAGCGGCTCAGAGCTAATGGAGCGAAAATGTTTCGTGGAGTGTGCGGAGTAGCACCGATCTGGTGATCTTGGTTAGAAGCAACGGAGCGTATCATGGATGAGCTCGATCGACTCGGAGGAAAAGTTAAAAGGGATGGTGGCATTATTCTGCGATGAAGCGTATCGATGGTGGTTAAGCTGACCGGGATGGTACCACGGTGAAAATTTGACACAGGAGTATGTTAGAGAGGCATTTGAGAAGAAGTATGTGGGAACCGGTATCTGAGATAAACAAATGAAGGCTTTTCTAGGGTTGGTACAAGGGAGTAAGTCATTAAAGAATATGAGGCGAATTCACGAGGTTGAGCCGCTATGCTCGAGGGTAATGGCAACCGAGCATGAGCAGCATGTCCATTTGAGATGATTGAGAGACGATCTGAGGCTGATTGATAGCACCGCATCGGGGCGGGAATTCTCGGCTTTGGTGGAAAAGGCCAAGGTGGCCGAGGGGATTAAGGACGCTACTAAACAGACTGTGGATAAGAATAAGGCCAAAAGAGGATTTGGGCCATCTGGAAAGGGTCATAAGAGGCTAGGGTTGACGGCCATGAAATCAACAATTTGATGGGATTTGGCGATGTCATCCTTATGAGTATTGTGGAAAGAAGCGCATGGGAGAGTGTTGGAGGAAGACGAGAGGATGTTTCAAGTGTGGGTCCAAGGACCATGTGCTTAAGGATTGTCGCAAACAACTAGATGAGAGCCGACCGATAGTCCAGAATGCTAGCGGTGGTAGAGGTGGATGCTGACCTCAACGGGCCGTGGTTGAACAGCGAGGTAGTGGTACTTGGCAGGGTCGTAGAATCTGAGTGAGGTACTACTAATGCCGATGCAAGGCAATCGGGCTTGGTTTATCTTGATTCGTCGGAGGAAGATGGTGGCCGACCGGATGTAATAACCGGTGCGTTCTTTATTTTGACAAACCTATTTTGCTCGATTGATGTGGGCTCGACCCATTCCTATGTTGCATGTAGTGTAGTGGAAACACTAGGCCTAGACTCGAACTTTCGATGAGCGGATGATTGTAGTAAGCCCATTAGGCCAAGCTGTTGTGGTAGACAAGATCTTTCGAAATGTGCCCTTAAAATTCAAGGAGTGAATTTTGAGCGATTAATGGAGTTACCCTTGGAGAATTTGAACTTATACTCGGAATGGATTGGCTAGTAGAACAAGTGTCGTATTGGATTGTGCGGCTAAGCGTATGGAACTAAGAACCACGGAGGATGAAGTGGTAGTAATGATCGGAGAAAGGAGGAACTACTTATCTAACATAGTTTGACCTTGAAGGCTGAGAAGATGGTTAAGAAGGGTTGTAAGGCATTCCTAGCCTTCGTAAGTGCGATAGGTGGGAAGGAAGAAGGTATTAATGGAGTTAGGGCGGTAAGGGACTTCGTGGATGTGTTTTCGGAGGAATTATCGGAATACCCCAGACGGGAGGTAGAATTTAAAATTGATTTGCTACGGAGCGACTCTGTGTCAATCGCTCCATCTAAGAATGGCGCCAAAGGAGTTAGTGAAGCTCAAGGCTCAAATCCAAGAAGCTGTTGGATCGTGGGTTCATCGACCCAGTGTGTCTCGTGGGGAGCACCGGTCTTATTGTGAAGAAGAAGGGCGGAACTATGCGTATGTACATAGACTAACTCGTCGGTTGAATAAAGTGACCATTAAGAACAAGTATCTTTTGCCAAGGATTGATGACTTGTTCGATCAGCTGAAGGGGGCCGCAGTATTTTCAAAGATCGACTTAAGGTTGGGATATCATCAGTTGAAGGTGAAGGAGGCTGACATCCATAAGACCGCTTTTAGGACAAGATATGGCCACTTCGAGTTTGTAGTGATGTCGTTTGGGTTGACGAACGCTCTAACCGCGTTCATGGATATGATGAATCTGGTTTTCTAACCCTACTTGGATAGGTTCATCGTTGTGTTCATCGATGATATTTTGGTATACTCGAAGTCGAAGGAGGAGCATGATGAGCATCTCAGAGTTGTGTTGGAAGTGTTAAGGAGAAGAAGCTCATGCCAAATTCAAGTGCGAATTTTGGCTTAAGGAGGTGGCATTCTTAGGACATGTGGTATCCGCAGAAGGAATAAGAGTGGATCCTAGAAAGATCGAAGCGGTGTTGGATTGGAAACCACCCAGGTCCATGGCTAAAATCCAAAGTTTCCTAGGCTTGGCAGGCTATTACAGAAGGTTTGTGGAAGGATTCTCGTCAATAGCGCGCCTTTAACCAAGTTACTAAGGAAGGAAGTACCCTTTGAATAGACTAATAAGCGGCGGAGAGCTTTGAAAAGCTTAAGAAGGTCTTGTGGAAGCTCGAGTGTTAATTGATAGGAGGCGGGAAAAGATTTTATGGTGTCTTGTGGCGCCGCATCTGGGGTTAGGTACGTGTGCTAATGCAAGATGGTAAAGTGGTTGCTTATGCGTTTGGCGATTAAGGCCGCATGAGGTTAACTATCCCACCCATGACTTGGAGTGGCGTGATGGTTTTTGCCCTTAAGGTTTGGAGGCACTACCTTTATGGAGAAAGGTCGGTTATCTACACAGACCACAAGAGCCTTAAGTATTTATTGACTCGAAGGAGTTGAACTTGAGGCGTGAAGGTGGGTGAAATTGCTAAAGGACTACGATTGTTCGATAGAATATCATCGGGCAAGGGAATGTGGTAGCCGATGCCACGAGTAGGAAGGTGGTGTCGGATCTACGGGCTTTGTTCGCTCATTTAAGTTTGTATGATGATGGAAGCTTTGTTGGCGAATTACAAGTCAAGCCCACATGGTGAAGGAGGTGAAAGAGGATAGTTGGTGATAAGGACTTAAGTACTAAGATTCTGACAAATCTGCAAGGAGGATTAAAGGACTATGGCATCAATGATGAAGAAGTATTGTGCTACAAGGAAAGATCGTATCTTGGGAATAAGGAGTTGAGACAAAAGATTCTTTGGGAAGCGCATGGTAGCCCTTATGCTATGCATCCGGAGGCATCAAGGCGTATAAAGATCTAAGGAACAATTTTGGTGGTGCGATGCAAAGCGGAAATAAGCGAATTTGTGGGGAAATACTTGGCGTGTCAGCAAGTTAAGGCTGAACACCAAGTCCCATCAGGATTGCTTCAACCAATCGAAGTTCCCCAATGGAAGTGGGAAAGAATTACCATGGACTTCATTAGTGGGCTTCCCCTTACGCCTACTAAGAAGGACTCGGTATGGGTGATAGTGGACCGTTTGACCAAGTCCGCACACTTTATCCCAGTAAGAATGGATTATTCTCTTCAAAAGTTGGCTAAGTTATATGTGGCAGAGATTGTGAGGTTACATGGAGTACCAATGTCGATCATCTCTGATAGAGACCCAAGGTTTACGTCTCGATTCTGGAAGGCACTTCATCAAGCTTTAGGCACTAAGCTAGACTTCACTACGACTTTTCATCCATAATCAGACGGGCAGCCTGAACGGGTTATACAAGTGTTGGAGGATATGTTGAGAGGTGTGTAATGGATTTAGAAAGTTGGGAAGATTACTTGCCTTTAAGTGAGTTACCTACAACAACGACTATCAAGCTAGCATTCGGATGGCACCATATGAAGCATTGTATGGAAGGAAGTGTAGAACACCTACTTGTTAGACCGAGTTAGGAGAGCGCCTAGTTTTGGGTCTAGAATTGGTGGCAAAAGCAAGAGAAGGTTGAGCTAATTAAGACGCAGTTGAAGGAAGCCTCGATAGGCGCGAAGTCATCTGCAGACCTTAAGCGGAAGGAAATAGAGTTTGAAGTGGGAGACCAAGTATTCTGAAAGTCTCGCCTTGGAAGAAGGTAATTAGGTTCGTCAAAAAGGAAGTTAAGCCCAAGGTTTATAGGGCCTTATCGAGTACTAAAGCGAGTTGGGCGATGGCATACCAATTAGAGTTACCACGAATTGCGCGAGATGCACGACATATTTCATGTATCCATGCTACGTCGCTACCGATCGGATCCATCGCATGTGGTATCTGTTGAAGAAGTGGAGCTAATGCGGACTTATCCTATGAGGAAGAGCGATTGATTTTAGAGCGAGATGTGAAAGTACTACGAAGGAAGGCGGTGCCTCTAGTCAAAGTGTTATGGTGCAATCATGGATCGGAAGAAGCTTCGTGGGAGCCAGAAGAGACCATGCAACAGCAATACCCTCAACTATTTTAGATAGGAAATTTCGGGACGAAATTTTGTTTAAGGGGGTAGAAGCGTAACATCCCGAAAAGGGCTTATCGTTTTCGGTTTAATTGTATGAAATGACAAGTTTAAGCACTAAGAATAAATTTTGATATTTTGGAAACCTAGAAATGCATGGAAATGGAAATGAAACATTTTGGAAACCTGAAACATTTTGGAAACTTGAACATTTTGGAAACTTGAACATTTTGGAAACCTGAACATTTTTGGAAATGAACCAAAAATGGAAACCTAAACATTTGGAAACTTGAACATGTAAGAAAAATGGCAAATTCTGAGCCGATCGAAAATTTTAGGAAACTTAGAAATGATCTGAAATGTCAAATTTTAAAGTTTAAAATAGGAAATAAGGGCAAGAGGGCCTTAAAAGAAAAAGTTGGAGAATTTTGACACACAAGCAGGCTTGGAATAGTGGCTGAAGATGTCACTTAGGGCTTAGAGAAATGGCGCCATATCACGGGAGAAGTGGGCTGAGTTCGAGTCACTTGGGAAGCAAATAATGAAGGTTTTATTTTGCTTCCATAAGTAAGAGAATTGGATGGCACAAGCCTTCTAGAAAGGAGGTGTTTTAATTCCATAAATATATGATTAATAAGTGATAAATAAGGATTTTCTTTTAATAAGATAATTGAGGAGATAAGTGATGGATTAAACACTTTTATTTTTAATAAAAGAGACAATATTATCACTTATGAGGAGTAGTGGCCAAGTAAGGACTCTCCTATTGATAATTTCGGCTAAAGGGGAGAGTTAAAGGATTTTCTCTCATCTTTTTCCTATGTGTGCGAAAATTCCTAGCCCTATTTCTCTCTGCGAAATTTTACTAAGCAAAGACTCCATCTTTTCTTTTCCTCTCCTTTGTCATTGTTAAGCCAAAACCCTTCTCTTTTGATCCTGTTAAATCTCCATAGCCGAATCTCTATGACTGTAGGCAAGGAAGCAATCGATTAAAGGCATCAAGGTAAGGCTAAGCTATTCAATTTCCTTTCTTTTCTATTTGCCGAAAGTGAATGGCCTAATCCCTATTCTTGTTCATGGCCGAATCTATAAGGATCTCTCAGGTTTCTACAATTACCAAATATAAGGATCAAGGATCTAAGGTAAGAACAATTAATTCTTGTTCTTCTAATTATTTTAATCAAGATCTAAGAAATAACCCCTTTTATGTCTCTTGGCCGAATATCAAAGGAAGAATTTCGGGATTTCAGATTCAAGGAATTTAAGGTGAGGCACATTCGGCCAAAGGCCAAACTTTATTTATTAAAGTTAGATTAGATCTAACATATGAATTTTAGGAATTTCGACATCACTAAGGGGAGCAAGGAATCAATTTTGGGAATCTCATCATAAGGTAAGTGGTTATAATCGGCCAAGGTTCTCTCTTAAATGTCTAGATCTATTTGTTTTAACCAGAGACTAATCAAATCAATGGATTTAATGGTTAGCCGATTTCAAGGGAGAAGAACACAAATCTTCGGGATTTGATCATCAATCAAATCGGCAAGCAAGGTAAGTATTAGTAATACCATTCCTATTAGGATTTGGTTTTAAAAGTGAAAAGGCTATTAATGTGTTTTTGTATGATGGGCCGAATATAGGATCTAAAGTTAGATCGGGATTTTCGGGATCTCAAAGAGTCATTAGCGAATCGGTGTGTACCCATACTAACCTTCAATCGTTATATGGCAAATATTAACTATATGATTACACATAAGAATGTGAATATGGCTAAGTACCCTAATGTGGTACAAAAGTACTCAGGTACGTTTCCTACTTCTGATAGGATTATGAAATATGTTATTTTATAACATGTGAAAATATATATATGAATGTGGAAATAAGTATGTTGTGCATGATATAAAATTTATGAGGCATTCGGGATCTATGTGAAAGGGAAGAAGGTGTTGACTTGGTCTCACTAGCGGAATATGGTGACTACGGTCACAAAATTTGAATATGGTAACTCGGTTACATTATCGAATTTGGTAACCGGTTACATTATTTGAATATGGTGTCTAATGACACAAATTATATGGGCGATGAGCACGTCATTGCAATGATCGCCTTCGATGGTGTGTAGCGGATGGAGGGTTGACTTAGTAGTCCCACGGTGTTTGGCAGTCTGGTGGTGGTGTGTAGCGGATGGACAAATAGGCTTGGGTTTGGGTTGCATCATCATTTATTTTATATGAATATGAATTTGATATGAACATGTATGCGATTTGTTGAATGTTAGTCTTGTGTGCACATTGAGTCTGTTGACTCACCCATTGTGGGAACTATTTTCGGTGATGAACAGGTGTGAGGGCCAAGGACGGTAGACCTTGAGGTGGCCATGATCCATTTGAATATCTTATGTAATTTGGACTTTATTTCTTTTAGTACCTTAAATTTTATTTTTGGGTTTTACTTGATGTAATAAGGCCATAAGGCCCAAGTGGATTTTCTTATTTTGCTTTACTCTTAACTATTACGTCACGAACTATTTAAGACCAAAGTTTAAGAGATATATATTTTTTTTAATAAACCTTAAAGATTATTTTATCACCTTAATAAAAATTGGATTTACAAGATTAATTGAATGGGTTTCCAATCTAAGCCCAACTCAAAATATTAGTTTTCTAAAATTTTACAAATTTTCTCTAAGTAACGAAAATCTTTGAAACCGGTTTACTTTAGGAACATACCAGATCCGGTTTAGGCTCGTGGGCCGGGTGTGGGGTGTTTCAAGAATAATCGCCATTTTAATCGTTACTTAAATCTCGTTTTGATATTTTTGAAATGGATATTCGACTATTTCAATTTTAGAAAGAAACAATATTCCGTAAGTTTGGATCACGACTCTTCTAATTCTAAAAATAATGAACATTGCTTCGGTTTAAAAATTTTTCTTTTTTATGCATCATGCAAAAAAAAAAAAAACGAATGTAACACTTAAAGTGATGTGTATTTAATTTATTAGGGCTTATTATAAAAATGGATAATTGTTTAAATATGATATAGTGATAATGAAATAATATAAAATGGCTATGTGGGTAGAATGATAAATAATAAGTAAATAAAGGAATATTGTAATAATAATATAATAGTAATATTAATAATCATATTATAGTGATGATAAATAAATAAAGTGACTTAAGATAAAAAGATGGAAGATGCACGATTTAATAAATAAATAAATAAATAAATGGACATGACATGCAAGTGCTAAAAATAATGAAAAAATAATAGAATAACAAGAATACCAAAAAAATAAAAATAAAATAATAATGACAATAATAAATAAAAATTAAGCTAATAAAAGCATGTATACAAGCTAATTTTTAAGAATGTATAAAAAAGTAATAATTAAATAGATAATAAAATAATAATAATAATAATAATAATAATAATAATAATAATAATAATAATAATAATAATGACATAAAAGAAAAAAAAAAAAGAAATGCTCTATAAAAGAAAATAAAAAACAATTTTAAATATTTAAAAAAGTCAAGGAATAATAAATAAGTAAATAGGTAAATAAATAAATAAAAGAATTAAAATAAGTAAAGGACTTAATCTTAACTTAAATGAAATTAAAAGGTAAATCGAGATAAATAAATAATAAAAGGGCTAAACAGTAATAAAATAAATGAATAAATAAATAGAGGACTAAATCAAAATTTAAATGAAATTTAGGGGGATAAATTGTATAAAAAACTAACAGGATAAAGGACCAAAACAAAATGTGCGAAAAGAAATAGGGACTAAATGAGAAACTATCCCAAACCCTATAAACGCACCGTTCCTTTGGCAAATCGAGGGACTAAATTGAAAATAAAATAAAATTAAATGGAGCAATCTAAAAGAAAAAAATAAAGGAAGTAGGACCATATAGAAAAACAATTAAAAAGCGGAAGGACTAGAATGGCAATTAGGCCCTCCCCTCAAAAACACGGGGATCCTACTGGGATCCAGGTCAGGTCGTCTTTGAAATGACGCCGTTTTGGGTGTCAAAAGCCAAGCCCAAAACGACGTCATTTTGGGGGATTCATATAAGTAAAAAAAACTTTAATAAAAATCATTTCCAACCTCATTTAAAAAAAAAAATCTCTCTTCTCTCTCAACCCCTCCCTTCTATCTGGCCATGGGGTGTCATTTGGTCTCATTTCTACGACGGCGACCTTTGGTGGTAGAAAATGTATGACCAATTTAGGGGCTAGTCGGAATAATGATCCCGGGATCACTATTTTGAAATTGGAGAAATTATTTTCATGATATATTATGAGTTAGAGCATGATAGCATATGAGCATTAAAATTTTGGTATTTTAATTTTAACGTTTTTGTGTTTAAATTTGCGAAAAAGGACTAAATCGCATAAAGTGCGAAAGTTCCATTCTATATGCTAGGAGTACCAAATGGTTATGGATTGTTAAATGGGGGTATTTAAAAGGCAATTTAGCCTTTGAAAGAGGCTTGGCCGGCCATAAGAGAGCATGCGAGCCAAAATTTTTAATTAGTGTCAAAGTTAGTAGTAGTAGGTGGACTAATTTAACTTTTAATAATAGAATAAGGAGAGAAAATTATCATCTTTTTCTCCTATCATCCTCCACCAAAAATTTGCAGCAAATAAGGGGTAGAAACCTTCAAAAATTTCAGCAAACTCTTATCCATTCAAGTAAGTGTTCTAGTGAACTTTTCTTGAAAATAATTGTACTTTTGAGATCCCTAAAGCATAAGCTTTCAAATAAAGGGACTATTGTGCAATGTTGTGAAAGGTTTAGGGTTTTACCATGAGAGCTACTTTAGTTGTTTGCTGCATTTTAAGGAAGAACTTGAGTCTTAGTTGTTAGATGAACAACTTTTAAAAAGGATGTTAGCATGAGGACACTGAATAGGACCTTAATGAAAAGGTTATGAACTTGGTAGTAAGTATGTGAAATATTGATTGTTGATGATAGCTTTAAGAGCATTAAATGTTCGCCTAGGCTTGTTGAAGATAAAAATGTGATTAGAATTAATTTTCGAGCCTAGGGGCAAAACGGTTATTTTGTCAAAATTTAGGGGTAAAATGGTAATTTTGCCTAAGTAGGACGATTGAGATGCTTATATTAATAAAATGGTTAAAATGAGCTAATTTGCTATTATAGAGCAAGAGGAAACGAGAATTCACCTCAATTGTGGAAAGGATAAAGTCGTGGGCTAAACCGAAGAATTAACTCATTTTGAAAACGAGGTAAGTTTGTATGATTTCTAAGCTTTATGATCACTATCATAGAATTGCTTAGTATAATATACATTGTTATTTTGTAATGCCTATTATTTTTATGAACAAAGAAATTAAACATGAGCAAGCCCCGATTGAATATGAATTCCCTAGGATACCCGATATACCACACAAGATATTATGTAAGTCCAAGGCAAGCTTGGCATTGATCAAGATATCATGTAAGTCCAAGGCAAGCTTGGCATTGATCAAGATATCATGTAAGTCTAAGGCAAGCTTGGCATTGATTAAGATATCATGTATGTCCAAGGCAAGCTTGGCATTGATCAAGATATCATGTAAGTCCAAGGTAAACTTGGCATTGATTAAGATATCATGTAAGTCCAAGGCAAGCTTGGCATTGATTAAGATATCATGTAAGTCCAAGGCAAGCTTGGCATTGATCAAGATATCATGTAAGTCCAAGACAAGCTTGGCATTGATTAAGATATCATGTAAGTCCAAGGCAAGGTAAGCTTGGCATTAATTAAGATATCATGTAAGTCCAAAGCAAGCTTGGCATTGATCAAGATATCATATAAGTCCAAGGCAAGCTTGGCATTGAGTAAGTTATCAAGGGCAAGACTTTATGTAAGTCTATGTCAAGACATGACCTTGAAACCAAGATGAGAAATTCATGTAAGACCATGCCTAAGATATGGCTTTGGAGGCATGTTAAGTGGGAAGAGATCTAGTATCCTCGGGTATTTATAGAAGTTCATCGGGCAAACAAGTAAGGTTAATAATGAGATAAGAAGAGGGCTAAGAAAGCAAAGCTAGCATCAAAATGAATTAAATATTACTCATGTTATGAATGAAGAATTAGAGATCATAATGATTATTGTTTAAGTATATTGATCAATGTGATCAAGTGACACAGGTATCATGTTTACTTTACAAAAATGAGTATAGTGAGCATCATGAGACATGTAAAAACCATGTATGAGTAAGTAAGCTTTAGAGCTGAAATTACGATACTATTGTTATGCTAAGTGGTTTTTATTAAGCAAGCTTAATGACATGTGCTTTACATGCAAACTTACTAAGCTAAATGCTTACGTATTTGATTGTTTCTTTCTTTGTAGTCCCACCGAGCTAATTTGTGGATCATCAGAGTCGAAGCTCATAGCACACTATCAACTCTTATTTTGGTATAGCCAAGTTACTTTACTAAGTATGGCATGTATCAGAAACATTCATTTTGTGGACATGTTTTTAGAAGGGCCTTTGTAAAAGCTATCAAGTTTATTATTCTTTTGTATATGGCTAAGTGATTGGCCAAATTTGACTAAGTATTTATGTTTATTGAGATCAATGAAGCATGTAGTATTATTCATAAAATTGGGTTGTTATTGCATCGTTGAATTGTGTGTGGATATGATCTTCATTTCAGGGTGGCTATCGGCTTGGTAAATAGCCTATAAATGCCCACACAGTTGGACACATGGGCTTGTGTCAAGGCCGTGTTAACCCTGCACCTTAGTATTATGAATCAGAATAGGCCATGAGTAAATTACACGGCCGTGTGTATAGGCCATGTTATACACACGGGTTGGACATGGGCGTGTGCTCAGACCGTGCTGATTTAGTCAGTATATCAAGGATTAGCACATGGTCTAATCCCACGGGCGTGTCATGGCCGTGTGTAATTAGTCAGTAGCCTCCCACGGTTGGAAGACACAGGTGTGTCTAAGCCGTGTGAAATAGTCGATAAGCTTCCTACGGTTTGAAAGTATGGGCATGCTTAAGGGTACACAGGCGTGTGAACCCCGCTTTAAAATGAATTATTTGATTTAGTTTGAAAGTTTTGGACACGAGTTTAAGGCCCCGTAGGCCTTTGTAATGTATGTGTTGACTAAAAAGTGAAAATTTTAAGTTGGAACGAAATTTTATAGCTCTTAAGTACATGTTCAAGCATAGTAATGTCTCGTATCCAGATCTAGTATCGGTCTTGGGTGCGAGATGTTACATTTAGTAGTATCGAGCTACGGTTTAGTCGATTCTAGGACTAACGTAGCATGAGCATGAGTCTAGCTATACATGCCATAAGTAATAATGTTTCTATATTGATAGTGTGAAGACTTCTGATGATTTTAAATTATGTTTATACATATAGAAATGGATTCTGAAGGGAATGTGGCGGATGACGAGAAAGTAATGTGCTGCTCCCACTGAAGGACAAAGATCTTGAGTGAAAATGAGAATAGACCCACTACGGTGAGTCAAAGGGAAGAGAAGAGGCTAGAAGCCTTCCTCCATATGATGAACACATGGTATCTGAGAGTTCATTCAGGCGAACCGAATGAACAACCCTCCACGCCCATTGCTCCACAAGCTACTCCAGTGGCCCCTCAAGTAGTAGAGGTGGTAAGAGGAGCTAAACCCCCAATTGATAGGATCAGGAAGCATGGGGCAGAAAAATTTCGGGCTAGAAAAGAGGATGATCCAAAAAGCGCTAAATTCTGGTTAGAAAATACCATCAGGGTATTCAATGAGTTGTCATGTACCTCTGAAGAATGCATGAAGTGTGTAATCTCTCTCTTAAGAGATTCTGCTTACCAATGGTGGACACCCTTGTATCGGTTGTACCGAGAGAAAGGGTCACATGTGAATTCTTCCAAGAAGAGTTTAAGAAAAAGTATATCAGCAAGAGGTTTGTAGACCAGAAGAGAAAGGAATTCTAGAGTGAAGTAAGGTAAGATGTCGGTGATGATTATGAGCGTGAGTTTGTACGACTCGGCAAGTACGCTCGTGAATGTATATCCACAGAGGCTATTATGAGTAAAAGGTTTGAAGATGGGTTGAATGAGGACATCAAAGCTGGTTGTTCTTTGTCCTAGAATTAAAAGAATTTTTCGCGTTAGTGGAAAGAGCTTGTAAAGCTGAAGAGCTAATAAAAGAGAAGAAGTCTGAAATAGAGTCTCGTGACTCTAGAAAGAGACCGTGGAATAAGTCATTCCAATCTTCACACAATAAGTCAAAAGATTTCCCTATCCGAACGGCTACTTCCACTGAGTTTTCCAAGAAGGACAAAAGTAAACAGTATTCAGGGAACAAAGCATAGACGACTTCAGTTGCAAGTGTCGAAAATTTTAGATTCGACAAATCTGAATGCCCACAGCAGATGAGACACCATCGGGAGAATCTGGGCATATGAAAATCGTGTTTTAGATGTGGTTCAAGACCACTATATAAAAGATTGTCCCAAGATGACGAAAGAAGGAAGAGCTCGGGACCCAAAATCCGGAGTATGGTCGGAGGAGATCGCAGAGAAACCCAAAAGTGCGGCAAGTGGAAGAGGTAACTCGAGAGACCGGTAGTGAGACACGAGGGTAGAGCGCTGCAAGGACTTATACCATTCGGCGCTTTCGTGAAGAGGCGTCTTCTTCGATGTTATTACGGGTACCTTTTCTCTTTACAATACTAAAGTTATTGCTTTAATAGATCCGGATCCACGCACTCTTACATTTGCATGAAATTAGCATCCGGTTTGAGCATGCCTATAGATACCACCGAATTTGTAATTAAGCTGTCTAATCTATTAGGCAAGAGTGTGTTAGTTAATAAAGTTTGTAAAGATTGTCCATTGATGATTAGAGGTCATTGTTTTAAAGCAAATCTTATGTTATTACCATTTGATGAATTCGACCTCATTCTTGGAATGGACTAATTGACTACTCATAATGTAATTGTTAATTGTGGGAAGAAATGCATTGAGATGAGATGTGAAAATGGGGATACTCTTCATGTTGAATCAGATGAACAAGATAAATCGCCAGTGATAATTTCCTATATGATGGCACGGAGATGTTTAAGAAAAGGGTATGAATCATATTTGGCCTTCGTGTTGAATGATAAAGAGACAGAGCTAAAAATTGAGTCAGTACCGGTAGTATGTGAATATGTGGATGTATTTCCCAAAGAATTACCCGGACTACCGCCAGTTAGAGAGATTGAGTTCAGCATTGAAGTAGCTCTCGGTACTGTATCGATATCCACTACTCCTTACAGAATGGCTCCAACCGAGTTGAAAGAGTTGAAATTCTGATTGCAAGAGTTGTGAGATAAGGGCTTTGCAAGATCAAGTTGTTCACCATGGGTGCCCGATTTTATTTGTGAAAAAGAAAGATGGTACCATGAGATTGTGCATATATTACCGCCGACTTAATAAAGTAACAGGAAAGAATAAGTACCCATTGCCTAGGATCGATAATCTATTCGATCAATTGAAAAGAGCGATTGTGTTCTCCAAAATAGACTTGAGATCAGGGTACTACCAGTTGAGAGTGAAAGACTCAGATGTATCCAAGACGGCCTTTCGAACGAGGTATGGGCATTATGAATTTTTAGTCATGCCCTTGGGTTGACCAACGCTCCTATGATGTTCATTGATTTAATGAACCGCATCTTTAGACCATACCTCGACAAGTTTGTAGTCGTTTTTATTGATGACATACTAATTTATTCCCAAGATGAGAAAGAGCATGCTAGACACTTATGGACAGTTTTACAGGCCCTGCGAGAGAATCAGCTTATGCCAAATTCAGTAAAAGTGAATTTTGGCTCAAGGAAGTAGGATTCCTGGGACATATTGTCTTGAGGGATGGAGTCCGAGTTGATCCCTGTAAAATCTCGGCCATAATGGACTGGAAGCCACCTAAGAACATTACTGAGATTAGAAGTTTTACGGGCCTGGCCATGGCTACTACAGATGATTTGTCAAGGGTTTTCCATGATCGCAACCTCGATGACTAAACTATTCTGAGAAAAATGTGAAGTTTGAGTGGGCGAGCGATGCCAACAAAGTTTCGAGAAGTTGAAAGCGGTGTTGATGAAGCTCGGTCTTAGTACAACCCAAATCGGGAAAGAATTTATAGTCTACAACGATGCATCCTTAAATGGATTGGGCTGTGTACTCATGCAAGAAGGCAAGGTGATTGCTTATGCCTCCAGATAGTTGAAGCCTCATGAGAAGAATTATCCGACGCATGAGCTAGAATTGGCCGCCATAGTCTTCGCTTTGAAGATTTGGAGACACTATTTATATGGTGAAAATGTCGATTTTACCGATCAAAAAATCTCAAGTACTTGATGGCAGAAAGAGTTGAACTTAAGACAAAGAAGATGGTTAGAGTTGATAAAAGACTATGAGTTGGTCATCAACTACCATCCAGGAATGGCAGATGTAGTCGCCGATGCTTTAAGCAGGAAGTCTCTATCTACTTTAAGAGCATTAAATTCAAGGATATCCTTATCCGACAATGGCTCCCTTTTAGTTGAGTCGATAGCTAGACCAATGTTTCTTCAAGAGATCTTTGAGGCTCAGAAAGAAGATAGTGAGTTGCAAATCAAGAGAGCTCAATGCGAGTCAGATGCTGAATCGACTTTCAGATTAATTCTGATGGATATTTGATGTTTAGAGATAGAATTTGTGTATCGAGGAAATAGGGGCTTATTCAGAGAATTTTGTACGAAGCACATAATGGATGGTTGTCCGTACATCCGGAAAGTACAAAGATGTATAGTGACTTGAAGCAACAGTATTGGTGGCCAAAAATGAAGAAGGAAATTTTAGAGTTCGTTTCAAGATGTCTTATTTTTCGACAAGTAAATTTGAACACCAAGTGCCTTTGGGTTTACTTGACCTATCTTAGTCCCCGAATGGAAATGGGACCGTATCACCATAGATTTTGTAACGGGTTTACCGTTGTCTCCGAGTAAGAAAGATATTGTTTGGGTAGTGGTTGATAGACTCACAAAGTCAGCCCACTTTATACTGCTGAGTGGATTACTTCCTAGACAAGTTGGCAAACTTGTATGTTTGTAAATAGTAAGACTTCACGGAGTTCCCTTATCGATCTTATCGGATAGAGATCCGAGATTCGCTTCCAAATTTTGGAAAAAGCTGTAAGAAGCTTTGGGTACAAAATTGAGTTTTAGCACAGCTTTTTACCCTCAGACTGACGGTCAATCAGAAAGGTTAATTCAAGTACTCGAGGACATGCTCAGATGTTGTGTTTTGGAATTCCAAGGTAGCTGGGAAAAGTTTCTTCCATTGGTAGAATTTGCCTACAATAATAGCTTTCAGTCGAGCTTAAAGATGGCGCCTTATGAGGCTCTATATGGGTGTAAGTGCAGAACCCTTTATTTTGGACTGAACTCAAGGAAAACCAAATTCATGGGGTTGATTTGGTTAAAGAAGCTGAAGAAAAAGTAAAAGTGATACGAGAATGTTTAAAAACTACATCAGACAGACAGAAATCCTATGCAGATTTAAAGAGGAAAGAGATCGAGTACCAAGTTAGGGATAAAGTCTTTTTGAAAGTATTATCATGGAGAAAAGTTCTCAGATTTGGCTGTAAAGGCAAATTAAGTCCACGTTTTATTGGACCTTACGAGATTACTGAGAGAGTTGGGTCGGTAGCTTACCGTTTGGCATTGCCATCAGAATTAGAGAGGATACATGATGTTTTTTATGTTTCAATGTTGCGACGCGACAGATCAGACCCTTCACATATAATTACTCCATCAGAAATAGAGATCCGCCCTGACATGACTTATGGTGAAGAACCAGTCAAAATATTGGCCCGTGAAATCAAGCAGTTAAGAAATAAAAGCATAGCCCTAGTGAAAGTCTTATGGCAAAGGCACGGAATAGAATAGGCTATATGGGAGTCCAAGGAAATGATGAGAAATCAATACCTCAATCTTTTCGCTGGTAAGATTTTTGAGGACGAAAATCCCTAAGGGGGGAAGAATTGTAACAGCCCGATTTAGGGGCTAGTCGGAATAGTGATCTCGGGATCACTATTTTGAAATCGGAGAAATTATTTTCATGATATATTATGAGTTAGAGCATGATAGCATATGAGCATTAAAATTTTGGTATTTTAATTTTAACGTTTTCGTGTTTAAATTTGCGAAAAAGGACTAAATCGTATAAAGTGCGAAAGTTCCATTCTATATGCTAGGAGTACCAAATGGTTATGGATTGTTAAATGGGGGTATCTAAAAGGCAATTTAACCTTTGAAAGAGGCTTGCCGGCCATAAGAGAGCATGGGAGACAAAATTTTCAATTAGTGTCAAAGTTAGTAGTAGTAGGTGGACTAATTTGACTTTTAATAATAGAATAAGGAGAGAAAATTATCATCTTTTTCTCCTATCATCCTCCACCAAAAATTTGCAGCAAATAAGGGATAGAAACCTTCAAAAATTTCAGCAAACTCTCATCCATTCAAGTAAGTGTTCTAGTGAACTTTTCTTGAAAATAATTGTACTTTTGAGATCCCTAAAGCTTAAGCTTTCAAATGAGGGGACTATTGTGCAATGTTTTGAAAGGTTTAGGGTTTTACCATGAGAGCTACTTTAGTTGTTTGCTACATTTTAAGGAAGAACTTGAGTCTTAGTTGTTAGATGAACAACTTTTAAAGAGGGTGTTAGCATGAGGACACTAAATAGGACCTTAATGAAAAGGTTATGAACTTGGTAGTAAGTATGTGAAATATTGATTGTTGATGATAGCTTTAAGAGCATTAAATGTTTGCCTAGGCTTGTTGAAGATAAAAATATGATTAGAATTAATTTCCGAGCCTAGGGGCAAAATGGTTATTTTGTCAAAATCTAGGGGTAAAATGGTAATTTTGCCTAAGTAGGACAATTGAGATGCTTATATTAATAAAATGATTAAAATGAGATAATTTGCTATTATAGAGCAAGAGGAGACGAGAATTCACCTCAATCGTGAAAAGAATAAAGTCGTGGACTAAACCGAAGAACTAACTCATTTTGAAAACGAGGTAAGTTTATATGATTTCTAAGCTTTATGATCACTATCATAGAATTGCTTAGTATAATATACATTTCTATTTTGTATGCCTATCATTTTTGTGAACAATGAAATTAAACATGAGCGAGCCCCGATTGAATATGAATTCCCTAGGATACCCGATATACCACACAAGATATCATGTAAGTCCAAGGCAAGCTTGGCATTGATTAAGATATCATGTAAGTCCAAGGCAACCTTGGCATTGATCAAGATATCATGTAAGTCCAAGGCAAGCTTGGCATTGATCAAGATATCATGTAAGTCCAAGACAAGCTTGGCATTGATCAAGATATCATGTAAGTCTAAGGCAAGCTTAGCATTGATCAAGATATCATATAAGTCCAAGGCAAGCTTGGCATTGATTAAGATATCATGTAAGTCCAAGGTAAGCTTGGCATTGATCAATATATCATGTAAGTCCAAGGCAAGCTTGGCATTGATCAAGATATTATGTAAGTCCAAGGCAAGCTTGGCATTGATCAAGATATCATATAAGTCCAAGGCAAGCTTAGCATTGAGTAAGTTATCAAGGGCAAGACTTCATGTAAGTCCATGTCAAGACATGGCCTGGAAACCAAGATGAGAAATTCCATGTAAGACCATGCCTAAGATATGGCTTTGGAGGCATGTTAAGTGGGAAGAGATCAAGTATCCTCGGGTATTCGTAGAAGTTTATCGGGCAAACAAGTAAGGTTAATAATGAGGTAACAAGAGGGCTAAGAAAGTAAAGCTAGCATCAAAATGAATTAAATATGACTCATGTTATGAATGAAGAATTAGAGATCATAATGATTATTGTTTAAGCACGCTGATCAATGTGATCAAGTGACACATGTATCATGTTTACTTTACAAAAATGAGTATAGTGAGCATCATGAGACATGTAAGAACCATGTATGAGTAAGTAAGCTTTACAGCTGAAATTACGATACTATTTTTATGCTAAATTGTTTTTATTAAGCAAGCTTAATGACATGTGCTTTACATACAAACTTACTAAGCTAAATGCTTACGTATTTGATTGTTTCTTTTTATGTAGCCCGCTAAGCTAATTTGTGGATCATCAGAGTCGAAGCTCGTAGCACACTATCAAGTCTTATTTTGGTATAGCCAAGTTACTTTACTAAGTATGACATGTATAGGAAACATTCATTTTGTGGACATGTTTTTAGAAGGGCCTTTGTAAAAGCTATCAAGTTTATTATTCTTTTGTATTTGGCTAAATGATTAGCCAAATTTGACTAAGTATTTATGTTTATTGAGATCAATGAAGTATGTAGCATTGTTCATAAAATTTGATTGTTATTGCATCGTTGAATTGTGTATGGATATGATCTTCATTTCAAGGTGGCTAACGGCTTGGTAAGTAGCCTATAAATGCCCACACGGTTGGACACACGGGCGTGTGTCAAGGCCGTGTTAACCCTGCACCTTAGTATTATGAATCAGAATAGGCCACGGGTAAATTCCACGGCCGTGTGTATAGGCCGTGTTATACACACGGGTTGGACATGGGCGTGTGCCCAGACCGTGCTGATTTAGTCAGAATATCAAGGATTAGCACACGGTCTAATCCCACGGGCGTGTCATGGCCGTGTGTAACTAGTTAGTTGCCTCCGACGGTTGGAAGACACGGGTGTGTCTAAGCCATGCGGAAATAGTCAGTAGCTTCCCACGGTTTGAGGGTATGGGCATGTTTAAGGGTACACGGGCGTGTGAACCCTGTTTCAAAAATGAATTATTTGATTTAGTTCCGAAAGTTTTCAGACACGAGTTTAAGGCCCCGTAGGCCTTTGTAATGTATGTGTTGACTAAGAAAGTGAAATTTTTAAGTTGGAACGAAATTTTATAGCTCGTAAGTACATGTTCAAGCATAGTAATATCTCGTATCCAGATCCAGTATCGGTCTTGGGTGCGGGGTGTTACAAAAAATTCCAAAATGCCCTTTTTTGATCTTTTATACGCGTAAAACGCGAATCTAGGGTTAGAATCCCCAAAATCTCAATCAAAATCTAACCAAAGGCGGAGAAGGCGCAATGGAACAAGTAAAAAAAAAAGAACTCCCTTTTTTTTCCCTTTTTTTCTATTTTATTTTTGCTTCGAAGTAAAAAAATGAAAAATAAAAAAAGAATACCTTTTTTCTTTCTAAACTTTTTCTTTTCTGGTTTTTTATTGTTTTTTCGTATTTCACTGTTTTTGTCCCCCCCGAATACAATTTGTTTTCCGGCTTTTATAGCCGATTTACAAGATTATTTTTCTATTTTTTTCTACTATTTTGGCTACTGTTTGTGTCTGTTGTGTGTTGCTTCTTCTTTGCAGGTGGTGGTTGAGTCAACGGTGGCAGACCTTGGGGCGCGAGCATGCTGACATGGCACGAGGAGCGGCGCAAGGGGCACTAAGGTTTCTGTTTTTTCTGAAAACAGTTTAGGTTGTGGGCCACTGGGCCATTAGGGTTTTATTTAATTTTGGGTCATTTGGGTTTGTTAGTTTGGGCCTGATTTGATTTTTTTTTTTTGTAAATGGATTTGGACTCTTATTATTTATTTTTAATTTTTATATTTGGTTTGTTTTTTTGGTTGTGCCCGGGCAAAATTGGGCTTCTACACACATAAATAACAAACTTTTACAAAAAAGAATTCAAACTCAATTAATAAAAGACTTATATATGAACTCATCAATATTAGCAAGATGAATTGTCTTAATTGCGTGATATGAAATTAATTATTTAAACAATCAATTTTGCAAACGATAGGTTACAAGTTGATAAGACATACGTGATTGTTTTATAAATGCATCTACCAAAATCATATAATATCAAAACTATAACGCCCCGCTTAATTTATTTTTATTTTTGTAAAATCTGACACAACTGTGTATCTGCTTCAATGGTTAAGTGTTCTGGGTGTGTGTGTGAGGTTTTGGGTTCAATTCCCACTTTTGGCAAATTTTGTATTTCTTTTGATCTAAGCCTTACCCTTGTGAAGTGGGCTTACATAATATTGTTTGTTAATTTATATCAGAATGAGTCTACTGGTTCTAGTGGTAAGGGAGTTGGAGTGTTAGAAGTCTTGTGTTTGATTCCCTGTGCGAGCGTGAATGTTATTTTTGCTCTGTTTGTCTGAGAGTGTTTGGGTGAAGTTAGAATTCTGAAGTGGTTGAGATGCAGTGGGAAAATAGGGTTTGTGATTTAGTGGGATATTGTCAAAATATTATTTTAATTTTCTATTTTGTTTTTCCTTTCTCCTGCCGAAAATTTCCTGTTCATTTTTTTTATACGTTTTTCCCAAACTCTCAAGTTCTTTTTCTTTTGGTTGGGGTTTCTCTTGTTCCTGCGTTATCTGATCGAAATGTGGAGGGGGTAAATTGATTTGCTTCTTGGTATTCTGTAAGTAACGTTATTTTGTTAATCTCGTTGTGGTCTTATAAATTTCTGTTGCGAAGTACGTTGTAATTTTTCGAATGTGGGATTAATTGTTAGTGCTATTGATCGGTTTAGGGGGTTCATAAGAGGCTTTTAATCTGTCAACGAGTTAGGTGTTGATGAGCATCGTTTTGCCTAAGGTGAGCACTTAGGTTTTAGGGGTTCTTAGTTTTTCATTTGTTTCGGTTTTGACTTGGTATTCTGTATCAATTATAGGTTCTAGTGGTATTGGGATTGCATTTGCTACGAAAACATACCAGATGTGTACCCGAAACGTGGAAAATTGAATTTTGGCAAAAGCCAAAAATTGTTCTGTCAATGCCACACGGGTGTATGACCGGCCGTGTGCGAGACATGGACGTGTGGTCGACGAAGGCATGGCCGTGTGCAAGACACGGCCTTGTGGTGGCCGGAGTGTGGCTGTGTGAGCCACGGGTAGGCCAAGTTGGGCATGTGGGTTTTTGGGTCAGGCTGTGTAGGCTACACGGACAAGGCCAATCTAGGTGTGTGGGCCCAACGGGCATATGGGCCCATAATTCTAAAATTTTCCCTAGGGTCATACGGGTCATTTCGATTGGCTATGGGCCTACCGTAAGGACGGTAAGGGCTAACCAAACCCTAGTTTTATGTGATTCGATATTTTGTTAGTATGCTCTGAGTAGGATACTGCTATGCATGACTGGCTATTCTATTATCTGTATATCTGATATCTGTATATAAGCATCTTATCTGTTAATTCTGTATCTATTTTGGGGCGAGTTTTGTATATGATGAGGAAGTGTTCTGTAAGGTGATCTTCGCCTATACTCTGGCGGCTTGGCTGCACATTATCTGACTTGTGTCGTATTGGCACGATATGGTGTGTATGGATGGGTGCGTGTTTTTTAACCCCAGAAGATGTGTTGGGATGGACAGAGTTGGTGTGTAGAGGATGGGGTAGGATTTTGTATATTCTGATCTGTATATCTGATTCTGATAACTGTATCTAAAATGGACATAAGCCTGAATCTGTATCTGATTGATTATGAGATTTCAGTATGTTGCATGTTTAATTCTGCTGGGTTACACACTGAGTTTACGAAAACTCACATCTGTTTGTCTGTTCTGTTCAGGTAATCCACAGATTTAGGCGAATCGGTGTGGCGGCGACTCAGCAGTGACCACTCTACCATAAACTATTTAAACTTGGCTAATATGATTTTTAATTATGGTTTTGGTTTTCATTTGATAGTTGTAATTTTTTTGGGACTCTTCAGACTGTTGTTTCTATTTTGGTTTAGATGCATTTGATGTATTCATTGCAACGCATGTCTGAAATCAAGGTTTTTACAAAAATTGTAACACCCTTAACCCGAAACCGTCGTCGGAATAGGATTAAGAGGTATTACCGATCAATTAGAACATTTAACCTCTAAATGTCGACACAAAGTCAATCATCATCAAACACAATCATATACAATCATAGTGTCCCTTAAATGAGTCCTCAAGACCCTAAGTATGCTTATAAACCGAGTCGGGACTAAACCGAAACCATATAAAATTTCATGAAAAATTGAAACCTTTCTAGAATATGGGAGACACGCCCGTGGGGGTAGGCCGTGCCTTTCTCAAGGCTACATGACACGCCTGTGTGACCTCCCCGTGGTTACATTCTGCCAAAATCAACACGGCTAACAAGCACGCCCGTGTACTAAGGCCATGTCCTATAAGGTCATATACTGTCATTTCACACACGACCTGTAGACACGCCCGTGCCATGGTCGTGTGCAGTTTAAGCCATATTCTGCCAATTTACCCACGGTCTGAGGCACGCCTGTCTTCCCCAACCTTGTGACATTATAGGCCATTTTTGCAAGGCCAACATGCCACCCACTTAAGGTCAAACCTACAAGCCAATCAACCAAATATCTCATGCACATATTGCCATCTAAAAGCATACCAATTTAGCAATTCAAAACATGCAATCAATACCAACTCTAATCATACCCAATTCAATACCAATACTTATTCTATCACAAGCATAATTCATTCCCATTCTCACGACCCCTACTAGCATTTATCAACACAAAGTTACCACTCAATAGCAAATTTATCAATCTACAAATCATGCTAAAAGATGCATCATTACTATATATACCACATTCATTCATGCCAAACCTATCACATATCTAGCCACATCTCATGGCTAATTGCAAATCTCAAACTTGATTCAATTAACTAGACTATACATGCCATATTCCAGCTAAATACATCTTTTCAAAAGTACCAAAATAGAATGCCGATAGTGTGATTCAAAAACTGACGATCCCAGTTCCGAGCTAGCTTTACTAACACTGCAAAGCAGAGAAACAAATCACACAGTAAGCTTTCCAAAGCTTAGTAAGTTCGAATTATAAAACAATTAACTCAATGAACCAATTCAATATACATATTTAACCATCACATAGATATTTTATCAATGGTACACAAGTTCAACGTTATTCAATACTCACATAGCATTCTATTCATTTACTTCAAATTTCACCAATCACATAGGTATCATACTTACCTTTCCAACACTTAGTTAATCACTACCCATACTATCCAACCATCACATAGATAATGACACAACTAAGCACAATATCACTCTCAACCAAATGCTTAAATAACTATTAATTCAACTCTTAAATCTATCATCAACCACATAGATTCAAACATACCTTGATCAACACGTAGTTACTCACCATACATACAACTCAATTTCTCGATTTTACCTCCATTTCAACCTTTTCTATTACTCAAATGAATTTGCACACTTAGTGCTAATTTCACAACCGAAGCCTATTTGTCATCGCACACTTAGTGCCGATATGTTAAACAGAACTTATATCGGTAAAGCACACATAGTGCCATTTTGATGAGCCAAAACTTCTATTGTTTCACACACACAGTGCTGTTCATTAAAGCCGTAGCTTTTATTGTTTTGCACACACAGTGCTAGTTGTTAGTTATAATCACACACTTAGTGTCTATTCTTTTATTCGACTTGCCTCAATGTCGCACACACAGTGCCAATTCAATAAGTTGAAGCTTTCATATCATCGAACACACAGTGCTATTCATTTTTTATAATCGCCCACTCAGTGCCTTAATACAAAACCGAACTCGATTCGATATCGCACACACAGTGCCAATAACAAAGCCGAAACTTTTATTATTTCGCACACAAAGTACTAATCTTCTCGGTTACCCTCCCAATGTGCACACTTAGTACCACATAGATTCATTTCTCACATAACATTTATACACAGCTAAGTACACATATTATATCCGAACTTACCTCGGATGTCAAAATACCGAAACGGTCGATTAATCGAGTATTTTGTCTTTGCCTTGATCTCAATCCGAACCTCTCCGTTCTTGGTCTATACATATTTAAACTCAATCCATTTAATCACCAAATCATTCATTTTAGTCCAAACACAGATATTTAGGATATTTTATAAAATAGCCCTCACATTTTCACATTTTGACACTTTAGTCCCTATCTCACAAAATCATCAAATTCACAAATTCCACACATTCACATGCTTGGCCGAACCTCTCTAGGGATTATATAAGTCCAAATATTTCATCAAATTTTCTATTTAGTCCCTCAACTTTCTATTTTTTTCAATCTAGCCCAATATACTCAATTTTACCAAAAATCCAAATACAAACTATGCTAACCCAACACTAAGCTCTCATATTTCAATATCAACTAACACATAGCTCAAACATTCATCAATGGCTCATCACAAAAACATCATCAATACATAAAATTTGAGCATGGGTTTTGTAAAGCACAAAGCAACGATTACAAAAACGTAAAAATTATCAAAAATCGAGCTAAAAACACATACCAATTGGAGCTTGAAGTAGCCGAAAGCTTCAAAGCTTCAAACCCTTTATTTTCTCTCAACTTTGATTGGAAGAAAAGTTGATAATGGCTATCAAATTCCTTTTGTTTTCGTTATAATAACATTTTAAACAAATACCAATTTTGCCCTTTTATAAAACAAATAAAATAAATATAAATTAAGGCTAATTTGTCATTTAGCCATCCATTAACTAAATAATGGTCAAATAACAATATAAGGCCTCCACCTTAAAAAGCCAACATTAATTAAGTAGTCATAAATGAGCACATAGCTTTCACTTACTATGTAATTAAGTCCTTTCTCTTAATTCGACACACAAACGATTAAATCATCACACAAACCATGTCGCATACTATTCACACAAAAAATAATATTAAATTATTATTTTGACCTCGAGTTTGTGGTCTCGAAACCACTGTTTCGACTAGGGTTTAAATCGGGCTTTTACAACTCTCCCCCTTAGGGATTTTCGTCCCCGAAAATCTTACATGTGAATAGTTGTGGATATTACTCTCCCATAATGTTCTCAGACTCCCACGTAGCCTCTTCAATTCGCGTTTCTCATCATTTCAGTAATATACCCCAATCAATCAAGTGAATAATTTGTTCTCATCGGAATGAAATGAGCTGACTTCATCAATCTATCAATTATCACACAAATTGCATTCTTTAATTCCCAGAGACAAAGGCAATACCGACACAAAGTCTATAACAACCAGATGAACTTGATGTTCAGCTTTAATTTGCTGATAAACTAATCATTTCGACACATAGTCAGAGATGTCTCTTTTCATATCATGGTACCAATAAAACTATTTAGTTCGTTATACACTTTTATACTCTTCGAATGCACAATCAAACGTTTATTGTAAACTTCATTCAATATTAAAAGAATCATCTCTAAATTCTTCGAAACACAAATCCGGTCTCTAAATCTCGAACAATCATCACTATCAACTCAAAACTCTAGATCCGAATTTAAATCGTATTGATTTCATTTTACTATCATTTTATCATCACTTTTCTGAGCAATACTAATCTGACATACAAACATCGGCCTTACTATCAATTCTACCAAAACTGAATCATCATCACATAGATCTATATGAGTATTCATCCCTCATAAGGCACATAAAGACTTTGACTCAAAGCATTAGCTACAATATTAGTTTTACGGGTGGTAATCTATCACAAGTTCGTAATCTTTCAACAATTCTAACCATCTTCTCTGACGCAAGTTCAAATCCCTCTGAGTGATCAGATACTTTAAACTCTTGTAATCAGTATAGATGTGACATTTCTCTCCAAACAGATAGTGACGCCAACTCTTCAATGCAAATACAATCGCAGCCAATTCAAGATCATGTGTTGGGTAGTTCTTTTCATGCGATTTTAGCTGCCTCGAAGCATAAACAATGGTTTTGCCTACTTGCATCAGCACACAACCCAAACTATATAATGACATATCACTATAAACTATAATTTTCTTTGCCCGATTCAGGCTGAACTAACACTGGCGCTTTTATCAACAACGCTTTCAACTGCTAAAATGGCTAATGTTACTTTTCTAACCACTCAACTTTAACATATTTCTATAGTAACTTCATCAATGGAGTTTCGAGAAGCCTTTCACGAGCCATTTACAATACCTCTCTAGTTCTATAAAACTACAAACTTCAAACACATTTCTCAAAGGCTTCCATTCTAAAATAGCAGAGATTGTACTCGGATTAACTCTTATTCTCACAGCTAATACAATATGCCTCAAAAACCAACCTCACGCAACCAAAACTCACATTTACTACACTTAGTATACAGATGCTTCTCACACAATGTCTGTAACAAAATTCTCAAATGCTCGAAATATTGTGTCTTATCACAATGCTACAACAAAGCGATCCAAATACAGTCTGAATATCTGATTCATCATATCCATAAGCACTGCAGGGTCATTCGTTAGTTCGAAAGACATTACTAAGAATTCATAATTTCTATACCTCATTTTGAAAATAATTTTCGACACATCAGATTCTTTAACTTTCTTTTCTAATACCTTTGTATCAATCACACATGCCAAATAGTCTTCGCAATTCTTTATCATATAACTCAACTTTCATCGAATGATAGCAATATCAAATTAGCAGAAAAGAAAACATCCCAAAAATCAACGGACAGTTCTTGCATATTTTATCCACTAAGACACACTTGCCTAAGGGGTTCGATACTCTAACCACAAATTCAGTAGACTCAATAGGTAGAGTCATATGCAATACTAAATTCATACTCACATAGGAATGGGTTGATCCTTGATATATTTATGCAATCACATTAGTATCGAATAGAGTTACAGTACCGGTCATGACGTCTGGAGATGATTCTTCCTCTCTTGCTCGTATAGCGTAAACTCGGGCAGGTGCTCTCACCTCTGATCTCACAGCTGTATCAATGGTCCCTCTTTGACTTTCATTAATGTTCCCGGCATTTTTGGTTGGTCTGCCTCTAGCCGTCACATTACTCGATCTCATATTCTGAACATTTTCTTCCTCAGTCATCTTTGGGCAGTCTCTAATAAAAGGATCTCGTGATCCACATTTATAGCAAACTCTATTGTTGTATTTGCCCCAACATTCTCTCACATGTCGTCTTCCACACTGTCTACACTCAGGTTTGTTACTTTTGGCACTATCAACATTAGATTCATTTGGGACTTGAATCTATATCCCAGTACTTTGTCTCGAACGATCTCTACTTGGGTGTCCAAATGAAGCATTTGTACGGTTGATTACATCTCTATATCTCTTTGCTGAATATTGAGAGAACTTATTCATCGATCTCTTTCTTTCATCACGAGCCTTAGAATCATCTTGCTTCTTTTCTTTACTGAGCTCCTCAGCTTTGCATGCTCTTTCGACTAATACAACAAATTTATTTATATCCAGTATTCCAACCAACAACTTAATGTATTTATTCAATCCCTCTATAAAACTTTTGCACATAGTAGCTTCACTAGAAACACACTCTCTAGCATATTGACTCAATCGCACAAATTCTCGTTCATGCTCAACAACAGACAAACGGCCTTGTTTCAGCTCTAAAAACTCCTTACGTTTCTGATCAAAGAAGCGTTGGCTGATATACTTCTTTCTAAACTCGACTTGAAAGAAATCCCAGGTGATTCTCTCTCTCGAAACCACAGATATCAATGTTTTCCACCAATTGTAAGTCGTGTCTCTCAACAAGGAAGCGCACACTTAATGCACTCATCGTGGTTTGACATCTCATCAAATACTGAAGGGTATTCTCGAGCCAAAACTCACTTCTTTCAAAGATCATCATCAATCGTGGCCCTAAACTCTTGACCTCATACTTGCAAATCTTGTCTACAGGTGGTTTATTCAATCTGATCGGATCTACAACTTGTGGCACAACAGGTACTTGCGGGGGGTGGAGGTTGTGGAACAGTCGGATTCGTTCGAACAAACTCCGAAAACCACTCACTCATCATACGGAAGAAGGCTTGCTTAGCCTCTCCTCCCTCACTACTTTTATTCGGCCTAGATGCGTTGTGGCATGCCCCTTGAGCCAAGCGGTGCATTACTCTACATGGTTAGCAACTGCTCGATTGGGATCCATTACTATATTAAAACACATTTCAATTTTCAGATTTCAACACACTATCGCAATTTCACAATATGGCATGTATAGCTAGACTCACACACGCTACGCTAGTCCGAAAATTGTAACACCCTTAACCTGAAACCGTTATCGAAATAGGATTAAGAGGTATTACCAATCAATCAGAACATTTAACCTCTAAATGTCGACACAAAGTCAATCATTATCAGACACAATCATATACAATCATAGTGTCCCTTAAACGAGTCTTCAAGACCCTAAGTATGCTTATAAATCGAGTCGGGACTAAATCGAAACACATATAAAATTTCATGAAAAATTGAAACCTTTCTAGAATACAGGGAAGACAGCTCGTGGGGGTAGGTCGTGCCTCTTCCACGGCTACATGACACGCCCATGTGACCTTCTCGTGGTTACATTCTGCCAAAATCAACACGGCAAGCAAGCACGCCCGTGTGCTAAGGCCGTGTCCTATAAGGTCATATACTGCCATTTCACACACGACCTGTAGAACGCCCGTGCCATGGCCATATGCAATTTAAGCCACATTCTACCAATTTACCCACGGTCTGAGGCACACCCGTGTACCCCAATCGTGTGACATTATAGGCCATTTTTGCAAGGCCAACATGCCACCCACTTAAGATCAAACCTACAAGCCAATCAACCAAACATCTCATGCACATATTGCCATCTAAAAGCATACCAATTTAGCAATTCAAAACATGCAATCAATATCAACTCTAATCATACCCAATTCAATACCAATACTTATTCTATCACAAGCATAATTCATTTCCAATCTCACTACCCCTACTAGCATTTATCAACACAAAGTTACCACTCAATAGCAAATTTATCAATCTACAAATCATGCCAAAAGATGCATCATATCTATATATACCACATTCATTCATGCCAAACCTATCACATATCTAGCCACATCTCATGGCTAATTACAAATCTCAAACTTGATTCAATTAACTAGCCTATACATGCCATATTCCAGCTAAATACATCTTTTCAAAAGTACCAAAATAGAATGCCGATAGTGTGATTGAGAAGCTGACGATCCCAGATCCGAGCTAGCTTTACTAACACTACAAAGCAGAGAAACAAATCACACAATAAGCTTTCCAAAGCTTAGTAAGTTCGAATTATAAAACAATTAACTCAATGAACCAATTCAATATACACATTTAACCATCACATAGATATTTTATTAATGGTACACAAGTTCAACGTTATTCAATACTCACATAGCATTCCATTCATTTACTTCAAATTTCACCAATCACATAGGTATCATACTTACCTTGCCAACACTTAGTTAATCACTACCCATACTATCCAACCATCACATAGATAATAACACAACTAAGCACAATATCACTCTCAACCAAATACTTAAATAACTATTCATTCAACTCTTAAATCTATCATCAACCACATAGATTCAAACATACATTGATCAACACGTAGTTACTCACCATACATACAACTCAATTTCTCGATTTTACCTTCATTTCAACCTTTTCTATTACTCAAATGAATTTGCACACTTAGTGCTAATTTCACAACCGAAGCCTATTTGTCATCGCACACTTAGTGTCGATATGTTAAACAGAACTTATATCGGTAATGCACACACAGTGCCATTTCGATGAGCCAAAAATTCTATCGTTTCACATACATAGTGCTATTCATTAAAGCCGTAGCTTCTATTGTTTCGCACACACAGTGCTAGTCGTTAATTATAATCACACACTTAGTGTCTATTCTTTTATTCGACTTGCTTCAATGTCGCACACACAGTGCCAATTCAATAAGTCGAAGCTTTCATATCATCGCACACACAGTGCTATTCATTTTTTATAATCACACACTCAGTGCCTTAATACAAAACCGAACTCGATTCGATATCGCACACACAGTGCCCATGACAAAGCCGAAACTTCTATTATTTCGCACACAAAGTGCTAATCTTCTCGGTTACCCTCCCAAATGCGCACACTTAGTACCACATAAATTCATTTCTCACATAACATTTATACACAGCTAAGTACACATATTATATCCGAACTTACCTCGGATGTCAAAATATCGAAACAGTCGATTAATCGAGCACTTTGTCTTTGCCTCGATCTCGATCCGAACCTCTCCGTTCTTGGTCTATACACATTTAAGTTCAATCCATTTAATCACCCAATCATTCATTTTAATCCAAACACACATATTTAGGGCATTTTACAAAGTAGCCCTCATATTTTCACATTTTGACACTTTAGTCCCTATCTCACAAAATCATCAAATTCACAAATTCCACACATTCACATGCTTGGCCAACCTCTCTAGGGATTATATAAGTCCAAATATTTTATCAAATTTTCTATTTAGTCCCTCAACTTTCCATTTTTCTCAATTTAGCCCAATATACTCAATTTCACCAAAAATCCAAATACAAACTATGCTAACCCAACACTAAGCTCTCATATTTCAATATCAACTAACACATAGCTCAAACATTCATCAATGGCTCATCACAAAAACATCATAAATACATAGAATTTGAGCATGGGTTTTGTAAAGCATAAAGCAACGATTACAAAAACGTAAAAATTATAAAAACCGAGTTAAAAACACATACCAATTGGAGCTTGAAGTAGCCGAAAGTTTCAAAGCTTCAAACCCTTGATTTTCTCTCAACTTTTAGTGGAAGAAAAGATGATAATGGCTATGAAATTCCTTTTTGTTTTTGTTATAATAACATATTAAACAAATACCAATTTTGCCCTTTTATAAAACATATAAAACAAATATAAATTAAGGCTAATTTGTCATTTAGCCATCCATTAACTAGATAATGGTCAAATAACAATATAAGGCCTCCACCTTAAAAAGCCAACATTAATTAAGTACTCATAAATCAACACATAGCTTTCACTTACTATGCAATTAAGTCATTTCTCTTAATTCGACACACAAACGATTAAATCATCACACAGAATTTCCACACAGACCATGTCACATACTATTCACACAGAAAATAATATTAAATTATTATTTTGACCTCGGGTTTGTGGTCTCAAAACCACTGTTCCGACTAGGGTCTAAACCGGTCATTACAAAATAAAGGTTTTCTAAAAATATCGAACTACCTTTTTAAAAAATAACGGTTTTAAAACTTTCTTTGTAAATATGGTTTGGCAAATAAACTAATTAAATAGCGTTTTCAAACGGTGGTGATAAAAGAATATGAGTTAGATAAGTGAAATAATTTAACATAATGACATCGTTTTCAAAACCCATTTCTTATGACATCTCCGAATTCGCCATAATGTCTAGGTCAGGTTATGGGTGTTACAAAAACCATCCACATGGTGGATGAGTGGACTCATATTCATTTCAGAAATATAAGACATTAAATCTTAACTTTAGTTAGTGAGTTTCTAAGAATCAAATTTCATTAAGAACAAGTAACAAATTAGAATTCTTTAAATTAAAGAATCTTATAGTTCTTTAATGAATATCCATATGAATTCTCAATTAATTTTCACATCATATATGATCCAGATGGTCTAACTGGTCACGCTAAGTAGTAAATGAATTTGCATTAGTAAACTTCTAGTTTACTTTAACATGCATTTCAATTATACTAATAATGTCAATACAAATTGTGACAAATTGATAATTTTATCGTCATTTCTTTTATGCTGTATCCATATATAGGCACTATTATAACATTTAGTACTGGAAATGTCTAAATTAATGTGAAGTCTAAATCACTATTTTCTAGGTGTATAACAGGTGCATAACTAATGACTTTTCATACATAAGTTTTCTCTCTTGCGAGTTCTTATCAGTAATATTTTTCCATATAATTTTAATTGAGAACTTATTCGAATCTTGTAGAGTTATACTCACATTTTAAAAAAAAAAAAGCTAAGTAATGAATGATATTACGGCTAAAGTGAATATTTTAATCACACAATCATTTTATTATTTCCACTCATACTAACTTAATGATTCTTTTTGCGTGTGTAATTTATGATTAAGGCAAAATTAAAAAATGGTAATTTACGGTTTTCTAAAGGAAGAATTCGACACATAATGGCGAAATGCATATATTATAATTCATTGTGTCTAACCTTTTTTTTTTTTTTTACCGATTTTTATTCAAGAAATTTTGGAGTCTAAAAGTACTATCCTTAACCAGATTGTTTACGTTAATTTCTACCCAAAAAAAATATTTTTTTACTTTTCATTAATAGATAAAAGTTAGCTATCGGCATTTAAAATTTAAAAAAAAAGTTATCATATAACTAACAAATTTTATTTCAAATTTCAAAATAATTTCTTTACTTATTTTTTAAACACTATCATAATCAAATATGTTTTTACAAAAACAATGAAAACAGTAAATACTGTTAATTATTAAACAAACCATTACTATTCATCCAATAATGATTTTCAAAATTAAAATTTTAATTTTGTTAGAATATTTTCAACTTTTAAAAATATATTTATTAAAAATAAAAATTTAAAGCTAATTAAAATTCTTTAAAGGCTTAAGGGTGTAAAAAGCCCTCAAACTTTTTCAAAAAAAGCAATTAAGTCCCTGTTTTTTTTTTTTACACTTATTTGGATACTTGAACTTTCAAAATGCATCAAAAAAGCCCTTAAACCTTTTCAAGAAAAAGCAATTAAGCCCCTACTTTTTTTTCCACTCAATTGGGTACTTAAACTTTCAAAATGCTTCAAAAAGACCCTCAAACTTTTTCAAAAAAGCAATTAAGCCTATGGTTTTATTAAAATTAGAAAAAATATAAAAATGAAAATAAATAAAAGCTATAAATATTATTAAATTTTAATAAAAATTATTAAAATTAGAAAAATACAAAAATCATAAAAATTAAAAATTGTAAAATTTTATAAAAATTGTAAAAAATTTATAAAATATATAGAATTATAAAATTATAAAAAAATTTATAAAGTCATAAGAAAATTATACAAAATATAAAGAAATATAAATTTCCTAAAAAATTATAAAATTATTATACCAAAAGAAGTATTTTATAATTTTTCTATAACTTTTATTGCTTTTTACTTTTTATCATTTTTACCATATGTCACGTTGTGTTATGACACGTGATGAATTTAATTGAAAAAATTAGGGTCATTAATTTTTTATGATTTTTATAAATATTTTCAATTTTTACAATTTTTATAATTTTAATAAATTTTAAATTTATTATATTTTATTAAAATATTATTTTTACAATTTTTATAATTTTAATAAGAGAGGGCTTAATTGTTTTTTTTGAAAAATTTTGAGGATCTTTTTATGCATTTTGAAAGTTCAATTACCTAATAGAGTGAAAAAATGGGCTTAATTGCTTTTTTTAAAGAAGTTTAAGGGCCTTTTGATATATTCTGAAAGTTCAAGTGTTTAATTGAGTACAAAAAAAAAAGATAGGCTTAATTTTAAAAAAAAAAGAATTGAAAGCTTTTGACATCTTTAAATCTTATTTAAATAACAAATTAAAAATTAAAAATTGTTAAATTATTATAAAACATATTTAAAAATTTAAGACATCATTAATAAATTCAAAATGTTTAACTTTTACTTTAATTTTTTATCAGTATTTACTTAAATAGAATTCAAAAGTTAAAAGAAAAATATAAGGAAAAGTTTTAAAATTTTAAAATTAATACGCATATATATATATATATATATATATATATATATATATATATATATCAAATTTAAAAGGAATAAAAATATGTAAGTTATCCAATTATTAATGTGTTTCTGGTTTGGTCACTTAATCATGAAAACTTTCAATTTAGTCACTAATATTTTAAATCATTTATATTTTGGTCACTCTCCAAAATGGTTAACGTAAATGATGACGTGACTTTTTTTAACGGTATAATAACACATTTAGTAACTAATATTTATATATTATATCAATTTGATTCTAATTCTAAATATTCAATAATTACAAAATATAATATTATCTTTATAAATAATAGCTTATATTTAATAGTACTTATAAGGTTTGAACTATGCATTTTGGCCCCTCAAACTTGACACCTTCTCGTAAGTTGATATTTATGATTTTTTATCCTAAATTAGTACCTAAAATTTCATTCCATTAAAGGTTTTAGTAATTTTTTGTAATGATGTTAAATATAAAACAAATGACATGCTTAAGCTATGATATGTGAATGATGCCATAACCTATTTTTTTATAAAAGAAATTATAAAAATATATCTAAGCAATTAAAATATTAAAAATAAAAAATCTAAAATTCAAGTTAGAGAAATTGAAAATCCAAAAATTCATATCTTTTTCTAAATAAATTGCAAACAAATTAGATAAAATAAATTTTACAATAAATTTTAGCCTTAGAAATGGGTGCAGATTATTACACGTTTCTTCGAGTTAACAAGAATACAAAAATGATTTGAAAAAGGCTTTTAGAAAGTTTTTCCATTTTTATTTTTGTTAATTATTTGTTAAATTTCATAGGAAAAATAGATTCCTCTGTCAACTAAATACTATTAGCGAATCATGAATGAAGTTTATAAAATCACAAATTTATTGAGTTTTGGGTTCGAGTTTAAGTTTAATTATATGTGTTTAAATATAATTATTTTTATATTTAATTATATGTGTTTGAAGATCAAATTGATAGAATTTGTAGATGTGAATTTAAATTTATTGAATTATTTTAAATTTAGAACAAATTGATAAAATATGTAAATATTAAAGACGAAATGTATTGCTACACCAAATGAAAAAGATCACATTATCACTACATTAATAATTTAAAGGAATGTGACAAAGCTAAAAATGATCTAAAACGTAAGTAACCAAAATAAAAACGATCTAAAATGTAAGTGACCAAAATAAAAACGATCTAAAACATTAGTGACTAAATTAAAAATTTTATAGTTAGATAACAAAAAAAGAAACACGCTAATAGTTAAATAACTAATTCTATAATTTACCCAAAAATATATATTCTACATTTTCTTGAAGTTAAATTTATTAAGTATGATTGTATATTAAATATAATAAAGTTTCTACTTTAAATAGATTTTGAAACTATTTTAATTTTTGAATTTGTTTCACAAATTATCTTTTAAATAAATTTTATTAATAAATAAAAGGTGGTCTCATTAAAATTCATGCTAAATGAAATTTATTCCAATTATAATTTTAATATGGATTTTTATTAATATAAAATTCAAAATTATTTATATTAAATATGTTTATTAAAAGTTAAATTGTGAAACAATTTAAAAAAATAAATTTATATGTTATAATTTATGCTAATTATATTTAATTATAATAAAAATATTTATAGGATTTGAGTTTCTAAATTTAAAAAAATCTTTTTTAAAAATAAAACATTTAGTATATATAGATTTCATAAATGAAAATTTAATAAATTCCATAAACACGTATTCAGACATAGAAACTGTATATAATAATAACAACAACAACAATAATAATAATAATAATTTAAGACAGTATTTTATCAAATACAAAATATATAAAATTATAAAATCATTTAAATTTATTTATAATATTAAACATAAAAGTAAATTTAATAATTTTAATATGTTTTAATTTACAAATACAACCATTAAACTTATACCAAAAAAAAAAAAGTCGATAAAGGTTCAAATCTCATTAATACAAAATATTTGAACGAAAAAAAAAAGTATATAAAATCCGTCTTTTAGAGGTTGAACCAGTTTTGTACTAGTTAGGCTAATGTCTGGTTCTAACATACTAACCGAACCGACCCGAACTTTTATGGTTCAACTTCTCAAATTTAGCAAGATGGTTTGAACATTATTCACCTCATTTCCACTAATCAAGTAATCATACGGCTGCTACAGAAAGCTTGTTTTTGCGCCATATCCAGTAGCTTGCTCTCAAGGAATCCACATGTTCCAAGATGTCACAAATTGCCATTGACAGCTCCGGATCTAGTGGGTCAGTGTCTGAATTCCGAAGAGCGACTACAGAATCTCTGAACTCATGGCATGGCTGAAAACCATGACAAAGAAGATCGAGAAGCATTTTCAGCGCAAAAACGTAGTTGTTTTTTGTGTTTATTACCTTCAAACATACTGATGAGATCTCAGGATCATTAACCAAAGCTTTAATATCGTCTTTGTAAAGACCTCGGAGGTATCTCCATGGACACTCATTGTTTGGGTTGGCCAGAATGGCTTCCACAGTGTATCTTACTTCAGATGCCCTCATGGCTTTCAGGCCTCCCAAGAAAGGAGATCTTGTTACAACAAAATATCTCTGTTGCAAATAAATGGAAATTGACATTATAATATTTGAAACAAAGAAAATATAGGTTGTGATGTGAAGTAATTTATCAAACGTCACGAGAATCATGGCTGATACTCTTGCATTGTCAGTGCATCGTGTATAGGGTTGGCAAAATAATCCAAACCCATTGGGTTTGGCCTATAAGAGCAGTTGTTTTATGAAAATTGGGTTCGGGGGGCAGGGCGTAAAAGTTGATAAAATATAAACTATTACGTAAAATTTAGAGTAAGATGAGTCAAGATTGGGGATCTAAATCCAGTTTGGGAACAGTTCAAGCATATATACATAACACTCAGGTAAAGTCATGGTGAGCAGAAAACTGCATATTCTAACATAGGAGTGAGGGTAAGGTTCTCCACATGTATTGGAAAACTTAGGTAGAATTGAGCATAGTCAAGTTGAACATACACCCTTATTAAACACTCACCCCTGAGTGCAGGTACCATAAAGTAAAACAGTACACCATACCTGGTTCCAAGCAGAATTATTAAAGATATCTTCTTCAAGAAGTTGCTGACAATAATCAAGTTCATCTTCCCAGCCTCCTAATGCCTGAAGCACCCACTACACTCAAAGAAAATACCTACATTTTAACTTTGATTCTCAATAAACTATAAAAAACTTAAAACAAACAAAAAATCAAGAAATAAAAGAGGCTTGACCAAAATAGGCTTATTGTGCCCAAATAAGCCCTTAACTTTTTATTGGTATAAGCCTAGACCATTAACTTTTACCCAAATAGGACCCCTAACCTTTAACTCATACCTAAATATACCCTTTAACATAAATCAACCTTTCATTTTAAGTTAAAGCTTATAGGTACAAATCAAAGGATGAGGGTTTATTCGAATGCGATAAAAGAAAAGGGGCTTGTTTTAAAAAGATGAAGTAGTTCAAGGGACTTCTTAATATTTCAGTCAATAATCTGCAATATATGTTTAACCAACCTGCCTATGTGACCAGGCATGATAATTTTTGGCATCAAGTGATAGTATCTTCTTAATGAGATTAAGCTCCTTGGCTCTAGCATTAGCTCCCAATCTCTCGACAACCCACCGCCGATGGTGCCTAAAGAAATTTATAGCAAAATTACAATTTAATGGATTCGACAGAAAGAAAATAAATAGATCATAGAACATGAAATCAATAAAATTGTCTAAAGCTATGTTACTCAAACTCAAGTGCAACTGTCGGACAGGGTGATGTGTTAGACATGAGTCTATTCAATTTTTTTCCAAAACTTTTATGTATTTAAAGGATCCTTGGAGGATCATATCCCTATACTCATGTCCGTGTATCTATCTGATATAAGTGTTAGACATGAGTACTTCAGGACAAAAAGAAGAATCGCAGTACCATAGGACTAAAGATTTCAAAGTTCATAATCTCGCAACAACTTCAAACAATATTACTATAGCTGAGGAAAATTGGTCAGACCTTGTATTATATCAGGATTCAATAACCATTTCCATAATAAATTATGCATACAACTGGCACATAACATGCATGTTTGCAAAGCTATGAATAGTGAAGCTCAGCATATCTTTGCAAACGTTAAAATCATGCATGGAACAAATAAAATCACAAGATTCTGAAAATTCATTTGAAATCGAAATTTATTTGCTGTAGGCTCACTTACAAGATTTTCAAGTTTGATCCCATTATAAGTGCTACAAATCTGATCAACAATTTGAACAAAATGATAGGAGAATGCATTCTTTCTAAACTTGCCTTTTATCAAGATTCAATAACTATTTCGATATTGTATTAAGCATACAATTAAAAATTAAAACATAACATGCATGTTTGCAAAGCTATGAATGAAATTGAAAGCATATAATTGCAAACATCAAAATCCCGCTAGGAATAAATAAAATCATTTACAAGAACAGACATTTGAAATCTAGTTTACAGCAAGTCATTGTTTTACTTGAAAAGATTTTGAAGTTATGATTTCCATGCTAGTGTACAAATTCTCAATTGCAAACAGGGGGGAATTTTCATTTTCCAAATAATACTTTGGCACTTGCGTTTGTCATATATCGGGATATAGATACAAGAGTATGATGTGATCCTCCAACACCCAAAGATCAATCCTTATGAACATCCAAATGATCAGCAGAGGATTGACTAAAAATGAAAAGAATCCACAAATAAATTTCAAGACAGAACACTTTTCTTCATGTATGAACAGAAGGAAAGAATTAAATTGAAAGATAAAACTTACCATAACTGATAGTTCTTAGAGTTAGAATTAGCAATCCGTTGGAGAAAATCCAATTCCTCGTCCAAATCGGCATTAAGTGCTTCGAGCACGAGTCGCCTAAAATGCCAAACCTTCATTAACACCACAAAAAACAAAGATTTACAGATTTTGAGAGTCGAAAAAGAGGCCATTAAAAGAAGAAACAACAAAAAAAAACGTATATATAAAGATTTACAGTGTAATTGCCAGGATTGAGATGGATGGCTCGTCGAGTGAGGCGGAGGGCACGAGGGGAGCGTTCATCGGCTTTGTAGATGGCTCGGAAGTAATCCATGGTTTCACGGAATTCTTCCTTGTAGGCTATGGGGACGACGGGGTTAGGACCGTCGTCTTGAGGAAGAGGCGTCACATCACGCCACTCCGCCATCCGGCTAAGTGGCTCTCCGCCGTCGTCTTCTCTTGAATCCATTTTCTGTCTGCGTTACCACTGGATTGGATCAGCTCAGTCAAAGTGTTTACTGCTGTCCTGAACCCTTTTCTGGGCTGCCTGGATGTTGGGCTGTTTTAAAGGGGCAAATATCCCAAAAATACCAAAAAATACCAAAAAATATTAAAATTTACCGGAAAGGACGGTTTCAAAAATATTGACCGGAAGGGCAATTTCCCAAAAAGCGTCCACGTCAGCGCTTTTTGAAATCGACTAAAGCGCGTCCATGGGGAGGCTTTAGGCCAGCTTCAAAAAGCGCCCCCCGCGGGCGCCGCTTCTTGAAGTATTTCAAAGCGCCCCCATGGACGCCGCTTTTAAGCTAATCTTTCCCGTCCACTTGCAATGTGAAAAATGAAATAATTTTTGGACAAGAGTCTCCGCAAAATAATTTTGAGAGACGTTTGAACAAACCGTGGTAAAACGCCTCACGCGACGCGCTTTTGCTCTGATGGTCTCCGCAAAATTATTTTGAGGAGACGTTTCGAACAAACCGTAGTAAAAACGCTCAAATAGGTGCACTATTACCCGGAGCGGTGAAAAGCGCCCCACGTGGGACGCACTTTTGCTAAAGGTTCGCATGCAAAATTAAGCTATAAATCGACCAAATTGCATTATCGGTTAGCGTAAAGCATTCAAGCAAAAAGAAAAAAAATTGAAAATGAGTGAACGATTAATAGTGTTATTTACTACGATGGTGAAGTCGCGTGACACCAAAATGGTGTTGTTTTCTTATCGAGAACACGTAGCGATTGAGTTTTAATCAAACGTCGATTTGGTGGAACTTCAAAAGAATTAGGCGTAAAATATTGAACAACGCCAATGAAAGTTCATCTATTAAGTATAGATTTTGCGCTTGATCGATCCGATGAGATATGACGATTCGACATCAAAGGTCCCTGAGCCTCGAGGCAATGGTGGAGACTCATTTTGCCGGTGGATCGCCCTATCTCGAGTTATATGTAGAATTTTCATCTCCAAGTGATCGGTGCGACCTCAACATCTAGTATCGTTCGAGGGAATACACGACCCCGTGTCGACACACACTGTAAGTGGGAGGCAAAACACGAAGTGCCCGTGTGCGGTGGTAGTATGGAAAACATAACCCCGCACGACCTCGGTTGGTGGATGGGACATGCATATTCGTCAATCGACGCGTCGGATGACGTAAATACGCATTGGGGACGTCATCAACTTCTAGTGGATGGCAATCCACATACGATTGGAATCTTTACGAAAGATGTTTAAGGAGGGATGATGTATTACCGACGACATCCACCGGCGAGGGCCCTCGTTTGTTGCGAGTTATGGAGGATCGGACGATGAATCCGATGTGGATCCACCTCGGGAGCCGGGGCACGACGGTGTGGTTGGACTATTTTCGAACCGGAGCCCGTTCCAATTGTACTGAAGATGTTGAGGCGGTTCGACGACGAAGAAGAAGATCCGCTTATTCAGGCATACTCGCCTCCGTAGACATGCATAATGTCGATCTATCTCAAGATGATGCATTGAGTTTCTGAACTACCACACCGGACGCGTGGATCGCACAAATTCTTCGTTGGATTCGACCAATTAGAAGTTGGTAACCGTTTTCCAACAAGAACACTTTTCTTGGTGCATTGAAACAATACAAAGATCGAGAACGGGTTAACTACACCATGGTTAAATCAAAGCTCGATAGGTACGAGGTGAAGTGTCTTTGTGCAAGACGGCACATGTGCATGGAAAATCATGGCGTCGTTGAGGAAAAGGACGGGATGTGGGAGGTGAAGAAGTACAAAGGTCCGCATACATGTCTTACGATGCAGTACCACTATGTGTTCAATGATTTGAATAACACTAATATTATGTAATGTTGCATTATTTAACGACTTGCCGTTGACAGGTGTAACACAAGATCATCCGAGGATGGATTCGCACATGTTGGTGATTTAATAATCCGACGGTGAAGGCCGATCCCAAAACTACAAGTCTTGGCTTTAATTGGCAATATTCAGTAGCAAATGGGGTACACGCCTCTTACTGTAAAGGCTTGGATAGCCGATAGCGTTGGAAAAGTTGCACGGTCGATGGGACGCTTCATATAATGAAGTGTGGCGGTGGTGTAAGGTCGGAGAGATATGTCCAGCAAAGACAACAGACATTGAAACGGAACCCGCAGATTACAATGATCGCTGCTTTCCGTGGATGCGCAGTGTTCAAGCGCTGCTCGACATTTAAGCAATGCCGAGATGCTTTTACATACCGCAAGCCATTGGTACAAATTGACGGTACCTTCATGTATGGTAGATATACGATCGGCTATTGCTAGTCATGTACAAGACGGTACCGGGAGAATCCTTCCGATTGCGTTCGCAATAACACCGGAGTCGGTGATGATCGGACTTCTTCCTATCTAGGTTAAGGAGGCATGTCCGCCTCAACCCGACATATGCGTTATATAAGATCGGGCCCGGAATACTTGCGGCAATAGAACGACAGGAAGCATGTGGCATCGCACACACCATCGATATTGCTCGAGGCATGTGGCATCCAACTACTATGGGCAACACCGATCTAAAAGATGAAAAACGGTAAGTGACCGATATGGGTATGAAATTTCTATTAATATAATTTCTTTTGAAATTTTCGATTTATTCGCAATTTGAATAGTGGTATGTAATATTCGATATCAACGATATTGGCGGTACGAGATCAATAAAGACCGTTTTCACGAGATGTTGGCCGCTTATGCGAAGATAACGCCAAGGCGCAGACTACATGCAATATTCCTTTTGAACAGTGGACACAAGCATATGATGCGACTACGATATGGTCATATGACCACAAACCGGCCGAATGCATAAATTCGTGCTAAAAGGAACCCGTCATCCGCCGACATTCTGACGTTTTTATGGAGACATATTTTCGTTTAGCGGCACTATTTCGAAGAAGCGGTGAGTTATCGAGGCGATGCAAGGAGGCCATGTATGGAGCGAAGGTCTTGCAAGAAATTAACCGTGGGAAGGCACGGCGAACACTATGCACACGGTTTGTCACGATCGCGACGACTATGGTTTCGTGTCACGGAGTTTGATGAGACCGAGCCAAGGTATTGTTGGCGGGCATTATCGTACACTTAACAAATAGGACATGTGACGTGGGATATTTGATGCACTTCGTTACCCGTGTGCTCATGTACTTATGCTTGTCATAATCTTCGTCTTGACCCATGAGCTATGTCGTGAAGTCTACAAATTAGAAAACATGTACAACGTGTAGAGACACGTATTCCCACCCGCCCCAGATGAGCGTAAGTGGCCATCGGTATCGCTTGCACCGTATAAGTTTGTTGGGATAGAGAATTGAGACGAAACCAAAAGGTCGACCTTCCTCGACTAGAATACGCAACAATATGGATATCCAGAACCGACCAACCAAAGCGGTGATGCGGGTGGTGTAGGAACCCGGCCATACATCTCGCTCGTGTCCAAATCGGACTAGTTGACCGTGTTCTTAGCTTGTTTGTCTCTTCTTGGCTATGTAATGTCTTTTTTGGAGGAAAACGGTGAATTTTTGTACAATAACGCAAATTTATTAAATATAAGATAATTAATATTAAATTACAAACACAAATAATAAAACAACGTATATTAAGGAGGTACGAGATCAATACAAAAAATTAAATTACAAAAAAATTAAAAAATTAAAAAATTAAATTAAAAAAAACAAACTCAAATTGTATTAAAAATAATACAACTTAATTACAAAAAAAATAAACCAAACATATTTTGTCAAAGTTATTAAAATTAAATAAATTAAAAAATTAAATTACAAAAAAAAACAAACTCAAATTGTATTAAATATATTACAACTTAATTACAAAAAAAAATAAATCAAACCTATTTTGTCAAAGTTATTAAAATTAAATAAATTAAAAAATAAATTACAAAAAAAACAAACTCAAATTGTATTAAATATATTACAACTTAATTACAAAAAAAATCAAACCTATTTTGTCAAAGTTATTAAAATTAAATAAATTAAAAAATAAATTACAAAAAAAACAAACTCAAATTGTATTAAATATATTACAACTTAATTACAAAAAAAAATCAAACCTATTTTGTCAAAGTTATTAAAATTAAATAAATTAAAAAATAAATTACAAAAAAAACAAACTCAAATTGTATTAAATATATTACAACTTAATTACAAAAAAAAAATCAAACCTATTTTGTCAAAGTTATTAAAATTAAATAAATTAAAAAAATAAATTACAAAAAAAACAAACTCAAATTGTATTAAATATATTACAACTTAATTACAAAAAAAAATAAATCAAACCTATTTTGTCAAAGTTATTAAAATTAAATAAATTAAAAAAATAAATTACAAAAAAAACAAACTCAAATTGTATTAAATATATTACAACTTAATTACAAAAAAAATAAACCAAACATATTTTGTCAAAGTTATTAAAATTAAATAAATTAAAAAATAAATTACAAAAAAAACAAACTCAAATTGTATTAAATATATTACAACTTAATTACAAAAAAAATAAATCAAACCTATTTTGTCAAAGTTATTAAAATTAAATAAATTAAAAAAATAAATTACAAAAAAAAACAAACTCAAATTGTATTAAATATATTACAACTTAATTACAAAAAAAATAAATCAAACCTATTTTGTCAAAGTTATTAAAATTAAATAAATTAAAAAAATAAATTACAAAAAAACAAACTCAAATTGTATTAAATATATTACAACTTAATTACAAAAATTAAACCTTAATTACAAAAAAATTAAACTCAAATTATAAATTAATTTACAATTACTCAAATTATGGGGTTTAGGGTTTAGTGCGGATGGGGTGGGAACCAAGTGCCACACGGGGCGATCGACGATTACGCTACTGGATTCCTCCTTCTTCTAGCTTCCCATGGGGTTGTGGAACCTCAGTGGCGAATCCGTCCTCCGGCGGTGGGTGCAGTTACAGGTGTTGCGATGATGACCCACCTTGATAAAATAATGACCGGAGGTGTTTGCATAAACCACTACGGGGTGATCGCATCCCGTCTGGTGAAGGAGTCTGGTAGAAAGAATCGCTCCCGACGGTACCTCCTCTAATCCCACACGGATGTCGGCCTCACGATCGGTGGCTAAAAGGAGTTGTCGAACGGACTCGAACCCGCCATGGATTCCAACACTGGGGACTAGAAAAAGGAAACATATATGGGTTAGGAGGATACATGTAAGGCGGTGGTACGACCGCATAAATCGTGGATATTGTGTTATCGGTGTTGTCACCGAACCGATGGGCCCGGTGATTGTATAGGCCTTCGTTGATGGGCCCGGTGATCAGATAGGCGCTGTTGATGGGCCGGTGATCGATAGGCGCTGTTGATGGGCCCGTGATCGTAGGCGCGTTATTCTTTGGCCCGTCTCATCACCCTTCTCCTTGGATGTAAAGGGCCCGACGTTCCTTCGCCGCGAATTTACTGTCGCCTCTCTTCACCGACAACAGATCGACTTGCCATGGATTCTAAACCATGGCATGTACTCCGCACGACGACGCTTAACTCAGAACTACGATCGGTTCCGGTTAGGTAAAAAGTCACACCGATTCTCCCACTTCTCGATATGTTCGACCAAAATATTGGCCAATCCGTCTGCTACCGCCGTAAGTCCACACTGTGCTCATCATCGAGCACCTCAGGAGCCACGGGAATCGGTTGTCGGCATCCAAATTACCGCAGAACCCGATCTGACTGGTGCATCTCCACGGTCGCGTAGGTGATTAAGCGGGACCTTAACGTACAACTGTTCGGATTTTGAAGGAACTCCTCCGAATTATCGCCGAATTTCGGGATCCTCGTACGGTGTCCATTGAAACTATATTAACATTACCAAAATATTAGTTATATACATAAATACTAAATTATAATAACGAAATTCGACACTTACTTGTGATTCCGAGTTGTTCCAATAGGAGCCAGTATATCCTCAAGCGAGTCGTATTCCAACATGACTTCTGGATGGTTCCACCTAATTAAATAAACTCTTAGCATGCAATTATACTATAAATCTACGATATAATTGTAAAATATAATATTAAATTTACCTCGTTATCAATGGGAATGAATATGGTCGGTCGAGTCGAAGACGTAAAATGGAAATCGAAACCATGCCCATGACCGCAGAGTGATAGGCAACCTCCGATTTTTGCTTTATCCGACCGTCGCCCGCACATCTCCCGATACAACATCGATAGCACGGCGAGACCCCAACCGAATTCACCGGTGCTCTGAAATCAACAAGTTTCAGAGCCATCTCGTGGACGAGGTTTCTAGAGCGTCCGGCATCGGATAGCCTCCAATTATCTCAAGTATGTATGCCCGTGCATACCAGTATTCTTTCATCTTCGATCGAATCTTCATTCATTTGCGGGAATGTCTCGTGAACCAAACCATATCGATCCGACCTCCTTGCAATTTATCCGAATGGCACCTGGAGCTCGTAGCATACTGGCCATCCAATCGTGAGATGTTACGGTCCGGTGACTACCGACCGGCCCACCGTAATCCCAATCAGAATCGCACATCTTCTAAGGTGATGCTACACTCTCCGCATGGCGATGGAAAGTGTGCGTCTCGGTCTCCACCTTTCTATCAGCACGCTTATCAAAACCGGGTCCAACTTGAACCCCTACTATCGTGGTACGTGCCAAAAACCCGCTTCCGCAAGTAATTCTCGATCAATGGTGATGGGGACCGGGCATGTTGCGAATATAACATTGCAACACCCGATCTATGATGTTTAAAAATAATAAAATTCAAAATTAATTAAAAATTGCATAATTAAAAAATTTAATAATATTGAAAATTAAAATTCAAACTTACCATTTTCAATTCTTTGGACGCCAATGTGATTCTTTGTCAGGCGATGTAAATCCCTACCATTGTACTCGATAAAGATTTTTAAATTTTCCAAAAATAAATATATTAAAAAATTTTAAAGGGCTTTTTAAGTAAATGGTAGAAGACTATTTCAAATTTAAGCGTAAATTTCAAGGGCTTTGAGAGAAACTTGAGAGAAAATTGAGAGCAAATTGAGAGAAAATTGAGAGAAAAATGAGAAAGGATTGAAGTGTGAAAAAAATGAAGGGTTGGGGGTATTTATAGTTTTTTTTACCGTTGCTTTTTTGACGTTGGGGTCCAACGGTCAAATTTTTTTGACCGTTATGCCTAAAAGCGCGTCCACGGCCTAAAGCGCTCCTCCGTGGACGCCGCTTTTAGCCTTTTCCTAAAAAACGCTACCGACGTGGGACGCGATTTTGGGAAATTGCCCTTTCCGGTCAATATTTTTGAAACCCGTCCTTTCCGTAATTTTTGTATTTTTTGGTATTTTGGGATATTTGCCCGTTTTAAAGGGGTAAGTTTAGTCCGTATTATATGATAATCATATTAATTTTATTACTTGAAAATATATTTAGTAACTACTTATCACTTGAAAAATATTAAGTTAATATTATTTTCAAAATCTTATTCTTTATCTCCTCATTTTATTACAAATTAAATATTTAAAATTTATTATTTAACTTTTATCCAAAATTATTCAAAATAAAATAAATAATATCATATTAATAGGATTAAAATTATAAAATTATTAAAGGTTAAAAAAAAGAAGAAATTGTTGGGGAGAGGTGGTTTAAGTGCTACCATGCTGGTTAATATATTACTTTTAAGTCTTGATTGGTGGTTCTTGCGAGACCTCAAATACAATAATTTTGGCTTAAATATAAAAAGCCTTCATAAAATAAATTATGGTTTTTAGTAATTAAGCCTGTAAATTATTAAATTATTATAAAAAGTAAAAGAAATTATTGAAAATATTAAATACTAGAAAATATAAAAAAACTATTAAGAATTATAAATATTATTAAAATATAATAAAATATATAACATTTAAGAACCACTTAACACATCCTCAAGAACTTTAATGCAAAACTATATTTTAAGGTTTAATTGAATGCAAATTATAATTTAAAGAATTTAATTGTGTGTGGCTTTCACTATTTTTTTCCTTTTGAATATTAAAAGTGACATTATTGAAAAAATAATCATAAACCCGAATATAAATAATAAAACGAACATAAAAAATAACAAAAAAATATTATTATTTTTATTGTAAAATAAAAAAAAATCTCTAACTCATTATATAAATATAAAGCGAATCTAAGCCCGTCTCGGTGGCTTAAAAACTTTTGCTATATGTACTACTGAATTGAATTTTACCTTTAAACAATTATAGTATTTATTTTGTCAAAGCGAATGTCGAATTTTTATTTTGATTTAAATTTTAAAATTAGCATTATATGTTTCTTATTTCATAAATAAATAATTAATTAATGTTACTTGTAAGGCCTAATTTTGGCCCGGACCCATATCAAAAACAAAAAACTAATAATAAACAATCCAGTTTATTAACTAAAATAAAAAATAATAAAGTCCATTATAGCAGGCCCGATTGGCCCAAATACTAAACCTAATACACTATCCAATTACAAACCCAAAGACTTGGGGCCCAAATGGTCCAAACATTTTAACTTTCAGAAACCCTAAAGGTTTCTGGAACCTCCTGGTGCCGCACGAGCGCCTTCGAGCACCACGCGCGCCGTACGCCTCGCTTCTCCGTAACGTGCGCCTCCACGACGTTTACACCTGCAAAACAGAATAACAGAAAAGGCCAACATAGAGGGATAACAAAAAAGAAAGATTGTATTTTTATTTTTTTCTTATTTTCAATTTCATTCGGGTCTAAAAACCGAAAAATCACTTGTAAAAGGGGACGATTTTTTGAGATATATACAAGAGCAATACTGACGTTTTTTTCCACGAATACAAATACAGAGAAAAAAAAAAGCAGCAAAGGTTTATTTCTTTTTTTTTTTTCTCTTTTACGTTTTTTTCTAATCTGCTTACCTAAAACATTTTCGTTTCTATTTTTCTTTTAAAACTGTATATATTTAAATATAAAATAAATAAAAAAAGAAGAAAAAATACCTGTTTTTGACCTTCGACGTCGTGCACAACGACGGACGGCGGCGATCGGCGCCGAAGCTTTCGCCAGAAATCGCAAAGAGAGCTGTGGAATTTTTTTTAAATGGTGTTTAAATGATTTTTTTTTTTTGGTATTTATAACCCTCTTCATACGACGTCGTTTTGGAACAAGCCATAAAGGCCCAAAACGGCGTCGTTTCTCGGCTACCCGCGCGCAAATCGATCGGACCCGGGGAGGATCCGCGTATTTCTGCAAAATGGGTTATTTATTTAGCAAGTCATTCCGCTTTTGAGGCATGCTTCAATTAAGTCCTCTTTACTTTTAATTTGGCCCTATTTTTTACTTATTTTTTCATTTTAATCCCACAACAAACGGCACCATTTAGAAGGACGGGAATATTCCCCATTTGGTCCCTCCCTTTTGTGCGCGTTGCAATGGGGGCCTTAATTCATTTATTTCTTTTAAATTTTGAGTTTTAAATTTTATTTCTCCTTTAATTTCGTCCCTTTACTGTTTTTATTTATAATTTGGGACTCCCACTTTTATTCCAATTGCAATTTAACACATCACTCATTTTAAGATTCGATTTATTTTATTCTATTGTATATCATTTTATTTTATTTATAATTAACTTTATTATTTTTATTCATTAGTATTATTATCATTATTTTTATTATTACCACTTTTTTATATATATATTATTACTGTAACTATATTTTTTTATTATTATTATTATCAACATTATTATTACTATTTTATTATTTCTATTATTTTTGTTATCACTAATATTATTTTATTTTTATTTGTTTATTAGTATATTTTATTATTATCATTATTATATTTACTAGTTTTATTATTTTATTACTACTATTATTACTATTATTATTTTGTTATTAAATTCATATAATTAACATATTTTTATTTTTATTTACTATTCTTATATAGACTCTACTTATTTTTATACTTTATTATTGCCATTTTCATTACGGTTCTTTATTTATCATTATTTTGTAACTTTTTATATGTTTTCAAATATTAGAGTAATTATCTTATTATTTTCACTATTATTATTTTCATTATGATTATTAGTATTACTCTTATTTGTTTATTTTATTATTTTTAAACTATTGCACATATTTTTTATTTTTTCTTACCTATTATTTCATATAGATTGTTTGTCTTAAGCTTTTATTTTATCTTATTTTACTTTTACTTTTATTATTGTTATTTATATTTTATTGTTATTATCATTATTTTGACATACAAATTAGCATTGTAATTCACTTTATATTTTATTATGAAATCATACCACATTTTATCTTATGCATCAAAAATTTTGTTTTGAAATAAGGAAATATTTCGTGTTCTAATATTTAAAAGAAATCGTAACCTAACTTATTGAGTTTCTATTTTCTCATCCAATCTAAAGAACCTATTATTTTCTTTTTAAAATTAAAGTATAAGCTAAATAAAAAACTTATTCCCGAGCATTAGAAAATGTTGTGTCCTAACTCACTGGATGTGACATTTTACTATCTCAATATAAGGATTTCAAAAAAAATAAAGGCAATGTTCTGAAATTGGTATTTTGAGAAATTGTACCCTAACTCACTAGACTCCGATTTTTCATTTAACCCAAATAACCGAATCCTTCTTAAACTTAAATGTACAAGTTTTGAAAGTCAAAAGATAAGCTTAGTTATGAGGATTTGAGATGTTGTATACTAATTTACTGAATATGATGTTTTACTTTTTGAAATAAGAGGGTCTTAGCACTCATTTTAATTTATTTAAGTTTTCTTTCAAATAAAAGGATCGTATTTTAAAATCTCTTCAAATTTTCGACATTTAATCATTAATTAATCAATTCGGTACCAATTTTGGGTGTTTCGAGAGTGCTGATCATTCCTCGTGCGTAATCGACTTCGAACCTATTTTTCTAAATTTCGTAGACCAAAAGTATCGTTTTAATAAATCAAAATGTTTTAACGATCAATCTCAAGGTAACCCAATCATACCTCAAAAAAGATTAGTGCCGACTTTATTTTTATTTTTAAAATCGAGCCTATTTTCTAAACAAAAAAGATAGTTTGGACATTAGTCAATGTGATTTAGTTATTTAAATAAAAAATTTTAATTAATTTTTTTAAATTAAGTGACTAAAAGTTTAGTGAGATTAACTGGTTTACCCTAATAGTATATATTGAAATCAACATGAGCCGTTGGATACATAAAAGATAATGTTGGCCATTGGATAAAAAATTATATAACATCTTAATTTCACATAACCATACGGTGTGTTCACGGCGGCAATACTCTGCTCTCTCGTCTCTTCTCGCCCCAACACTCCGATCTGTCTTTATCGGATTACCCGACCTGAAACCGGAAAGATCCAAATAGAAGTTAAGTTCCTTCACACAGGTAGGTGCGACCCTTTTCCCTTTAATTTCATTTTTTCCCGTTAGTTATAGTTTTGATTTGAGTGTGTAAATAAATGTCAGAACTGTTTTTTTTTTTTGGCTGATTTCTTCTGCTTGAATCTTCAGATATGGCCGACGAAGTTAACAAAACTGTAAGAATCAATCATTCTCTTGGTTTGTTTTCTAAACAATTCGTTATTTGATTTGGTTTGATTACCGCAAAGTTGAAATGAAGTGAGATAAATCACAAAAATGTTGACGATTTTGTGTTCGATTACAGGCATTTTTAGAGATTCAAGGTCGAATGATTGAGCTCACCGGCAAATTGAAACAGGTAAGTGTTATTTTCGGATTAGTAGTCTATGTTACTCGAACTTTTCATTTATTTTTCTTAAAATAGTTATGTCTGATACATATTTGGAGATAAATGCGAGATATGATAATTCAAAGATATGAAAATAATTAGAATAAATTTCAATATACCTGTATTGGGTGCATAACTATATTCCAACCCTCACTGGAGTCCAGTTATCATGATAGTAACCATGGTGCTCCAATTTTTATTTTTCTTAAAGTGCAGGAGTGTGACATTTATTTGGACATAGTTGTGCAAATGCAAGCATAATATACTGTTTACCCACTATTAAAGGCAGAGATGATATGGTATAAGTTGTTGGAGTTGTCAGGGAAAAGCAAAAATGATTTTGTAATTTAGGGTATTCTAGAAACTGCATTTGGACCGTTTCAAGTAAACCCATGGAGGGTATATAGGATTCAGAAATAGCATGATCATGTGGTTTGTATAATACCTGTTATTGTGTGACTTCTTTCAAACTCTATAGTACTGATAATTGATCTGATGCCATCTTGAGTAATTTACATTATTTGGGACGTTGCTGCCTTCACGAGCAGCAAGAGCTTTTTCCAGACAGTTCACCTCATGTGGATGGTTATTTTTAGTGTTGAATACTATGTTGTGCGATTTTACATCTGAATAGTCTATGGTTCGTTTGCATTTAGAGTGTATGGAGTTCTTTAAAATATGAAAAATCCTTATTTTACATATGGCAAAATTGTTATCGGAAAACAAACCTTCTGTGCCATGTTGATGTTAAACATTATAGGTTGAATTACTCTGGGACATACGGCCAATGAACCGTCCTCCTGGCATTTTTTCATATTCCCGAATCCAATTGATCCTTTGTTATGTGACTCCTTTGAGTGCATGTTTAATCTACCACATCTTGTGATGGAAACTCAAATGTGAATGTCAAATATGGGTACGTGTCTTACATGGATATGTCCAAATTTTTTTTCTAAGTTTTCCGATGCATTTGGAAGGTCTTTGTAAAGTCATATACCTATACGTATATTCGGATGTGTCAGAGGATATGGATACTTTAAGAAAAATTAAAAGTCAGAAGCAACAATGCCCCTTCTTGAAATAATCCCAGAAAACCAAAGAACGGTGTTTATTTGCAATAGTTTCTGTTGTGTTATTGATGTTTGTTTTGTACCCAACTATCATTTTTCTCCAAATTGGGGACTTGTGAAAGGTATCTTTAGCCTCCAAGGCTGAATGGGTGAATCTTGTGACGTCTAGGTGCAAAACCAGATGCGAACGAAGGAAGGTGAAAAGAAGCGTGCTTTCTTAACATTGGAGGAGCTGAGTCAGCTGCCTGATGATACAAATACATACAAATCCATAGGTACGCTACAGAAGCTGTGGTTTTACTTTGGAATAAGATACTAGTATTGTGTTTTCTCATTCACAACGGATAGAACATTCACATATCATGGTGCTAGGTTTAGAGTTCTCTTTAGTTTCACAGCCCGGCATTCCGTTTAGGGCTGTTTCATATGTTGTGACTTATGAGCTCTATTTAACCTAGGGGTGATAACGGTTCGGTTCGGTTTTGGAAAAAAATTGCAGTTAATGAGCAGTATTTCTATTTTCAAAATCCAAATTGAATGCTATAGAGAACTAAACCAAATTAAATTCCCTCTGTCCGAATTGATTTGGTTTGATTCATTGGTTTTTAATTAACAAATTCTTCTATATAGGTTTTTAAAGTTTTTATTTTCACTACTCTAAATAGATAGTATTTATTTTATATCTTAGAAAAACAGAAAGCTAATTAGAAATAAAACTAAAATAATAGAATTCTGTTCGGTAGTACAATTTTAGTTTTTTTAACTTTTGAACCAAAAGTGGAATGGAACCAAATATATTTTAATCATTACCTGAACTGAAGCTGAATTGTATTTAATAGAAACCAAAACTGAACACTACAGTTCTTTCTTCTTTTTTTTTCAGTTTTTTGGTCAACCCTAACTTTTACCTAGACTATAGATTGATTGTGCCAAATCTGCAGAGCTATAACCTGTTTGTTTATTGTTTTGCAGGGAGAACGTGAGTAGCCGTTGACTTAATTAAATGTTTTTAATGATTCATGGACCATGAGGAACAATACATGACATGGACTGATGGACATTTATATTTGCCTCTCTTTTTATCATCTGTCCAGGTTTGTTTTAGAGCCTAAGTCAGTTTTAGTGAATGAACAAGAACAGAAGCTGAAAGATAGTGAATCTGCAATTGGTTCATTACAGGTAATTTTCTATGGTCATGTAAGGCTTTTTATGCTTGCATCTTCTCCTCTTGAATCATATTTTTCGATTTGTGTCCGTATTTTGTTTTTTTAAAATGTTTTTCTCCTCGCCTCTATTACCAGTTCAAACTGTCCCTTCTGTTAGATATTTTAATTATTTATCAATATCACAAAGCCTGCTGAAAGGACATAGTTCCACTATATTTAAATGTTGTCAAGGTGTGTGCCAAGGTGTTGCACGTTAGCGTCAAATAACAAAGCGCCTAATACCCTTTTTGGTGAGGCGCATTTGATTAGGGGCATGCCTGCTACTACTAGCTGTGTTTCTACCTCTAGTAAGAGGATAGTATCAAACTCTCTACTTTGTATTTGAGTATCAAAAGCAGGCATGAGACCATAAGGAAATCATAAAAGAAATTGAAATTTTTGTATGTTTTGTAAGAAAAACTTGACCCTTTTTTAGGGTTTAGTATTGTACTGTATATCCACACTCAAACAAGTACACATAGTAAAACACACATATGTACGTAATGTGCCTCAACTCACTCAAGCGAGTGCTTTATTGTGCATTATGACCTAGGCAATAACAGTTCTAGAACCTAAAGTGCGGCTTAAGCCCTCAACAACATTGTATTCAATATGTCACCTCACCATGTTTGCATATGTTTTTTTTATTATATGCCATAATTACAATATGTTGAACCATTATGGGATTTATTGTTCTTTTATGGCATCTATTTTTGTGATCTATTGTGGCTGTTTAATCTTGGGAAATTCCTAAGCTTAATTGTTATAAGAACTTACAACTTGCAAAAAGCATTCTCTTGTTTTTGCTCTTTAAGGTTTTACCAAGAAAGTAAGAAACAAAGAAAAATGCAAGTGCAATTTTCTTTTATACCTGTAGATTCGTTAACCAAATTTCAATCTGAAAATTTGTAGAGAATTTTACTTCGGTAGTTCTTGATTGGCCTGGTCGAGTGTTCAGGGCAAACTTTCTTCTAGATGAGAGGCTTTCTTGAAAAATAACTATAATATTAGTTTTTGGAGGGGGCATCATTATTTGTTGCATGGTAGTTGGTTTAAGATAAATGAGTCAAAGCTATATTATTCTGTTGTTCATTTGTCTTAAGTACCCCCTTTGGCACTGCTATCCAACCCGTATCTAGACATGGGGTATGAGGATGTCCCAGACCCTCCTAGGATCCACCAAACAAATAGAAAAAACTTAGGAAAAAATTAAGTATACCCATGCTCGATACTCCAGTCTGATCAACATAGGTCTTTTTTCTTTTATCGGTCATAAGATCGACATAAGCGTCCAAGTAAGCAAATGGCATTGCTCTCATTTATATATGTCCATCCTCATCGTGAAGCTCTTATGCTACTCTGAGCAATTTTTGACTCCTATGAAGAAGCTCAAACACGACTAAAAATTCATGGCTCGAAGCTGAATTCGAGTTTGACCGAGTTTTACTTTAAAGCTTGAATTTGGTTTGCTCAAACTTGCTTGATTAGGCTGAATTAAACTATGTTGACTTTGGCAAAAAATGAGCTCCGACTCCAAACTTGGATTACTTATGTTCGAGTTTGAGTTAGAATACTTGAGTTTGTCTCGTTAGATAGCTTGAGGTGGTTGAATCTGATAGTGACCAAGCATGCGGATCCATTCAGTTTGAGGCTAACCTAATTGAGTTATTGACAGAGCTCAAAGGAGTACATGGAAAAACAGGTGGCGGAGGTGGAGAACAACTTGAGGGAGCTGCTGCAACAAGATCCAGGCCTCGCTCATCAGATAATGTCGATGAGCGTGTAATTTCTTTAACTCTTTCTTATTGGAAAAATAGTTCTCTCGTTATGTTGTGTTGGTGATTGCTTTAAAAATTTATCTTACTACTGGATAAGAGTACGCATTTTGGTCTAATGATATGGTTTTTTTGGTATATATCTATGGAGCTAAAGGTTCCGAATTTCATTATATATAATATTTTAAAAAAATTAAGTTTTAAATCGGTTTTTTCTTCAGTTTTTGTTAAGCTTAAATAAAAAACTACCTTCCAAATAAAAGTGATACTTAAATTATCATTGTTACATATTTGCCCCATGGTTAACTCTGTTAAAAAAAATAAAACCAACCAATTAGAATTTGACACTTGGTTTCTTACTGATTTATCAGTGTTTAAGTAAAATTTGATTTTACTTTTTCTTTGCCAATTAGAAGGTGAAATCTCTTTTTGCTATATCAGTTACTTAATCTTCTTGGATGAACAAAAAAAAGGGTGCAGGGGGATTTTTCAGCTAAAATTGATTCATCTCAGTTCTTGGGTTTCCCGAGTTTCATCTTGCCTTGCTTCCTACTCTTATAATTGCAATGCCGTCAAAAATTAAAAACCAATAAAGTAAGTACTTTTTTCCGAAGCAATGGAGTTTTCTACCACTTCTCTGATGTGGATTCCTTTTTCTTTTACTTTCATTGTGAGGGTTTTAATTCCTGTTTGGGTTCCTCCTATGGTTATCCTGGTGATATTGTGGTTTGGGTTTTGGTTATTAGTTGATAAAGCTGGAGAGCCAAGTTTTTTATTTAAGTTTTCTTGGCGGAAGAGGCAATTATTGCCCAAATGTAGTTTCCAAAAGCATGTTGAGTGACAGCTTCAAAATGGAGAGGTTAAGTTTCTTTATGTTTTATGGTTTAATCCAATGGAAGTTCCGCATCGAGCAATTTGTATTTAATTGCTATGTGAAAAACAACTTGAAGAAAGAAGAAAAGAGAAGGACGAAGATGAACAAGAAATTATAATTTAATTATAAATATAATTATTTTTTCTTTTTAAATTAATTTAACTTTGTTAGCTTTTATTTTAGTTATAAATGTAATGTTACAATATAATTGGTATTGGAGTTTTTTTTTTTTTTTAAACTCAAAACAAACAATTAGATCAAAAATGTATTGGAATGATAATTTAGGTGTAACTTTTGACAATAAAAAAAAAAAACTGAAGTAAGAAAAATACTATAGTTTGAAAGCTAATTATTTATTTGAGCCCTTTTATCATTAGTATACTAGAATTTTAGAGTTATATTTGACATCTGACAAAGTAAAACGCCAAGGGCGAAAATAGATTTATTGGTATAATAATTATATCACGATTTGACTCTTGAGTTGTATCTATTAATATTTTAATTTTGTCTTATATTGATACTTAAATTATCTACTGGTTATAAATTTAGTTCAAAATAAGTGGAATATTTAGCCGATGAAATCATGTTACAAAATGTTGTTCTACATGTCATTTTAATGATGTAGCATCTTTAAAAAATAAATTCTTAAAAGTTCTTTATATAATATAAATTATATAAAAAAAACTTATATAATATAAATAAGAAAAAAATTTAAAAATATAAAATCTAAAAATTAGAAATTAGAAAAAAAAAATTCAGAAAATCTCAAAAGAATATAAATATATATAATTTCTTCAAAAAATTAAAATTAAAGATAAAAGTGTTTTCTAAATAACAAAATAAAAGTTAAGAGGATTAACATATATTAATCGTCGGTCAAAGTCGTCAAGGAACAACTAATGCCAGTCAACAATGGTCAACACAAACATCAACAACTAATCAAAGATCCATTTAGCCTAAAGAAAGGTGTTGGATTGGATGCATAAATGTTACAAGAATGAGGAGAATAGCGTTAACCATCAAACTTTGAACACAGCTCAGCTGCAAGATCCACCACTCCCCACATGGGTCTGTCATTCTACAATAAACATCATCAACTTCCATATTAGCATTCTTGTTATCTCCCTGCAAAACCTCATAAACTACTGTTTCATATCACTGTAGCAATCTACTGTTATATATGAAGGGGACTACCTCCTTTGGCACTTTTAACACCCAGCAGAACTGGGGGTGGATCAAAACCTAATACTTACCAAGTAAACAATATCAAAAGCCTTGCGGTAGCTCTCAAGATTCTTCTCAATGTTGTCATTCCTGAAAAGTTATTTCACGGAGATAAGCGGTTTACATAAATTCTTACCAAATGTTCAATAACTTTTTCTAAATTTTCCACGACCCTTGGAAGGTCATATCCTCACATCCATATCCGAATATAAGTCAGACATAGGTACTTCACGCAAAAGGAAGAGTCTGAGCAATATAGGGATAAAGGGTTTTAGCCACCTATAAGGTATGTTAGTCGGACTCAGTTGTGAGTATCGGATATGGGTATGAGCCCGCACGGGTATATTTTTTTTTCTTTCCCTGAGGTTTTTCTGTGTATTTGGAGGATTCTTGGAAGGTTTATATCCTCATATCCATTTCTGTATATATGTTGGACACAAGTCTCAGACATGGTTGAAACAACATAGCTTTCAGAGTATATTGCAAAAACAAATAAACTAGTATGGAAGGCACATATGAATGTTTTACTTACAAAAACCCCACAGATATACGATTCTCAAAATTCAAGCCATCAGACATTCCCAAATCACCAGTATGATCACCTAGAAGTAGCACATTAGTCCTCTGCTTCACTGAGGCATTGTCTGCAACAGCACCGTCAATGCCACCCGTTTGATCATGAAGAGGTGTAGCCATATCAAGAGCATGCTCATTTTTATTCAGACTGTGAATCAACTTCCCTGGGCAAATCGGAACAAAGTAACATTCAGAGCAATTATTAGTCATTAGATAATATTCCATGATGTTGCGAAACACCATATTGCATGAACATACCAGATGACTAGATAGATGGTCCAATTTCAAAACTCATTTTTAGTATCCATCAATTACTTTTTTTCACTCTGAAAAAATTGAATATCTTCAAAGGCATATCGAATCAAGTCACATAATTTGGTTTTTTAAAAAGTATACTTTTTATCATAAGAATCAATAATGGACTGCTGAAATATATATTTATCATTAATTATTAGATATAATGTCATAAATAGGTTACTTTTTTCTGAAAATCAGATTATGTGACATAATTTGAGTTGAAGGGACATTCTGTCATGGCATAACTATTTCATACAATCATTTATCTAGCTGTCAATTGCATAAAACATGACGCCTACCCTATCGCAAGTGTTTCCCAAGACTCGAGTGATAAATGCAAATTAAAAGATGGTACTAGAAATAACTGATGTGTATACCAATTAATCTAAAATATAGTTCAACGATATACCTTGAGCAAATAAAAACTACAAATATTAAGCAGAAGGGCCGATAGCATTTGTTAATGCATTAGCTGCAATAGATTCAGTAGAGGACAATGCAAATAAAACATACCTTTGAAAGATACAAGGCGACCACTGTCATCAAACACCATCTGGTTTGAGACAATTTTAATGTTCTTAAAATATCTGTGAACTTTCTGCCTCAGGACCTTACATAATAAGAAAAAGATACAACAATGCACGAGGAACAGATTAGACATGAAAAGGCTCAAATGCTACTTCTGATAGATGGCCACAAGTCCGGAAAAAGGAAAATTTTGCTGGGCTAACCTCCTCTATAATATCTGCAAGCCCTGCTGAAAATATGAGAACCGGGACATCTTTCTCCTGAATATTCCAGATGAAACAAAGAAATTGAGGCATAATTGAAAGAAAAAAAGATCCTAGCCTTACAAGCAGACACATAATGCATGCATACATATAAACATACGTGTATAGGTTTAAACATTTTTTTGATATATTAAAACCCTCCGGTTTTCCCTATTGTATATCAGTGCTACCAATTTAGAGCTCTACTTTTTAAAATTCTGGGTTCTGGCTATTTTCACATGTGAGGGCATAATAGCAATTATCAATTCCCCATGGATGCAGAGAAGAAATCCATCCTCTATCATTATGCCAACGACACTAACTGGATATAAAGAATTGGAATTGGCATTTGGGGCGAATATAATGATATAGAACACGCTATGGTTTTCTTCTCATACTTGACTATTATAAATAGCCTTCACCCCAATAGTATCATCCTTACTAAAAAACTAGAATGGATGAAATCTTTAACAGCTACAAATTAAAAAAGAGAAAGCAAAACATAGTTAGCTAGTGTTTGGCAGAAAAATATCTTCCTATTTTTAACTAACTGAGGTCTTTGGTATTTACCAGTTACACCATGAATTCTAGAAAACAAATTCAAAAGACAGGATGAAGGGAAAGGAATATCAGAGTTGGTAAACATCAGGAGTCTTGGAGAGCACTTGTTTTGGCAAATCAGTGTGATAAAGAATAAGGGAATTGTCTACAGTAATTCTTCGTTAAGTATGCACAAAAATATGATGAATAAAATATCCCGTTAAAACTCTGTGTTCATTGTTTCATACGTTCAGCAATTCTAATGCTTCTTCTTGAAGAACAATTTAGGACAGTGTACTTAGATGTGGTTTTTCAAAAATTTTGAGGAGTGTGAAGCAGCTAGCCATCATATAAAAATCAATAAAGATTCACTATACCTATTTATTTAAAAGAGTATAGTAAAATGCGCATAAAGTTCACCATTCTCTTAAGTTCGCTCCATAAAGATCTAACAGATTCATGATCTTAATAAACATAATAAAAGGTTTTCAAGAATCAAGAAAATAGTACTGAAATTGAAATCTAGATTCTTCCAGTAAAATGTAAGTTACCTAAATGACAACTACAAAGAAAAAAATCCAAAAAAGAAAGTTGAGAGAAAGAGATACCTCCAATAACTCAAAGAGTTCAACTACACCATCCCTAAAGGCAATATTAGAGTTAGCAACAGAGCTTTTTACTGCATCATATGTAAGGCCTCCTTCAATGAGAAGACCATGCGTTTTCCCCCACCTATGTAGGTTAGAATAAATAGCATCATTTGCTCAGAACATAGTCAAGATCCAGAGAGCACAAAGCTAAAGACTTCTATGTCCTTGTCTAAATAAAATTTAAAAAAAAAGGAATAATCAAGCATCATTAAATGAACCATTCCTATCATTCACATGCTCAAATGCTACTAAAAGTCTAAAATAATGGATGATTGAGTAACATACCACTCTTCCATGAGTTTGGTTTTCTCTTCAAGTGGAATCGCCGGAGAGAATTCTAATGGATGATAATATTCAAATAATGCTTGCCTCTTGGCGTCATACTCTGGATTTCCTTGCTTCAAAAGGCCATGACTGCCTATACATAATATATTAGAAGGGGGAAAAACAAAAACCAGAAACCTGTAGACAACTTATGATCGTAATAAAAGATAAACCTACTTTGTCCTCGGAGCCCATTAACCCAGTACCTTGTCAAAGTTGCATCAAAATCCGCAATCACCTGAAACTCAAACCCTGACATTATGAACCAAACAAGCATAAAATCATATGCTTTCTGTATAAAATGCAATAAAAATTAATGTTCTCTGTAAAAAAAAAATCTGAACAAAACTTAAAATTATCTTAATTGAATAAAAATGAATGTCTTTCAATTCCAACATAATTGGTTTAGGAAAGTATAAAATCATGAAATTTTGATATCTCAAAGAACACACAGTTCAGGTTGTTGATCATTCGAAAATAAAACCTCAAAACAAAAAATGGCAAGCTAAAAGGGCAACTATAAGAAAATCAAAATAAGAAGAAGAAGAAAAAGGAAGAGTAATTGCAATCAAGGGAATATGTAAAGCAAGGAACAAACATTATATTGGAAAATCTTTTAGGAAGAACCTGGAGTTTAGAAGGGCCAGCATTACGAATGACGGAAATCTTGCGGTCGAGGGACCACTGATCATTGATAACGATGAGTTTAGTGGGATCAAGATCCTCCATTTCCAAATGATTGTAGTTGTTACTGCAACACCGAACCCTATTAAGCAAAAAGGAATTAGGAATATGGTTGGAGTTTGGGAAATTTTGAAGTTTCAAAAGGGCACTCCACTCTGTGTTGATAATGTTGCTGCTTAGCAACCTGTAACTCATTGGACACCTTTGAAACTGAACTCAATTTTATACTGTTTAAGTTAGTATCTTTCGGAATAAGAAAAAAGAATCTATACTAACTTACTCTAACTATCGGGTTTTCAATTTCATTATTAAATTATAAAAGGGTCAACTATTAAAATAGTCACTTTTATTTAGCTTATGTTACATTTTAGTCACTTAGGTTAACATATTGTAACATTTTAGTCACTCAGCCGTTAATTGTCGTTAATGGTACAATAAGTTGATTTGGCACGTTAAATCATCATTTCAAACAAAAAGTTTAGGTTAAATTATATAATTGATCCCCATAAACACTTTAGTCACGAGCGTTAATTGCTATTAACGGTGTAACAATAAGCTGATGTGACACGTTAAATCATCATTTCAAATAAAAATTTTAGGTTAAATTATACAATTGGTCTCCATATTTTTTTCGTTTTAAATAATTTAATTTTTTTCCTTTTATGTTCTTTCAACTTTCTTTCTTTTTTTCATTTTCTTCTACTTCTCCTTTTCTTTGACTGGTCACTATACTTTTAGTTTTTGAACAATTTAAATTGGGAAGATCAATTAAATAGAGGGAGATGGAGAAGAGAATGGAAAAAAAAAAGAAGAAGAAGAGGAAAGTTCAAAGAACATAAAAGAAAAAAAATAAATAGCTCAAAACGGGAAAAAAATATATGGACCAATTGTATAATTTAATCTAAAATTTTCATTTGAAATGATGGTTTAACGTGTCATGTCAGCTTACCGTTAAACCGTTAATAGCAATTAACGCTCGTGACTAAAATGTTGCAACACAATAACGTATGTGACTAAAACGTAACATTTCAAACATAAGTGATTAAAATGTAACTTGAGAGAAATAAAAGTGACTATTTTTATAGTTTACACATTATAAAAACATAACCTTTATTTACCCCGAAATAATATGTTTATATTTTTATACGTTTTATATAAAATTTTAAAATATATATATAACAATAATCAATTTCAATTTCATAATTTTATCATTTTAACTAAAAATTAATTTGGTTCTTATTTAAAATTTTTTATAATTTTCTTCCCAAGTGTGATTTTGTATTTTCTATGATAGTTTTATGGTTTATATTCAGGCGTAACTAAAACAATTTTTTAAAGGGGTCAAATAAAATTTTAATTTTTATAGTCAATATCTTTATAATTTGTAAATGATTAAATTAAATTTTTGTAATTTTAGGGGGGGCCGAAGTGCAATTTTACCTTTATTAATTTAAAATTTTTTAAAAATTATAAAAGCCTTTTAAACAATTTTACATTTTAGGGGGCCGGGGCCCATGCCAGCCCCCTCCTGGTTACGCCACTATTTATATTTAGACCTTCCAATGATATAATTATAAATAATTTAGTTTAAAATAATCTAAGAGATTATCTATACATGCATTTACACATGGTGGACTCAGAACTTAGATGCTGATATTGTTACCTCATTTTTCTTATTTTATATATTTAAAAAGATATTTAATCAATATTTTTTAAACCGGATCAATAGCCTAGCCAATTAGGTCATTGATTCATCGGTATGACTGGTTTGATCGATTTGATTAAAAATTATTAAAAATAAAAAATCTCGGTTCAATTGATTCAATCGTAAATTCGATTGATTTTTTAATCGATTCAATTATTTTGTACCGATTTTCGATCTAACCGGTTCAAAGCCACTCTCTAGACTAATCTTCTGGCCGGTCCAATCCGGTTCAAGCAACATTGTATTTAATCGTATTTGTAATTAAATTAAATCAATATATTTAATATTTTATAAAACTTATGGAAATAAAAGAGTCAATCTAGATTCCATTTTTTATTTTCATCGAATAAATTCATTTATAATTTAAAATTAAAAAAAGAGTTTGAATATAAAAATAGAATTTATTTATTTTATTTGGGGAAAATATTTGTTACACGAGTTTTTAAACTTCATTAGCAAAATTGGGATGATTTGCTACTCGCAAAAAAACTATTTTAGTTCTCTCTTTTCTTCGAATGGAATAGCAAATGCGGATGAGATTTTGCTAGGAGTTGAGCTGTGCATCACCCCGACAATGAGGAGGTTTGCATTGCTTTAAAATTCATGAATCCATTAAAGGCTTTAGGTGAAGATGGTTTGGGAGTTGTTTTTACCAAAGATTCTGGCACATAGTGGGAAATAAGGTAGTGGATTATTGTATTGCGGCACTGAATGGGATCCATGACATTTCTGAGATAAACCAAACTCGCATTGTTTTGATACTGAAGGTGAGTAATCCCAAAACATGTGTCAGTTTAGACTAATCAGTTTGTGCAACATGCTTTACAAAATTCTTTCAAAGATGCTTGTGAACAAGTTTCAGTCAGTTCTACACTATTGTATTGATGAGGCACAGAACGCCTTTGTTCCAAGGAGGCTTATTTCAGACAACATCTTGGCAGCATATGAAATCTTGCATTCTGTGAAGAACAAGAGATTGGGGAAATCAGGTTCATTTGCCCTTAAATTGGATATGAGTAAAACATATGATAGAGTGAGTGACCATACATTCAACTTATACTCAGGAAGATGGGTTTTCAAAATCTGAATCCAGAAAATAATGTATTGTGTGGAATCAGTCTCTTATTCTGTGGTTCTAAATGGTGAGGTGGGAGAACAGTTCCATCCATCTAGAGGTTTACGACAAGGCGACCCATTTAGTCCATATCTGTTCCTAGTGTGCAGCGAGGGGCTCTCAACTATTCTACGAATGGCCTCAAAAAAAGGGAGATTAAAGGGAGCTCGTGTTAATATATATGCCCTCTTATTACTCATCTGCTTTTTGCAGATGATAGTTTAACTTTTGGTGAGGCTATAGCTGTAACAACCCGTTTTTAGTCAAATCAGAACAGTAATTTTAGAACCACAAATTCGAAGTTAAAATAATTATTTTATTATTATTTTAAGGTTTACAACATGATAATATATTTGTGTGAAAATTTCGTTAAGAAATTTTATCATTTGATTGGTCAATTTGATAAAAAGGACTAAATCGTGTAAAGTGTAAAAGTGGAATTCTATTAGATAAAGGCATCTAATAGCTATGGAATATTAATTTAGAGGACCTTATGTTGTAATTATACCATTATTAGTGTAAATGGACAAAGATGGACATGTATAAATGAATTTTAATGTTTTTATTAAAGGATAATTTAGTAATTTATGTAATTAAGTTAATAAAATAAAACAAAATTTTCAATTTTTGGTGCTTTCATCTTCTTCTAGCCAAAACTAAAGAAAGAAAAACACCATTTTTATGCTTTTGAAGGTTCTGTCATGGTATCTTGAGCATGTAAGTGATTTTTGACTCGGTTTTTAATGATTTATATGTTTTTGTGATCGTTGTAGCTTAATCTAGCTAGCCCAAGGACTAATTTGTAAAATTTTTAAAGATTTTAGATGTTTCTATTGATGAATACATGAGTATTTTGATGTTTAATGATAGATTATGAGTGTTTGATGATAGTTATACAAGTTTTGTTAAGTGAATTTTAGTGAAAATGCAAATTAGGGATTAAATTGTGAAATGTGAAAACTTTATGGTTAAAATGAGAAACAAATGAAAAATATGGGCTTCAAGGGGCATAATGGTAATCCGGTTAGCATGGGTTAGTATTGAATTTCATGAATTTGTGATTTTATGAAATAAGGACAAAATTGTAAAAGTTGTGAAACATTAGGGAAAATGTGTAAAATTGCCTTAATGAGTGTTTTGGACTAAATTGAATTGAGAGATGATTAAATAAATTAATTTTGGTTACATATAGATCAAGACAAGTGAAACTCGGATCTAGATCAAGGGAAAAAAAAAGTTCTCGACTAATCGACCAGTTTAGTTGTTATTACATCCGAGGTAAGTTCGTATGTTAATAAGCACTAATATCATTAAGATTTAATGCTTCATATTTGAATTGTTGATGAATACAATTGCATGGAAGTATTCGACGAAAATTCAGGTATGTATGGCACTTAGTGTGCGAGATTGAGATAGCTTCGGTTATGTATGGCACTTAGTGTGCGAGATCGAGATAGCTTCGGCTATGTATGGCACTTAGTGTGCGAGATCGAGTTAGCTTCCGCTATATATATTGGCACTTAGTGTGTGAGATTAAAATAGCCTCGGTTATGTATTGGCACTTGGTGTGCGAGATTTCGAGTATTCGACATTATTCCGAATAGGTATGAGTTCGTTACGGATTGGTACGGGTATGTATATCAATCGTATGAGCTTTAAATCGAAGAAATTATTAAGTTTGCATATAATCTTATGATTAAAGATGTGAAATGTTTGTTAGTTAAAAAGAGCTACATGTTGATATATTCAAATTATTAAATTGTGAATTTCTGATTAGATTGAGTTGATTTCATACAAGCTTACTAAGCTATTAAGCTTACTTTGTTTAATTTTCAGTGTTTTATAGTGAAATCAAGCTAGCTCGTATTCGGGGATCGTTGGAGGCTTCGTCACACTATCCTATTATCACTTTGGTACTATTGAGCTTATGTTTTGAGTATATGGCATGTATAGGGACTTTGGTCATTTTGGTTCATGAATTGATGATGAATGTAACCATTTGAGTTGGATTGTTAATGTTCTAAGTTTAGTGTTGTATATTGCCATATAAGTTAGCTTGTTTTGGTATGTTTGAATTATGTACATATGTGTAAATATATGGCTTATGTTGTGAGTTCATGGATAGGTATATGATGCTTGTGAATTATAAAGATTGTGGAGGCCAATTGGTTGATATTATAGTAGTTATATGCTTGTGAGTTTGATGCTTAATGATATATGTTTGGAAGTATCTAGCAAGTTAAATTGTGTATGTGAATTTGGTATAAATGGTATGACATGTTTTGTGATTTGTGTGTATGGAGAATAGAAGTATAGAATGTGCATGAATTATGTTTGAAATGGCTGGTTTAAATGATCATATATGCTATGTATTGGTGCCTTTGAATTTGATGTAGGTGTGCACAAGTTTGGGTGGCAAATTGGCTTGGTCAATAGCCTATTTTTGTCCACACAGGCAGAGACACGGACGTGTGTCTCAGTCGTGTGTGACACACGGTTATAAACACAGCCCTGTGTCCCTTGGTGTTGAAAATAAAACCAATTTAGTATGCTCCACACGACTTTACACACGGGCGTGTAACTTGGCTATGTAACATAAGTCATATACCCTATAGGTTTGACACGGCCTAGCACATGGCCTGGCGCACGGGCGTGTATGGCCATTTGTAGGCCATATGGGCGTGTGTGTTGGCCGTGTGACCCAAGTCCAGAGAGTTACACGGGGTTAGACACGGGCTGGGACACGACTATGTGCTCCCATTTCAAATGTCCACACAGCCTGTGACACGGGCGTGTGTCCCCTGTTTTTGAGAAAATTTTCTAAGTGTTCTAAGAAATTTCAAAGTTATCGGTTTAGTCCCGAACCACTCTTAAAGCATGTTTAGAGCCTCTTTGGCTCATATTAGGGACGATATGAATGTGTTGATCAATATTTGAATGAAATTTAGAAATGTATGTGTAATTGTGTTATAAGTCCGGTAATGCTCTGAAACCTTATTTCGGCATTGAATACGGGTGAGGGGTGTTATATTTATTGGTATCAGAGCTAAGGTTTAGTCGACTCTGGGACTAACGTAGCTTGTGAGAGTCTAGCTATACATGTCATATATAACCTATGATAGTGTGATGACTCCTGAAAGTTTAAACTGTGTTGTCATATAGTAAATGGATCCCAATCGAGTTGTAGCTAACAATGTCGAGAGTAATGCGTCAGCTCCTGCTCAAGGGGCAGTGCCTTCTGAATTTAGAAACGTATCGAGTAGTCACGAATGAGAGGATAAAGAAGCCTTTTTCTAAATGATGAATGAATGGTTCACATAATTTGTCCGGACGGATTCAGCTGCTCAACAACCTCCACCCCCACCTAATTCCCAACCGGTTCCCATAGCCCCTCAAGGTGTGGAACTTCCAAGATTGAATAAACCGTCAGTAGATAAAATATGAAAATACGGGGCCGAAGAGTTCAGAGCTGCCGTTGATGATGATCTTGAGAGAGCCGAGTTTTGGCGAGAGAATACTATTCAAGTATTCGATGAATTGTCGTGCACGCCAGATGAGTGTTTAAAATGTGCTATTTCATTATTGAGGGGTACTGCATATCAGTAGTGGAATACCTTTGTCTGTGGTATCGATAGAGAGAGAGTTACTTGGGAATTCTTTCAGACTGAGTTCCAGAAGAAATATATAAGTCAGCGATTTCTCGATCAAAAACATAAAAAGTTTCTAGAATTAAAACAGGGTCGTATGATTATAACCGAGTATGAAAGAGAATTTGTGAGGTTGAGTAAGTATGCTCGGGAGTATGTTTCTGCTGAAGAAATCATGTGCAAATAGTTCATTGAGTGATTGAATGAGGATATTAAACTTCTAGTAGGAATTCTAGAGTTGAAAGAATTTGTTGTCTTGATTGATAGAGCTTGCAAAGCTGAGGAGCTTAGCAAAGAAAAGAGAAAGGTTGATTTAGAGGCAAGAGATTCGAGGAAGAGATCGATGAGTAAACATTATCATTCCTTGCCAAAGAAATCAAGAGATTATTTTAACCGATCGACAAATTCAACGGGGTATTCCAATAGGGATCACGGAAAGCAATACACTAGTCATAAAGCTTAAGCTACATCGGTATCGAGTGTTGGCAACGTGAAAAATAACAAACCCGAGTGTTAACAGTGTAGAAAATGACATTTTGGAAATTGTTGGGTAAAAAATAATAATAGAGCTTGTTACAGTTGTGACTCATGAGATCATTTTATTCTAGATTGTCCTGAATTAGTTGAGAAAGATAAATTCCAGAATGTGAGATCGAGCAACACAGCTGCTGGAGAGAGACCATCTAGAAATATAGGAAATGTGACTAATAGTAAAAGTGTGACAATGGATTCTATTGTGAGATCCGAGGCTAGAGCACCAGCCAAAGCTTACGCTATTCGCGCTCACTAAGATGCATCATCACTAGATGTGATCACCGAAACATTCTCTCTTTATGACATTAATGTGATTGCATTGATTGATCCTAGATCGACTCATTCATATATCTGTATGAATGTAGTATTTAGTAAGAATTTGCTTGTTGAATCTACTGAGTTTATGATTAAAGTATCGAACCCCTTAGGCAAGTATGTTATAATTGATAAAGTTTGCAATAACTGTCCTTTAATGACTCGGGGTTACTATTTTCTGGCTGATTTGATGCTATTACCGTTTGATATAATCTTGGGTATGGATTGGTTGACTCTGCATGATGTTGTTGTAAATTGTAGACGAAAAGTTATTGAATTGAAATGTCAGAATAGTGAAATCATTCTGTAATATCCCAGATTTGGGGTTATGCGTTTGGAGCATAACTCAAGTGTTAGTAGGCTTTAAGGGTGTTTGGAGGTGTTTTAGGAGTTTTTAAAACTTTAGGATTAAAAGGGAATGCATTGGAAATTTTTGGAATTTTAAGTGAGAAGAGGAAATTAAGTGAAGAGGCCTTAAGAAAATTTTTGGGAGTTTAGGACACAAGAAATCCAAGTGGTAAATTGGTGGGAGGCACCACTTAGTGCTTAGGGAGTGACGCCTCAAGGAGCTAGGTGGGCGTGGTTCGAGCAACGTGGGAAGCAATGGGCTTTTCTTTTTGCGTTTGAAGGGAGCAAGGCAGGGGAGGCCTTAAAGGAAAAATCTTAGGCGTGTTTGGCATAAAGCAGGCCTTGGTAAAGTGGCTTCCATCCGCCACTTAAGGGCCTAGAATGACGCCTGGACAAGGGCCTTGGTTCGAATCCCGTTGGCGGCATGGGCGTGTTTTTATTTTTCTTTTGGCGCTAAGACAAAGGGAACTGGGCTAAGTAAGTCTTAAAAGAAATTGCAGGTGCATTATATCACAAAAAATGCCTTGGCGAGTGGCTTGGGCGTTAAAGCTTGCGTTAAAGGGCTTAGTGCGGTCAGGTCATGAGTTCAAGACGCAAGGAAGCAAAATTTTGTGGGTTTTTTTTTGCACGTTGGCATTAAGGGAGAGAGAGTTAGTGGACGGCTTATGGACTCTCAAGTGGGCAAGGATAATGCTATTTTAATTCTTTTTAAATTCGGCTAAGTAGGATATATGTGGATTTAGTTTGTTTATTTTATTTATGGGAAGATGAGAGATAAATATGATGGATAATTAATTATTTTATTAAGGTGATAGATGAGAAGATGATTAAGGATTTGATAGGAAATAGTTAAGGGATTATTTTTAGTATTATTTTATTAAGGCGATAAAGGTGGATTATTTTAAGTTGATAAATAGAAGATAATTATAGATTTATTTTTATATATTTTGAATGTGTGATTAACAGATAATATAGGAGATTGAGATAGGATAAAGGATGGATTATTTTAAAATATTAATTAGGGATTAATTGCGAAATTGGGTAGTATAAATAGGTGTGATCATCTTTTGTTATTCTTTTTCTTCTTTAATTTCTTTGTGCCAAAATTTAGTCTCTCCTTTCTCTTTAGTGCCATCTTTTTTTTGTGATAAGTCACCTAGTTTTGGCTTTCACATGCTTTTGGTTAGTGACCGAAATTTCAAAGAGCATTAAGACCATTTATATTTCATTCTTTCTCTCCCTATTTGCTAGCTTGGCCGAACCTATCACTCTTCTCAAACTTCTCCTCTTATTTTGTGATAGCCGAATACTTCATCATTCTTGGAGAGCCATAGCCGAACTTTATAACCCATTCTCTACTTTTTCTTCTTCATTAGTATAGTGCCGAAACACTATTGTTATTCTCTAAAGCCGAATCTCTTAGTGTTCAAGGAGACTTTAGGTGCAAGCAATTCAATCGGTTCTGATAGTGTGAAGTGATCTTTTGGGATTTGGAGACTTGTGGTAAGCAACGTGGAAGGGTAAGTAATTTTTGCCTTAGGTAATCGGTTTAGGTTCTCTCTCAATAGGTATGCCAAAACCATGTGATTAGGCCTTGATTTCTAAGGGTGGCCGAATATGTTTAAGGCCATATTAATATGTGTTTCTTTTATGCCAACGTTAGGGTGAATTAAAGGAGATATTTCGAGATTTGAAGCATTCAAGGTAAGCATCATGTACTATACGGCCAAGGGCCAGGGTTATGGATTTATGTATTAAGCCGTTTCTAACAGTGGTTAATAGGGATTTCGATAACTTCAGGAGCAAAGTATTCGGGTTTTAAATAAGTTAGGTAAGTGATTGCAAATATTCGGCCAAAGGCCATTTTATGGGTTTAAGAACTGACCGATTGTGATTATGGCTTTTAGAGGCAAATCGACAGGAATAAAGAGTTTCGAGATTCTAGATTGTGTTAGATCCAAATAGATTGGGATTTCGCTAAACAACAAAAGCGTAGTTATCATACGTTCTTCCATTATTTGTGCATGTTCTCTGTATATGTATATGTTATGATGTGAATGGTAGCCAAAATAATGGCTAAGATGGTGGATACCATGGTGGGTAACCTGTTAAGCAGTGTCAAGATTTTATGATATTAAACTACATGTTATGTGTATGAATTGTGGTAAAGCATGTGATGTGTACTCTTTACAATGTTACCTTGTTATGATAAATATATGCACATGGGGGTTGGGACATGAATATTGAAGGAAAAGGTGTACGTTATGTACGTGGTCTAATGTTAGCCTTGTGCTACATTAGCGCTTGATGGTAGCTATGTGCTTCATCGGGGAGGTGTTGGCTAGGTGCCCATCTCGGCAGCTTGATAACTGTGTGCATCACCGTGGGTGATTGATATGTGGGATCACTTAGGTGATCGGTGGGCTAGCCACGACCTTGAGCAGCAGTGTCTGCTAAGGTAGGTGTAACGGATGGACTTAGGTTGAGTTGGAATGCATTTTGCATGGTGATTATGTGGATTTGTGTGGATATGGGCCAAGCCCATATGTATGGAGACATGTGAAATAACTATGCACCGAGTCTGTTTGACTCACCCAATATTTCTCAAACCTTACGGTGATGCATAAAGCTTGGTGGGTTGGAATGGATACAAGGTGGCCCGTCTGAAGTTAATTTTCTTATTTTTTACATTTTATATTATCGATATTTTGGGAATTTATTTGATGTAATAAGGGCCACTTATGATATTTGGGAAACTTTATTTACGGTTTGAAGTTCATTTTATTAATTGAACTAATAAAGGAAAAATATTTTTTTTGAATCGATTTATATTATAATAACTTATGTAAAAGTTTTAATCTGGGAATTTATAACAACTAAATTTTAATGGGCTTTTAAATACATAATGTTTTATTAAAGTTCACAAGTTTTCACGTTTTCACCTTTAAGACAAATTCTTCGCAAATGTTTTCCGCAGTGACATACCAAATCCGGTCAAGGCTCGTGGGCCGGGTTTGGGGGTGTTACACATTCGAATTGAATCAGATGAGCCGAGTGAATTGCCTGTTGTGATTTCATCGATGTCAGCTCAGAATTATGTGAGAAAAGGTTATGAAGCTTATCTGGCTTATGTTTTAGATAGAAAAGTGTCTGAATTGAAGATTGAATCAGTGCCTATAGTTTATTTTAAAAATGCGTTGATTTTAAAAAATGTTTTTATAAAACAATGGACTAGATAAAATATTATGACATACATATAAAAAAAACTAAAAGAACCTAAATAAAGAATAAACAATAAACTACAAATCATACTATCAATAAGCAATAAAGAATAATATAACATAAATATATAAAAAACTATGTTAAACAATAATAAACGATTAAAAGAACCTAAATAAATAAACATGTGATATAAAATAAATAGAGATAATTAAGACTTTTACAAAATAAAAAAAATCAAATGGAAAAGGAATAATATATTTAAACATTGAATATAAAAAAAGAATATGACGATTTTTTAAAATGATTTTATATATATATATAATAAAAGTAAAAAGGAAGTACTTATAATAAATGAATATAATTTAATAATCTAATACATATATAAATGGTTACATATAATAAAATAATTAGTAAATAATATATAATATTTTATATAAAACATATATATATATAATGTACTAATCATAAAATTACTTATATAATTAAATAAAATATATTACATAATATAAATAAACTTTATACAAAATAAAATAATTAAAGAATAATATAACATGAATAAATAAATAAAGAATTATGTTAAGCAATAATAAATAATTAAGGAAAAATAAAGAAACATTGAATAAAAAAGATAAAAGAAAATAAAATAGGGACAAAATTAAACTTAAAAATGAAACTTTGGGGCTAATTTTAAAAGAAATAAGTGAATTAGGGTTTCTTAGTAATACGCGCAAAAAGTGGAGGACCAAAAGGGAAATATTCCCGCCCTCCTAAACGAAACCATGCGTTTTAGGACTAAAATGAAAACCGAAATAAATTATAGGGAAAAAATTAAAAAATAACATAAACTCAATTAAAAAAATAAAAATGCAGAACGGCTAAAGCAGCAATTAACCCATTTCACAAAAAAAAACATGCGGATCCTTCGGGTCGGGTCAACTGCGCGCGGATCTTTGGTGAAACGACGTCATTTTAGGGCTATGAATTCAGCCCCAAAATGATACCGTTTAAGAGGGTATATAAGTTGAAATTTTTATAAAAAATCATTCTTTCTCATTGTAAAACAAAAGAACGAGAGAGCCTCTCCTCTCCCTTGTCCGAACGATTTCGGCAAGCTCGTGAGGTTTTTCGCATAATTTGATTAAATCTCGTCAGTAAAATTACCAACGCATCACGTTATGGCGTAACCCAAAAGTGTAAGTTTTTCTCTCTTTTTAATGTATTTTATATTCATTATATATATGATTTTAATATATATATAAAAGTATTCGAAAATGGAAAGAAATAAAAAATAAAAACAAAACCTTTACTGATTTTTGTTTGCTTTGTATTGAATTTCTATATATCTGCCTGTCTATTTTGTGTGTATATCCTTTTTTACAAGTTTATTAGGGTTATTTATAACCCCAAAATAAACTAAAAATAAATAAAAATTTCTTTCTGTTTTTGCTATATTTGATTGTTGTTTTCTTTCCTTTCTTGTGCAGGAAAATGTAGAGATCTCGTCTGCGCGTTGATGCCAGCGCGACCGAAGGTGGGCGTGATGAGCTGATTGCGGCGTAAGGGGCTTGGGGTCTGCGGCGCCTAGGGTTTCCTCAGAAACTTTAGGTCGAAACTGTTTAGTGTTGGGCTAAAATATTTTGGGCCTGGTCTGGTTTTTAGGATTTGTAATTGGGTTTTAGATAGGCTGTTTTAGGTATTGGGTTGGGTAGTCTGTTTGGGTTTAAGTGGGTTGTAAAAATGGACTGTTTAAAGACATTGGTTTTTATTTATTTTTTATTTTGTTTTTTTTCTAAATAAAATGGACCCGGGCAAAATGGGCTGACTACAGCTGCCCCTCTTTGCTCATTGTTGTGTAACGAGAATAGAGCAAAGACTTCAAAAGGCCCAATTTGCCCGGTCTTGTTAAATGACTTCCAACTCTACTGCAACTTCAATGGTATTGGAACTTCATCTTGATTTCAATAAGTCTGATGACTTTGATCTGCTTCATTGCAACTTCAGGAAGGCAGTATTCGCTATCTTTAAATCTGCTCCACTGTAAAGTCAAGGAGACAAGATCTGATGTCTTCGACCTACTTCTTGCAACTTCAGGAATGCTAAATCTGCTATTTTAATCGCTCTGCAAACTTAGAGATGCCAGATTGGTATCTTCGATCTGCTTCACTGCAACTTCAAGAATGCCAGATCTGCTATTTTCAATCTGCTCCACCGCAAACTCGTGGATGCGGTGATGTCTTCGATCCGCTACGCAACTTCGGGAATGCGGATCATTATTTTAATCTGCTCCCGCAAACTCGGGGATGCCAAATTGGTATCTTTGATCTGCTTTACTGCAACTTCAGGAATGCCAGATCTGCTATTTTCAATCTTCTCCACTGCAAACTCAGGGATGTCATAATGAAGTCTTCGATCTGCTTCCTACAACTTCAGGAATGCCAGATCTGCTATTTTAATCTGCTCCCTACAAACTTAAGGATGCCAGATTGGTATCTTCGATCTGCTTCACTGCAACTTCAGGAATGCCAGATCTGCTATTTTCAATCTGCTCCACTGCAAACTCAGGGATGCCAGACTGATGTCTTCGATCTGCTTCTTGTAACTTCAGGAATGCCAGATCTGCTATTTTAATCTGCTCCCTGCAAATTCAGGGATGCAGATTGGTATTTTCGATCTGCTTCACTGCAACTTCAGGAATGCCAGATCTGCTATTGTCAATCTGCTCCACTGCAAACTCAGGGATGCCAGACTGATGTCTTCGATCTGCTTCCTGCAACTTCAAGAAAGTCAGATCTACTATTTTAATCTGCTCCCTGCAAACTTAGGGATGCCAGATTAGTATCTTCGATTTTACGCAACCGGGAATGTCGAGTTGCTATTTTCAATCGCTCCCTTTGCAAACTCAAGGATGCGGTGATGTCTTCGATCTACTTCCTGCAACATCAAGAATTTCAGATCTGCTATTTTTAATCTGCTCCACTACAAACTCAGGGATGCCAGATTAGTATCTTCGATCTGCTTCACTGCAATCTTAGGAATGCCAGATTTACAATCTTTAGTTAGCCCCACTACTATTTCGAGAGGACAAAATCTAAACTTTTTAGTCTGCTTCCTTACTATCACAGGAAGACTTCAATCTTCAGTCTGCTCCACTACCATCTCGAGGGAACAAAATCTGAACTTTCCAATTTGCTTCCTTACTATCTTAGGAAGACTTCAATCTTCAGTCTGCTCCACTACCATCTCGAGGGAACAAAATCTGAACTTTCCAATTTGCTTCCTTACTATCTTAGGAAGACTTCAATCTTCAGTCTGCTCCACTACCATCTCGAGGGAACAAAATTTGAACTTTCTAATTTGCTTACTTACTATCTCAAGAAGACTTCAATCTTCAGTCTGCTCCACTACCATCTCGAGGGAATAAAATTTAAACTTTCAATTTGCTTTATTATTAACTCAGGAAGACTTCAATCTTCAGTCTGCTCCACTACCATCTTAAGAGAGATAAGACTGATGGCTTAAATCTACTCCGCTGCTTCATGGAGATAAAATTCACCATTCAATCTTGTTCCACTATTGTTTAGGGTGACAAGATCTACAATCTTGACCTATTCCCCTGCTGGTCAGGGAGATAAGACTGGTGAATTCACCGATGTTGCTACACCATTCTCTGGAGGACATGTCCTGCAGACTCGAATGTATTATGGACGACATTTGCATGAATGCAAATGTCATAAGAATGATCCTATTTTTTAATGTATAATGATTAGGATGCAATGATCGGAATGAATCTAATGCTCCTAACTAAATGATATTAGGGATGACATTTGCATGAATACAGAATGTCTTGAGAATGATTTCTTCTTTTTAATTTTTTATTTTTATGTACAACGATGATTTTTTTTATGTACAACGATTAGGACACAATGATCGGAATGAATCAAATGCTCCTAATTGGAAGTGTATGAATGATATTTACATAAATGCATGAGAATGATCCCTTTTCTAATGTTTGGGTTGTCACTGCTCATAGTTCATCAATGTTCTATCACTGATGCGTTACCATGCTTTCTCGTTCAGCTGGTATCTTTGACAGAAAACCCAAAGAAACGATCATATTCTGCTCAACAAACTTGCCCCACTGTAATTTCAGAGTCCCTTTCACTGTACCTTCTGGGACATAAAGTTTGTACCTCCCACTTCAACTTCAGGGGAATAACATTTGGTTTCTTTCATCCATCCTTTTACCATTTAGAGGTATGGAATTTGCATCATCTTCAATCAAGTTGATCTGTTACACCACTCCCTGTGTTTAATGACCCAATGTATGTGCTTGAAATTTGCATGAATGCAAAGCATCATTTTCTTTTTCCGAAGAATGAGCCCCTTTTACATTTGGGTTAACATTGCTTGTCATTTATTGAGATGGTATCACTAAAAAAATGTCTTGTCCAATAAGAATCTGAAGAGATTATCATCTTTCAATATTTCCAACCCTTAGGCTTGGTGAGTTTTAAATAATAGTCCTGTTTCAGGTTCCTATACTATTTAAAAGCTTCCAGAGTAATATGCGAAACTCCTTTTATAAAAGTATTATTAGTTCAATAATCATTATTTCAATATAAAATACTTGAAAAAGATCACAACAATAGCCGTAAAAGGAATTAATTAGGAGTATAGCTCGAAACAAATAAGCTAATCAAAGATAACCAAAGCAATAAAAGAAAATTGATTGGTGCATCTTAAAAAGAATAAAGTAAGCAAAGATAGCCAAGGCTATAAAAGAAAATTGATTAGGGTGTATCTTTGAAAAGAATAAAGTAATCAAAGATAGAAAATTCAAGATAGGTAAGATAGAAGCTAGGTGCCCCAGATATCGCAGCCTGAGCTTCTCTATACAAACTCCTTAATGACTATTTTGAGCTCAATACGTGTTTAGAGGATCCGGAGTACTTTGTCAATGCCCCAAGATGTAGCATACTTCCTCACTGTTAATTCAGGCATAACAAGACTACCACATGCCCCATTTTTTATCAAAATTTGAGTTACCCTTTTCGGGTTTTCGGCTCAAAACCCCTTTGGGCTCAAAGCGCCCTTTGCGGGTTTTCGCCTTGGCCTCTCATTCTTTTTCTTTTTCTTTTTCTTTTTTTTTTTGAATTTGAACTCAAGGCTCCCTTTGTGGGTTTTCACCTTGGCCTTTTCCCTTTCAGGTGAAATTCTTCTTGACTGAACCTGAATTCACCAGATTGGGCAAGTCTTTGGCGTTCATCTTGGTCAATATCACCGCTTCTCTAGAGTAGGCCCTTTTTTACTACATAAGGTCCTTCCCATTTTGGCATCTGAAATCTTTTTGTATAAGAAAGATCATTTTCAACACCAGGTCCCCATCATGAAATTCTCTTGGGTGGATCATTTTTGACATAAATCAGCATCATCCATTTTGGTATTTTTGACTATGATGAATACTTTCAAACCCTTTTCTTCAGCCAAGTTCACTGGAGACATTCTACTCCATCCAATTCTTGACTCAATCAAAGCTTGGGAAGAAGGAATCTCAATTTTCATGGACAAAACCATTTCTATTCCATAAACCAGTGGGAAAAATATTGCCCCAGCGAAAGTCTTGGTCGACATTTGATAAGCACAGAGAGTAATTGATAGCTTTTATGCCAATCTTTACAAGTCTTGGTCACCTTTCATTTTTTTTTTTTGGTACTTTTCCTTTGACAACCTTTCTTTGACCTTGTAATATCTTTTTGATCTTTGAGCAAGCGTAATCTTTGACATTATCTGATTATGCATTTTAAACATGATCCTTTTGGCATTCTTTCTTTGGCATCGATCCTTTTTTTTCTTATTTTTTTTGAATTTGAACTCAATACGCCCTTTGCGGGTTTTTACCTTAGCCTTTTCCCTTTCAGGTAAAATACTTCTTGAATGAACCTGAATTCACCGGATTGGGTAGGTATTTGGCATCCATCTCGGTCAATATCAATGCTCCTTCAGAACATGCCTTCTCTACAATATAAGGTCCTTCCCAGTTTGGCATATGCTTTTCTCTGAAATCCTTTTGTAAAAGAAAGATCAAATTCCTCTCGTGGAATTCTCTAGGATAAACATATTTGTCGTAAACTTGCATCACCCGACCATGATGAATAACATTTAACCTTTTCTTCGATTAGGTTAAATTAGAAAAAATACTTTCATTCCATAAACCAATAGGTAAGATGTTGTCCTGAAAAATAGTCCTGGCCAACGCTCGATAATCATAGAAGATAAATAGTAACTTCTTTATGTCAATCTTTACAAGTCTCGATCATCTTTTCTACAATCCTTGTTTTTTTTTTCTTTTTGGCTGTCTTTGTTGCTCTATAATATGGCGTCTGATCTTTGAACAGACTATAAACTTTTGACTTTGTCCTTTTTGGCATTCTTTGTCGGCGCCTGATTTTTATTTTTATTTTTGACTTCGACCTTGTAACATTGGCATATGAAGCTACTTCCACCCTCTTAGTAAAGTAAACGATGACTACGATAATGAATCGACATCAACTAGAAGCTTTTGATGAGATTAGCCCCATAATATCCATGCCCCACATATAGAAAAGTCTGTGAAGAAAATGAAAGAGTCACATGAATCTTGTCTTCTTCAATTTAGTATTTGCGGTATAACTGATACAATCCCTTTCTATAGTAGAACAACAGTGCCCGATCCTCATGTTTAGCCCGTATCTTAGGAGCCTAGGCATGTCCTGATATGATCTTGTCTTACTTTATTTCTATGGTGAGCTGGGCTTCGATCTTCACCCCTTTCCTAAGCTCAAAATATCCACTGACCTTTTGTAAAGTAGGGTCAATTTTTCATCTTGTTCTACTATTCTTAACAAATCAGAAGATAGGTTACAATCTTTGTCATCTTCAAAGTCCTGAGATCCCTCTAGACACATATCTTACTCGAAAGGAGACTCTAAGTCAGTAGCAGCGTTGCTCATATCATTGATATCTGGAGACCTATTGTAGGTTCGAAAGAAGATTCCAAAGAAAAATGATTCAAAGAATGTTTATTTATATGATCATGAAGAATGGAATATTTATATGATCATGAAGAATGAAAGAATACTTGAAAGAAAGTCCAAACAAAAGAGAAAAAACTAAGAACAATTGTTTGTACAGTATGAAATGGAAAGAACAAAAGAATATTTTCTTAAAAGATTCATTTTATTGAAATAAAATTTTGGATACGAGCCCATTTCACAAAAGGGTTCTTATTGCCTCTAGGCTTAAGGCAACAAGCATGTTTTGAATATTACTCTAGATCAGTTCTAAAAATACAGGGATCTCTTCCATAGTCCCATTATTAAAAACACTTCCAAGTACACAAGGGCTTGGAAACTTCATTCCCCGACTCCCTCTTCAGATATGTCATTAGTGTTCAGATTTCCAATATCAGGTCTTGCACTAAAGCCCTGAACTCGATGCATTCTTGAATCTCATAGATCTCACCCCTTCACCGAGATGGTTGGGTGCCAAATTTTCTACCCTAGAGGGATTATCAAATTTGACAATACCCATTTTGACAAGTCTTTCAATCATCTTTTTAAAAGCGATGCAGTTCTTGATTGAATGTCCTGTGATTCCCGTATGGTATTCACATTGAGCGTTCGTGTCGTACCATTTAGGGTATAAAGTTTGTATAGGTTTTAGGTAGAAAGGGGATATTACATGTGCATCAAACAAAATTTGGTACAGCTCCCTATACGTGATTGGAATGGGCTAAAATTGGGATTTTTTTGAGTTCGGTCTTGGATTGGGTTATTGCTCTGAGGCGACCTGATGCTGTTGGGATCTGATAGTAACGAGTACCACTTTTGGATATGCGTCTGGTTGAGTCTAGACGCTTATTGGAGTAAAACTTGGGGGATAGACGAGGTCTTCATTATCATCTCCACTGTTGACTACTAGGCCTTTCCTCTCTTCAAGCCCTTCAACTAGTAAATGACTTAACTGACCAATCACATTCTTTTGAAATTCTCGCATGTCTTGTTGAATTTTGGTCAATTTCTCTTGCATCTATATTTGTCTTTGCTCTATTCTCTCCAACCTTTGTTCCATGTTTTCCAAGTTGACTGAAATATTTTTACCTAATTAGGGTCCTTTTGTAAAAGCCTAATGCAAATGATGCAATGTAATGCAGATGCATGGAATGAATGTAAAAGAAAGAGAGGCGTTGATTTTGAATTCAATTACATTAGAAAAACTTTTCTAGAAAGTAAATTTCTTTACATAGAACGGATTACATATGTGACCTTGCCCTCATATTCTAAGCAAAAACATTAATCCCCTTCTTCGCAAAGGTCAAATCTTGCAAACTTCTAATAGATGCCTCCACTAGCTCCTTTTTGCTTGATCTGGGCAACGACTCACTGCTTATTTATTTCCATAATGCTCGTTAGCCTCTTAAAAAAAGTCGAGACGTGGTGATTCTTGGATAGTTTTTGTAATGCTTGAATCCTTGGGTAATAAGGTCTTTTCTTCCTTCATGGGCTATCAGTCTTCTCTTATTGTGTTTACTTGGATTATATTCAGACGACTGTATTATAATTCACTTTATCAAAAAATTTATTTTCTCATGATAAACTTTTCTATTTAGTAATCGAATTTGAATCAACACCTCTTTTCTATGATATGAATGCAATGCAATCAAAACAAAAGAGAACACATTAGTGCAAGAGAAATAAATAACAAAATAGGGTACCTATCTGGGTGACCACTAGGGTTCAATATAACTCTATCTAGGGTTGGCTCTTAAGGATCACTATATCTGGCTTAGTTCTAAAGGGTGGGTACCTGAACCAGCAGATTCCTCAATCCTCACCCATTATAGGCTCATATAGATCGAGTTCAGTTCAGGGGAATACATCAACCTATGGCCATGCGGAGGTGAAAACTTCACGAAGACGTAGGTACGGATGTATCCCGGAAGCAGCCTACTAGCCCATGCGGAGGTGAAAACCTCACGAAGGCATAGTTTCTTACTCCCACTTAAAAGGGATGACAACAACGGTCGTGCAATATGATTGCTAGAGTTAGGCGTAGTTCTACCTAGGGTAAGCTCTTAGGGCTTTCTACATGAGGTTTGGCTCTAAAGTTGAGATACCTGAACTAGCAGATTCCTCGATCCTCACCCATTATAGGCTCATACAGACCAAGTATAGTTCAGGGGAATACATTTCCCTATGGCTGCACGGAGATGAAAATCTCACGAAGATATAGGTACAGATGTATCTGGCGATTCACTATATCACTGCGGAGGTGAAAACCTCACGAAGGAGTAGTTTCTCACTCCCCTCTTGAAAAGGTGTGACCACAATGGTCATGCAATGCAATGCAAAGATATTTTAAAAATTAGAACCACATGCAATAAAAGGATCATAGTTTTTCAAATAAATTTGGACAAAAGGATAAGAAATAATCAATTTTACTGACTTGACTCTCTTATTGTCCCGAGTCGCCAAGTCGTCGAAACCATTTTTTATTTTATTTTTAAAAAATGGGATCGACTTTAAAAATGAAAATGGAGTCGCCACCAATCCCTTTGTACTTAGGTGTGATTGGATCACCTTTTTAAAACGTTTTATTTTAAAACATTTGATTTTGGTCCACGAAAAACAAGAAAACGGGTTCGGGAGTCGATTACGTATGAGGAAGGGTTAGCACCCTCATAACGCCCAAAAATTGGTACCCAATCGATAAAATCATGTCCTATTGTCGAAAATTTGAAAATATGATCCTTTGAAAGAAAATCAAGATTTACCTATCTCAAAGAAATAAAATGCTATACCCAATAAGTTAGGGTATAACATCTCATGACTTCGAAGCTAGGCTTGTCTTTATTTGTAGAAAATCCTTACCTCGAAACACAAAACATCATACCTAGTAAGTTAGGATACAACGTTTTGAATTTCCAAGAATAAGTTTTGAGTTGTTGTTGAAATTTTAAAAAAAATACTTGATACTTTAAGTTCCACGAGAAAAATTAAAACCCAGTAAGTTAGGGTATAATTTTCCCGAAGTTCCTAAATATCGTATATTGTTGTTTTAAAAATGCGTTGATTTTAAAAAATGTTTTTATAAAACAATGGACTAGATAAGATATTATGACATACATATTCAATTGCAATTCTATATAACTACAAATCATACTATCAATAACAATAAAGAATAATATAACATAAATATATAAAAAAAAACTATGTTAAACAATAATAAACGATTAAAAGAACCTAAATAAATAAATATGTGATATAAAATAAATAGAGATAATTAAGACTTTCACAAAATAACAAAATCAAATGGAAAAGGGAATAATATATTTAAACATTGAATATAAAAAAGAATATGACATTTTTTAAAATGATTTAATATATATAAAAATAAAAGTAAAAAAGGAAGTACTTATAATAAATGTATATAATTTAATAATCTAATACATATATAAATGGATACATATAATAAAAATAATTAGTAAATAATATATAATATTTTATATAAAAACATATATATAATGTACTAATCATAAAATTACATATATAATTAAATAAAATATATTATATAATATAAATAAACTTTATACAAAATAAAATAATTAAAGAATAATATAACATGAATAAATAAATAAAGAATTATGTTAAGCAATAATAAATAATTAAGGAAAAATAAATAAACATTGAATAAAAAAGATAAAATAAAATAAAATAGGGACAAAATTAAACTTAAAAATGAAACTTTGGGGCAAATTTTAAAAGAAATAAGTGAATTAGGGCCTCTTAGCAATGCGCGCAAAAAGTGGAGGACCAAAAGGGAAATATTCCGTCCTCCTAAACGACACCATGTGTTTTAGGACTAAAATGAAAACCGAAATAAATTATCAGGCAAAAATTAAAAATTAACATAAACTCAATTAAAAAAATAAAAATGCGAAAGGGCTAAAGCAGCAAATAACCAATTTCACAAAAAAAAACATGCGGATCCTTCAGGTCGGGTCAACTGCGCGGGGATCCTGGGTGAAACGACGTCGTTTTAGGGCTATGGATTCAACCCAAACGACCTTTATTTAAGAGGGTATATAAGTTGAAATTCTTTAAAAAAAATCATTCTTTCTCATTGTAAAACAAAAGAACACAGAGGAGCCCTCTCCTCTCCCTTGTCCAGACGATTTTCGATGAGCTTCGGCGAGGTTTTCCGGTGCAATTTCGATCGTCCGCCGTGCAGTGGCCAGAACCCCAAAAAGTGTAAGTTTTTTCTCTCTTTTTTTAATGTATTTTATATCGTTATATATATGATTTTAATATATATATATATATATATATAAAGTGTTCAAAAATAGAAAAGTAAAAAATAAAACAAAACCTTCTTGATTTTTGTTTGCTTTGTATTGAATTTCGTATATATCTCTTTGTATATTTTGTGTGTATATCCTTTTTTACAAGTTTATTAGGGTTATTTATAACCCTAAAAATAAACTAAAAATAAATACGAAAATTTCTTTCTGTTTTTGCTATATTTGCTTGCTGTTTTCTTTCCTTTCTTGTGCAGGAAAATGCAGAGATCTCGTCTGCGTGTTGATGGCGGCGCGACCAAAGATGGGTGCGATGAGCTGATTCTGTATAAAGAAATTTGAGTCTTCTGGCGCCTAGGGTTTCCTCAGAAACCCTTGGTTGAAACTGTTTAGTGTTGGGCTAAAATGTTTTGGGCCTGGTTTGGGTTTTTAGGATTTGTAATTGGGTTTTAGGTAGGCTGTTTTAGGTATTGGGTTGGGTAGTCTGTTTGGGTTTAAGTGGGTTGTAAAAATGGACTGTTTAAAGACATTGGTTTTTATTTATTATTTATTTTTTCGAATAAAATGGACCCGTGCAAAATGGGTGACTACATCTCTTTATATTAGTTGACCTTTGTGTGTAATAACCGAGACATCTTGGTTTAATGTGATGGCACTAAGTGTGCGATACTATTGTAGCTTCACTAATTAAATGGCAATGAGTGTGCGAGTTCATCGAACGTTTAAAGAAGACCGAACGAATTATGGTTTGGAGCATTGAGTGGTAAATGTGATAGATAAATGTGTGATGGTACAGGTATGTACAGAACCTATGTGGTTGATGATATTGTGTATGAGATCAATGGATGAACATGTGAATGAATGATGAAAAAGAGATGGTTTGAGTAGCATTAGAAATGCTTGTTCATGAACTTATAGATATGGTGTGAAAGTGAGCAATAGTCATGGATGAGATTGAGTAGTGATGTGAATTGAACTAAGTGTTAGTTAATTTTTCATATTAATTTTGAATTGTTGAGTAATTGTGTTATATTACGAACTTACTAAGCTTTAAAGCTTACTGTGTGAAGTTTTTCTCTGTTTTACAATGTCATTAAAGCTAGCTTGGATCCGGGGATCGTCAGCGACTCAATCACACTATCGGACATCTATTTTGGTACTTTTTTTGAAGTTTTATTTATGGTATATGGCATGTATAGGCTAGTGAGGTTGTGGAATGATTTTGGTACATGTTTTGTTATGTGAAAATAATGTATATGATGTGTATATATGGTCTTGTGTGAATGGCCAATATGGTATGCTTTGGTGAAATAGAAATGGCGTGCTTCATGCTTGATTTGGTAGTTAAGAATGGTGAATGAATTTGTATGTTAATTGATGTTGGAGTTGAATTTCTTTACATAGAACGGATTACATATGTGACCTTGCCCTCATATTCTAAGCAAAAACATTAATCCCCTTCTTCGCAAAGGTCAAATCTTGCAAACTTCTAATAGATGCCTCCACTAGCTCCTTTTTGCTTGATCTCGGCAACGACTCACCGCTTATTTATTTCCATAATGCTCGTTAGACTCTTAAAAAAGTCGAGACGTGGTGATTCTTGGATAGTTTTTGTAATGCTTGAATCCTTGGGTAATAAGGTCTTTTATTCCTTCATGGGCTATCAGTCTTCTCTTATTGTGTTTACTTGGATTATATTCAGACGACTGTATTATAATTCACTTTATCAAAAAAATTATTTTCTCATGACAAACTTTTCTATTTAGTAATCGAATTTGAATCAACACCTCTTTTCTATGATATGAATGCAATGCAATCAAAACAAAAGAGAACACATTAGTGCAAGAGAAATAAATAACAAAATAGGGTACCTATCGGGTGACCACTAGGGTTCAATATAACTCTATCTAGGGTTGGCTCTTAAGGATCACTATATCCGCTTAGTTCTAAAGGGTGGGTACCTGAACCAGTAGATTCCTCAATCCTCACCCATTATAGGCTCATATGGATCGAGTTCAGTTCACGGGAATACATCAACCTATGGCCATGCGGAGGTGAAAACTTCACGAAGACGAGGTACGGATGTATCCGAAGCGACCTACTAGCCCATGCGAGGTGAAAACCTCACGAAGGCATAGTTTCTTACTCCCACTTAAAAGGGATGACCACAACGGTCGTGCAATATGATTGCTAGAGTTAGGCATAGTTCTACCTAGGGTAAGCTCTTAGGGCTTTCTACATGAGGTTTGGCTCTAAAGTTGAGATACCTGAACTAGCAGATTCCTCGATCCTCACCCATTATAGGCTCATACAGACCAAGTATAGTTCAGGGGAATACATTTCCCTATGGCTGCACGGAGATGAAAATCTCACGAAGACATAGGTACAGATGTATCCTGAAAGCGATTCACTATCCTGCACGGAGGTGAAAACCTCACGAAGGAGTAGCTTCTCACTCCCACTGAAAAGGGTGTGACCACAATGGTCATGCAATGCAATGCAAAGATATTTTAAAAAATTAGAACCACATGCAATAAAAAGGATCATAGTTTTTCAAATAAATTTGGACAAAAGGATAAGAAATAATCAATTTTACGGCTTGACTCTCTTATTGTCCCCAGGGGAGTCGCCAAGCTGTCGAAACCATTTTTTATTTTATTTTTAAAAAAATGGGGATCGACTTTAAAAATGAAAATGGAGTCGCCACCAATCCCTTTGTACTTAGGTGTGATTGGATCACTTTTTAAAACGTTTTATTTTAAAACATTTGATTTTGGTCCACGAAAAACAAGAAAACGGGTTCGGGAGTCGGTTACGTATGAGGAAGGGTTAGCACCCTCATAACGCCCAAAAATTGGTACCCAATCGATAAAATCATGTCCTATTGTCGAAAATTTGAAAATATGATCCTTTGAAAGAAAATCAAGATTTACCTATCTCAAAGAAATAAAATGCTATACCCAATAAGTTAGGGTATAACATCTCATGACTTCGAAGCTAGGCTTGTCTTTATTTGTAGAAAATCCTTACCTCGAAACACAAAACATCATACCTAGTAAGTTAGGATACAACGTTTTGAATTTCCAAGAATAAGTTTTGAGTTGTTGTTGAAAGTTTAAAAAATACTTGATACTTTAAGTTCCACGAGAAAAATTAAAACCCAGAAGTTAGGTATAATTTTCCAAGTTCCTAAATATCGTATATTGTTGTTTTAAAATGCGTTGATTTTAAAAATGTTTTTATAAAACAATGGACTAGATAAGATATTATGACATACATATTCAATTGCAATTCTATATAACTACAAATCATACTATCAATAACAATAAAGAATAATATAACATAAATATATAAAAAAAAACTATGTTAAACAATAATAAACGATTAAAAGAACCTAAATAAATAAATATGTGATATAAAATAAATAGAGATAATTAAGACTTTCACAAAATAACAAAATCAAATGGAAAAGGGAATAATATATTTAAACATTGAATATAAAAAAGAATATGACATTTTTTAAAATGATTTAATATATATAAAAATAAAAGTAAAAAGGAAGTACTTATAATAAATGTATATAATTTAATAATCTAATACATATATAAATGGATACATATAATAAAAATAATTAGTAAATAATATATAATATTTTATATAAAAACATATATATAATGTACTAATCATAAAATTACATATATAATTAAATAAAATATATTATATAATATAAATAAACTTTATACAAAATAAAATAATTAAAGAATAATATAACATGAATAAATAAATAAAGAATTATGTTAAGCAATAATAAATAATTAAGGAAAAATAAATAAACATTGAATAAAAAGATAAAATAAAATAAAATAGGGACAAAATTAAACTTAAAATGAAACTTTGGGGCAAATTTTAAAAGAAATAAGTGAATTAGGGCCTCTTAGCAATGCGCGCAAAAAGTGGAGGACCAAAAGGGAAATATTCTCGCCCTCCTAAACGACACCATGCGTTTTAGGACTAAAATGAAAACCGAAATAAATTATCGTGCAAAATTAAAATTAACATAAACTCAATTAAAAAATAAAATGCGAAAGGGCTAAAGCACAAATAACCAATTTCACAAAAAAACATGCGGATCCTTGTGTCGGGTCAATCTTGGGATCCAGGTGAAACGACGTCGTTTTAGGGCTATGGATTCAGCCCCAAAACGACACTGTTTAAGAGGGGTATATAAGTTGAAATTCTTTAAAAAAAATCATTCTTTCTCATTGTAAAACAAAAGAACACAGAGGAGCCCTCTCCTCTCCCTTGTCCAGACGATTTTCGATGAGCTTCGACGAGGTTTTCCGGTGCAATTTCGATCGTCCGCCGATGCAAAGGGCTGTAACCCCAAAAAGTGTAAGTTTTTTCTCTCTTTTTTTAATGTATTTTATATACGTTATATATATGATTTTATATATATATATATATATATATATATATAAAGTGTTCAAAAATAGAAAGAAGTAAAAAATAAAAACAAAACCTTTACTGATTTTTGTTTGCTTTGTATTGAATTTCTGTATATCTGCCTGTATATTTTGTGTGTATATCCTTTTTTACAAGTTTATTAGGGTTATTTATAACCCTAAAAATAAACTAAAAATAAATACGAAAATTTCTTTCTGCTTTTTGCTATATTTGCTTCTTGTTTTCTTTCCTTTCTTGTGCGGAAAATGCGAGATCTCGTCTGCGTGTTGATGGCGGTGCGACCAAAGATGGGTGCGATGAGTGATTGCAGTATGAAATGGTGTCTTCTTGGCGCCTAGGGTTTCTCGAAACCCTTGGTTGAAACTATTTAGTGTTGGGCTAAAATGTTTTGGGCCTGGTTTGGGTTTTTAGGATTTGTAATTGGGTTTTAGGTAGGCTGTTTTAGGTATTGGGTTGGGTAGTCTATTTGGGTTTAAGTGGGTTGTAAAAATGGATTGTTTAAAGACATTGGTTTTTATTTATTATTTATTTTTTTCAATAAAATGGACCCGTGCAAAATGGGCTGACTACATCTGCTATATTAGTCGGCACTGTGTGTGCAATACCGAGACATCTTCGGTTTAATGTGATGGTATTAAGTGTGCGATACTATTGTAGCTTCAGCTAATTAAATGGCAATGAGTGTGCGAGTTCATCGAACGTTTAAAGAAGACCGAACGAATTATGGTTTGGAGCATTGAGTGGTAAATGTGATAGATAAATGTGTGATGGTACAGGTATGTACAGAACCTATGTGGTTGATGATATTGTGTATGAGATCAATGGATGAACATGTGAATGAATGATGAAAAAGAGATGGTTTGAGTAGCATTAGAAATGCTTGTTCATGAACTTATAGATATGGTGTGAAAGTGAGCAATAGTCATGGATGAGATTGAGTAGTGATGTGAATTGAACTAAGTGTTAGTTAATTTTTCATATTAATTTTGAATTGTTGAGTAATTGTGTTATATTACTTAACTTACTAAGCTTTAAAGCTTCGTGTGAAGTTTTTCTCTGTTTTACAATGTCATTAAAGCTAGCTTGGATCCGGGGATCGTCAACGACTCAATCACACTATCGGACATCTATTTTGGTACTTTTTTTGAAGTTTTATTTATGGTATATGGCATGTATAGGCTAGTGAGGTTGTGGAATGATTTTGGTACATGTTTTGTTATGTGAAAATAATGTATATGATGTGTATATATGGTCTTGTGTGAATGGCCAATATGGTATGCTTTGGTGAAATAGAAATGGCGTGCTTCATGCTTGATTTGGTAGTTAAGAATGGTGAATGAATTTGTATGTTAATTGATGTTGGAGTTGAGCATGTAGGGATGACCTAAATTGGGTGGCAATTTGGCCTTGGAAATGGTCTATAATTGTCCACAAGGGTGAGCACACGGGCGTGTGTCTCACATGTATCCATCACTGTCCTTATTCGATGCAGGTCAGACTTGCACATGGACCAGACACACGGGCGTGTGACAGGCCATTTGATTCAAGTTAGGGTTGCACACGGGCGTGTGACAGGCCGTGTGAATTTAGTTAGAGTTGCGCACGGGGTAAGACATGGTCTAAGTGTGAGGCACACATCTAACCACATGGGCGTGTGTCCTGTTTAAAATGAAAAATTTTCTAAGTTTTGTAAAATTTTTGAATGAGATCGATTTAGTCTCGAACCTTCTTTAAAGCATGTTTAAGGTCTCGTAGACCTACTGAGGGACTTTGTGTTGTTGATTACTATGATGTGTTGATGTGTGAGCCATGATGGTATAAATGTTATGATTTGACCTATAATACCTCGTAAATCCTAGTTCGGTGATGGATACGGGTTTTGGGTGTTATAGGAGTTCTATTAGCTAAAGGCATCTAATAGCTATGGAATATTACTTTAGAGGTCCTTATGTTATAATTAGACCATTATTAGTGTAAGTGGACAAAGATTGACATGTATAAATGAATTTTAATATTTTTATTAAAGGATAATTGAGTAATTTATGTAATTAAGTTAATAACATAAAATAAAATTTCAATTTTTGGTGCTTTCATCTTCTTCTAGCCGAAACTAAATAAATAAAAACACCATTTTTATGCTTTTGAAGGTTCGGTCATGGTATCTTGAGCATGTAAGTGATTTTTGATTTGGTTTTTAATGATTTCTATGTTTTTGTGATCGTTGCAGCTTAATCTAGCTAGCCTAGGGACTAATTTGCAAAACTGTTAAAGATTTTAGATGTTGTCATTAATGAATACATGAGTATTTTGATGTTTAATGATAGATTATGAATGTTTGATAATAGTTATACAAGTTTTGTTAAGTGAATTTTAGTGAAAATGCAAATTAGGGATTAAATTGTAAAATGTGAAAACTTTGTGGTTAAAATGTAAAATAAATGAAAAATATGGGCTACTAAGGGCATAATAGTAATTCGGATAGCATGGGTTAATATTGAATTTCATGAATTTGTGATTTTATGAAATAAGGACAAAATTGTAAAAGTTGTGAAACATTAGGGGCAAATGTGTAAAATTTCCTTAATGAGTGTTTTGGACTAAATTGAATAGAGATGATTAAATAAGTTAATTTTGATTACATATAAATCAAGGAAAGTGAAACTCGGATCTAAATCGAGGGAAAAACAAAGTTCTCGACTAATCAACCAGTTTAGCTGTTATTACGCCCGAGGTACGTTCGTATGTTTATAAGCACTAATATCATTAGGATTTAATGCTTTATATTTGAATTGTTGATGAATACAATTGTACGGAAGTATTCGATGAAAATTCAGGTATGTATGGCACTTAGTGTGCGAGATTGAGATAGCTTTGGGTATGTATGGCACTTAGTGTGCGAGATCAAGATAGCTTCGGCTATGTATGGCACTTAGTGTGCGAGACCAAGTCAGCTCCGGCTATATATTGGCACTTAGTGTGCGAGATTAAAATAGCCTCGGTTATGTATTGGCACTTAGTGTGCGAGATTTTGAGTATTCAACATTATTCCGAATAGGTATGAGTTCGTTACGGATTGGTACAGGTATGTACATGAATCGTATGAACATTAAATCAAAGAAATTATTAAGTTTGCATATAATCTTATGATTAAAGATGTGAAATGTTTGTTAGTTAAAAAGAGCTACATGTTGATATATTCAAATTATTGAATTGTGAATTTATAATTAGATTGAGTTGATTTCATATGAGCTTATTAAGCTATTAAGCTTACTTTGTTTTAATTTTTCGTGTTTTATAGTGAAATCAAGCTAGCTCGGATTCGGGGATCGTCGAAGGCTTCGTCACACTATCCTACTATCACTTTGGTACTATTGAGCTTATGTTTTGAGTATATGGCATGTATAGGGACTTTGGTCATTTTGGTTCATGAATTGATAATGAATGTAACCATTTGAGTTAGCTTGTTAATGTTCTAAGTTTAGTTTTGTATATTGCCATATAAGTTGGCTTGTTTTGGTATGTTTGAATTATGTATATATATGTAAATATATGGCTTATGTTGTGAGTTCATGGATAGGTATATGATGCTTGTGAATTATAAAGATTGTAGAGGCCAATTGGTTGAGATTATAGTAGTTATATGCTTGTGAGTTTGATGCTTAATGATGTATGTTTGGAAGTGTCTAACAAGTTAAATTGTGTATGTGAATTTGGTATAAATGGTATGGCATGTTTTGTGATTTGTGTGTATGGAGAATGTAAGTATAGAATGTGCGTGAATTATGTTTGAAATGGCTGGTTCAAATGATCATATATGCTATGTATTGGTGCCTTTGAATTTGATGTAGGTGTGCACAAGTTTGGGTGGAAAATTGGCTTGGTAAATAGTCTATTTTTGTCCACACGGGCAAAGACATGGGCGTGTGTGACACACGGTTATGAACACGGCCGTGTGTCCCCTGGTGTTGAAAATAAAACCAATTTAGTATGCTATACACGGTCTCACACACGGGCGTGTGACTTGGCCGTGTGACATAAGTCAGTATACCCTACAGGTTTGACACGACCTAGCACACGGCCTGGCACACGGGCGTGTATGGTCATTCGTAGGGCACATGGGCTAGCACACGGGCGTGTGTGTTGCCCATGTGACCCAAGTTAGAGAGTTACATGGGGTCAAACACGGGCTGGGACACGGCCATGCGTTCCTATTTTAAATGTCCACACGGCCTGTGACACGGGCTTGTCTGTTGGCCGTGTGAGACACACGGACGTGTGTCCTTTATTTTGATAATAATTTCTAAGTGTTCTAAGAAATTCCAAAGTTATCGGTTTAGTCTCGAACCACTCTTAGAGCATGTTTACAGCCTCGTATGCTTATATTAGGGACGATATGAATGTGTTGATTGATATTTGAATGAAATTTGGAAATATATGAGTAAATGTATGTGTAATTGTGTTATAAGTCCGGTAATGCTTCGAAACCCTATTCCAACGTTGAATACGGGTGAGGGGTGTTACAAGAGCAGCAGGAGCTATGGTACTTAAAGATATTTTGGAGACTTATTCGAGCAACTCAGGCTAACTAGTAAATTTTGATAAGTCGGGTACTTTTTTTAACTCAATTGTGTCCTAAGAAAACAAAGATGATGTGTGTCGAATCCTTGGAGTGAATTCCAGTATAAACCTGAAAAAAATATCTTGGCCTTCCTTCCATTGTTGGACCAAACAAGAAGAAAGATTTTAAAGATGTGAAGGAAAAATTTGCAAAAAGATTGAATAGATGGAGTTCGAAAGTGCTACCAATCAGAGGTAGAGAAGTTCTCATCAAATCAGTTTTGCAGGCAATACCAATGTTTGCAATATCCTGCTTTATATTTTCTAGTTCCTTTTGCAAAGAGATTAAATTCTTAATGTCTCGGTTCTGGTGGCAAAAAATGACAGGGAAAAAAGGGATACATTGGTGCATAAGGCAATCCCTATGTTATCTAGAAGAAAAAGGCAAAATAGGGTTTCGATCTATCAAAATTTAACATTGTTATGTTAGCAAAACAGGGCTGGTGGTTATTTGAGAATCCAGGCTCCATAGTTGCGAGGTTGATGTGGGAAAAATATTATCATAATTCAAATTTTTTGGAGGCTCCTTTGGGTTCAAACCAATTCTTGGTCTGGAGAAGCATATGGAGTTCAAAAGGCCTATTGAGATTGGGTCTACATTAGAGGATTGGTTCTGGGCTTTCGATTTTAATATGGCAGGACTACTAATTGTCGGGTCAAGCCCAAACAAGAGTTGTTACAGATCAGGTAGCAGAATTGGAACGTGTAAGTGACCTCATTATCCCTGGGTCGAACTGTTGGGATCATGACTTAGTTTTCTCGACTTTCTCAGAGGAGGAGGCGAAAATGATTATGAGTATTGCTTTACTTTTGACCCCTCAAATTGATAAGTTAATTTGGTCTAGAGAGCGTTCTAGAGTTTATTCTATGAGAAGTGGCTATAAAGTTTTGGTTGAGTCATAAAATTTGTATATAATTGAGCACAACACGTATAAACAAATTTGGAATTTAAATTACCCATCAAAATTTTTTATTTTACCGTGGAAATTTGCTTTCAATTTTATTCCTACACTACAGAATCTTCATTTTAGAAGAATTTCGTCTGAGAATCGATGCCCCCATTGTCAAAATTATAGCGAATCTAATTTGCATGTTAGTCGTGACTGTTATTTTGCGAAACAAGTTTGGTTAAAATTAGAGGTTCAATGGCCTGATGATGTTGCCGATACAAATTTTTTCGAGTAGTTATGCTGCTTTTTGAACATGCAAATAGGAAAAGAAAAGAAGACATAACAATTACAATTTGGGCCTTTTGGTTTTCCCGAAATAAACTATTCACGAAAGGGAATCGCAAAGTGTTGATGAGGTTGTTACCTTCATTCATGGCTACAGATAAAAGTATCGAGATCTAACCTCAAATTTAAAGCACCCAAACCCTCAAGAATGGTTTAATGGGCCCCTCCACCTCCATCTTGGGTAAAGATGAATGTTGATGCATGTTACTCGATTTCAAACCAAAAAGCAGCATTAGGTATCGTTATCCAAGACAAAATGGGTCAAATAATGGGTTCTTGTTTTAGAATTCATAACTTGTTTAGCTCGATATTTATGGTTGAAGCGGTTGCAGTACGTCATGGTCTCTAATTTACTTAACAAATGAGCTTTCTGCATGTTGTCCTAGAAAGTAATTTAAAGACTGTTATACTGAAATTACAGTCAAAAGAGGAGGATTATTCTGAAATTCGACTAGTTACCTGGGATGTGAAAGCATTATCTCGAAGCTTCTCAGCATGTTGTTTTAACTTCATCATTAGGGGAGGAAACACTGTTGCACATGCAATGGCAGCAGAGGGTTTGAAAAGCACAAAAGACCGATTCTGGGTTGAAGACGCGCCTTTAGGGGTCACCGATCTCGCAGCATCAAACTGTTGTTTCATAGAGCCGCCATAAGCTTCTACATATCTGGGTCTTGTTCTTTGGATTGAGGATTTTATTTATTTATCGAAGGATAACCTTAATATCCCCTCCTAACTCGCCCTCAATTAATGGATTTTAATTCTCAAGATGGGTTTTGTCGTTTGGTCTCGTAACTTGAAGGGATTTTTTTTGGAAGAGTTTTAGTCTTCCTTTTAGTTCCTTTGAGAATTATTTTCTTTTTTGATTATCACTTCTAATTACTTGTTTCAGATATATTTAATGGACACTTGTTCCCAGTCCTTTATTAATAAAATCAAACAAATTATTTTAAAAAAATACACGTACCAACTACTAACCCTTTATTTATTATCAAACAAATTTATTTAATGAATTTTTTAATAAAATTAAAATATTTTTACAAATTGAGTGAATCTTATTAGGTAAACTACAAAAATAATCATTTTATTTTTCTTATATTACATTTTAATCACTTATGTTTAAAATGTTACGTTTTATTCACTTATATTATCGTTTTGTTACGAAGTGGTCACTCTACCGTTAAGCCCCGTTACCTCCCTAATGGCAGTCCTACGTGACAGTCCGACTGAGTTTTAAATGTCAACTTGGATATCCAGTTGTTGGGATGAAAATAGGTTTTAATTAAATAAAACTTTTATTATTTCATTTACTAAATATTTTCAAAACTTATCAATAATTAATATAAAATAACGATTTTGAATAAACTTTTAAATGGATGGAAATACATTTTTTTTTCTATTATACTATTAAATTATTATTTGAAAACTCTTATAATTTAATCTTGAATTATAGCATAAATGCCCAGATATCTCCTAACATTTAACCCTGATCTGCACAAGCGCCAAGTGAGTATAAATGCACTGGGCGTCAATTGAGCATCCCTAACACTATACAATATACTCACAAGCGTCAAAATTTCCTTTGACACAGATAAAACTTTTAACATGCCATTAAATCCGACAATGTTTAATTTAACATTTAATATTTAGATATATCCCATAAACGTTGATTAACATCATTATTCACCAAGAACCATCAATCACATCACATCACATCACAAACACATGAATCATGTATAGTTCTTAACATGAAATTATAACTAATAACATTTAAATGCATAACTTCATTAACTTCATCTAACAATTCAAACAGTAGAAACAAAGACTTAAAAGCTATCCAAAAACACACTTAAACTTGACCCATAAGCCATGTTCATCTAAACATTTTCTTTTCCTTTTGAAATTTTACTTCTACTTGAATGGCTTTACACTTAACTATTGTTTCAAGCTATTAATTTAACTAAAATTCAACTTCAAGATGACTCACGACTTAAAAGAGGAAATCATGATTTTTTTTTTCTTAAAGAATTAAGGTTCCGTTTGTTTCAATGAAAATGATTTATTTTTCTAAAAAATTAATATTTTCTAGTGTTTAGAGAATCATCTAAAATATTTTAGTTATTTAATAGATTTCTTAAAATATTTCATAAAAGTTATAGTTATTTTCAATTAAATAAACATATATTTGAGATTTTCTTATTTTTTCATTGTTTAATTGAATTTACTTTTATATTTTACATTGTTTTTGCATATATTAAAAATATTATGTTAAATTCAGATTCGTTATAATGTCATTTTTAATTACATAACTACTAAGTGAGTATCTTTTATTTAAAATGTGACATCCACAAAATTAACAAAAAATTAACGATGTTAATAATTAGATTTGATTTTCAAATTTGAAAAGTAAAAGAACTAAATTCTTAAAAATAAAAATACAAAGACTAAATTACAAATCATGAAGTGTACATAGACTTATGACATATTTTAACTTTTATACTACAAAATATTTATAAATAATATATTTATAATTGTAATAAATATTTATTATTAAAATATTAACATTGAATATTTTCAATAATACGTGAATAATATTATTTAAAATTATTATTTTAAAATTTCACTAAAATAAAATTGAAATATTAAATAATTTATTAAAATAATAAATTATATTTATTATATTAATAATTTATTATATGACTAAATATAAATAATTAAATATGTATGTTTAATAATATTGACAAATATAATATTTTAAATATTTTAAAATAAAATTTATTATCAATATAATAATATTAATCTTAATTTAAATTAATTTTTATATAAAATAAAATTATCTATAAATGAACTTTTTCTAGAAAATGATTTACACTTTTCAAAATAGTAAGTCATTTTATAAGAAAAAGAACTTATTTTATCTTGACCTATAAATCTATGAAACAAACATAGGAAAATACAAAAAACATTTATCGTAAAATCTTTTACACGTAAACAAATAAACCATAAATGGAGGAGAAGAATGTGGAAGAAGCTTCTTAAAGATTAATGAAATAAAAACACATTCAATGGCTAGAATTAATTGATGGATTGGTTAGTAGGTAAACAAAATACTTAAGCATTTATTCCCATATTTGTCTCGAAGATCTCTAGATTTTTGAAATGATTTAATTTAAAAAATTCAAGTTTTTCAATACCGACAAAAAAAAACGGATCATTACAACAGTTAATATCTCAACAATAATTTTATTTCCAAGTGCGCGCTTCTTCCGACATCTACATCCACTTATTGAAAGGTTCAAACACTGCATACTCAATTGTCCAGATAGACATCACATACTTATGAACATTCTTATAGGAGAAGTACATGAATAAACTGTTAGTGGTAGTTTTCAAAGAGACCGGAAAATTGTTCATCTTACTTTTACCCTCGTAGAGTAAGAGGTAAAGAAGGTTTGGGTATTCTTTCTAAAATATTTACGATGTATTTTAATATTTGACTGAGTCATGGAACTCATAACTGCAGCGTGACATTTGAAAACCAAACCAAATCGTAAACATCTCATTTATTCCATATTCGACATATCGCCTAGAATTTTTACAGAAAAACTAAGGATAATCATAAACTACAATATGTTAATATCATGTTTTATGATTGTAGTTGCAATATAAAGACTTTAAAAGAACAAAGACATATGAAGATGTTCATAACCGGACTAAGACCAGAACTCTTTTTTTTTTTTTAAATAATTCTGATCTGGAACCCAATTTGAATGGTTTCATCGTTCACCCAATAGTGAAAAGACATTAAAACGGATGATACATAATTGCTTTAGGATTAATCCTCCCCTCTACACGACTTACGCTTCGTTTGGGTTCTACTGAGACCACGTTTCAAAGTTTTTTTAATGTAATCTCAGTCTGGATGATGAGCGTGAAATCCTTTTACTGCACCACAGATATTCTTTCCCACTAACCTTGTACCAAAATTTTGTGCTACATTTTGCAAAAAATTATAATTAAATATAAATAATTAACTCAATATAAAATCATATAATAGTGTTTACCAATTGAATATCCTTTTATTAGTCACAATAATGAATTTCAATTTCACTACACCGATAACTGTGGTGGCCAAGTAATCTCTAACTAAAGAATTTTTACGACCAAAGAAATCTGGTTTATTGATTCAATTTTGATTAGTAATTCAATAGCAGGAGAAATCTTTAGATTTTAGTGCGAATAAAAAATTCCAGAGCACTATAGGTACCAATACCCAATTGGGAGATAAGATGCGATTCAAGAGCTAAATGGCTTAAATATATTCTACGAAAACATTAAACAAAGTAATAAATTCATACATAAAAAACAAAAATGTCGAATGCCCTACTTCAATTAACCTATTTATTTAAAATATATCAATCTAAGATAAACATAGTATATTTTAAAGCTGATAAATAATATTAGTATGAGAAAATGAATATAACCAAACATCTTATAATGACCCGAATCAAATCGGAACAATGAACACCCTCAATAATAAAATATCCCTAAATGATTTCTCAAATTCAAATATAAAATCAATAACTTAAAAAACTAAGCTCACAAGAAGCAATAGGTTGTATATCATAAACAAATAGGTCAAGTTCCAAAGCTAAATCTTTCCATACACTTAATCAGTTACCAAAGCAGATAGCACTCTAGGATAAATGGTCTAAGCAAACAACCATATCCAGAATGGTATTGTCAAATAATTTTTGTTAAACAATCATACATTCCATTCCTTACTGTCTGCCACTGATCATTGCTGAGCGCATTGCACTCTTTGGGCACCACCATGCATGTCATCATCTTCCTCATAAGCCTCTTGAGCTGCTTGCGCCTGCTTCCTACGCTCTTCCTCGATGTTGACATCATATAGAGTTGTTTCCTCACACTCATCCAGCTCCATGTCTGTCAGCTGGACTGAGGTCCTCGAAGGTAGCACAGCCTCAAGTGCCTTGCACTGCTCAGGGGCCAAGGAGTCGGGAAAATCGACCTTAAACTGAATGAATAGTTTACCCCTCATGAATGGCCTTTGATACATAGGCATCCCTTCATCATTTATGGCCTTGAATTGATCTATGGTATACAAAACAAAAGTAAAGATCAATACCATATCACTTAACACATCAGTAAAAAGATCATCGTCAACTAACAAACGAGGGTTCATTAAACAAACATCAATTAGAAAGATCAATACCCACAAACACATGAACAGGGTTCATTTGAAGTCTGATGATAGCCATCAATACCACTCAAAAATATTGAAAATGCATACATTCATCATATAAATAAAAAATGCAGCAGTTTATGCAAGATGGCAGAAATTAGACACTTACCAGGCTTAATCACTTCACCAGGATGGGTCTTAATGAGAAGTTGCCTGCCATCTAGGTGGGTCAGTATAAACTGGAAGCCGCAAAGTGCCTCAGTAAGTGTCAACGTATGTTCTACAAATAAGTCATCACCCTTTCGTTTAAATTTTGGATGATCTTTCTCTTGGAGGACAAATACAATATCCCCAGTAACTGTGTCCGGCTGCAAACAATTAGCAAACAATCAAGTTAGCAACAGCAAGAAAGCTGGATTCAACGATGTGCAACAAAATGCAAAAGCCTATTAAAATTGCAAAAAAACAAAAAACAAGAGAGAAAATTTTCATCCTTACTGCTTCATCTGCTTCTCCAGGGAAAGTAATCTTCTGTCCGTTCTGCATACCCTTTTCAACATTAACTTCCAAGACTTTCTTCTCCTGAATAACCTTCTCACCTTTGCATTGGGGGCAACGGTCCTTATCGTTGATGGTCTCACCAGTACCCTTACAATCATTGCAAGGGTGCTGCATCTGTTGGATCATGGAAGGACCAAGGTGTCTGATGGAGACTTTCATTCCTGAACCTTGACAACCAGAACATTTCATTGATGCACCTGATTTAGACCCTTTCCTGCAAATTTTAAAACATTTTCTGTTAACATGGACCAAATAAAAACAGTCAAACCGCTATGCCACTCCACAGATGTTACTCAACAGAAGAACTCACCCCTTGCACTTGGAGCAAATTATGTTGCGTGAAAGAGAAAGCTTTTTGGAAGTTCCATTATAGAGATCTTCCAAAGAAACCTTTAGGGGATGAATTACATCCTCTCCCCTTCTTTGTCTTCGGCCTCGGCTGCTACCACCACCTGAACAAGCAACCAGGATTTTAGCACAAATCTTAACAAATTTTAATAATAAAAAAAAACTAAACAACAAGATAGAAACAGAGTATTAATTTGAAGCCTCACCACCAAAAGGATTGCCACCAAAGAAGGATTGGAAGATATCAAATGGATCATGGGCACCACCGCCTCCACCCATTCCTTCTTTAAGGGCGTCCTCACCATACTGATCATATATCTCACGCTTCTCTGGGTCACTCAGCACCTCATAAGCTTGAGCCAACTCTTTAAACTGAATTCCAAACACGCAGCACACAATCCTTATCAAATCGTCTATAACTTAAACACGACTATGAATGACACAATACAAACTGCCATGCCCAGTTTCTAGACAAGTCAAAACCCCAACATATTCTAAAATATTAACCCAAATTTTAACAATTTGCAAAAACACAACCATAATCTCAGAAGGAGAAATTGAACATACCCGAATCAGCCACATACCCTCATCCAAACACTCACATCCAAGTCAAAGTCAGAGCAACATAGCTCAAAATCCAGAATTTTAATCGTTTCAAAAACAAGCATAACCAAACAAGCTACTTTCTGTACAAGTCAACAACAGACATACAAAGAACCAAACCATTCTATAGCTAATGGGACTTCAATTTTATCAACCTCTCAACCCAATTGTTAACCAATTACTTAAAAAAAAGCATGAAATCCAAAAAAAAAAAAAGAACTAAATCAAAGCATAAACTAATAGATCAGCTCATAATTCGCTGACTCAACACGAAGAATCAACAAAACCAAACAAAACCAAGACGATTGAACCACAAAATCAACCCAAGAATCAATGAAAAAAATCAACCTTTTCAGGATCACCGCCTTTATCAGGATGATTCTTAATTGCAGCTTTTCTATAAGCTTTCTTCAAATCATCTTGGGAAGCGGTTTTGGGCACTCCCAATATCTCATAGTATTTAGTATTATCGCTTTTCTTTGGTGCTCTCCCGAACATTTTTTTGTCAGATCAGATCCTAAAATCAAACCAAAAAAATCAATAAATACCAACAAAAAATTAAGAACATAGAAGAAAAAATATGAGATTTAAAAGAGAGAGAACTGACAGATCTTGAAGAGATATGCGAGGGTTGAAGAGAGCCACAGGGCGCACGCGAGACGGCGAGATGGAGAGGAACACAGAAGGGCTTAAATGAAGAATACGTGTGGTAAGAGACCTATTTATATAATGGACTAATGGACGGTCCAGATCTAAAGTTGAAACTCTTTGGAGAGGTAGCTGAGAGGTGGTGTTTATTTTCACTCGCAATGGAATTTGGTATAGAAGGATCTAGAATTGTACCCTGCTTCACGCTTGGTATTGGTATTGGAACAAATAAATTAAATTGAAAAAAAAAAAAGTTATCTTGATCTCCTATCTATTTCTTTTGTAATATGTAAAATTATAAATTGAAGTGATATTATAATTCATTTATCACATTAAATTTTAAAGAATAACAAAATTTAATTTAATGGATTTAAAAACTATCACTTAGTTAGAATTAAAATTTTAAATTCAAAAGTTTAAAGATTAAAATTAATCAAATTAAAATATTAAATTTAAATTTATAACTTATACGGACTAATAACACAATTTAGCCCATATAAATCGAAATAAAAATTTCTTTTAATGAGTTTGAAATTCTATTAATTTTTTAATAAAATATTGCAACAACCTAAGCATTTAGATAACTTCTTATGGATTATTTTTCAAAATGTTAAATTGATTTTGTTTAAAATGTATATTTGAAATAATTTATTTATCTTTTAAAACTTTTAAATATGAAGATTTATTAAATAATAATAATAATAAAATTTAAGATAAAATAAATTGAAACCGACTCATAAAATAATTTATTATTTTGAATTATTCTTAAAACATAAATAGATTAAGAAGTCGAGGAGAGTTACCAACTTTTCAAAGAAAAATGCTGAAGGTAGATGGAGTTTTAGCGACGATAAACACCGTCATATGCCTATCGCAATTTTCGAAGACAATAATAATACCTACAAAGTAAATTTAGAAACTGAAAAGGACATGATTTGAACTTATGTCATCTAAATAACAAACAAATTATCCACTCCAAACTAGCCTTGACACGATAAAATTTAATTTAGTTGAATTAAAAATTAAATATTTGTTCAATTTAACAAATGATGGTTGACACAAATAAATATATGATAATTTTTTTTTGTCCATTTTGCAATCAATGTTAAATGTTTATGGTTGCCCTCTTAATAGTATCAATCTCCAACATTTTTTCTATTTTCTCTTTAAACATGTAATTTTTTATTTCTTAAGGTATTTATTAGAGTGAGACTAATAATTAATCTTTTACATTCTGTAAATTTATTAAGGGTAAATATTGGTAACAAGTTTTAAAATTAATCCATACCCAAAATAGAGATTAAATCCTCAACCACTAATTACAATACATTAAACACTTATTGATAACATATTACCGTTTTAGTTTCAATAAATATGATCACAAAATGATATATAATTAGCCCATAGACCATAGTTAAGATAAGATAACTATTAACAAGCCTCTATTTTGAGTGACAAATAGATTTGAAATTTAAAATTCGAATTTAAGTAAAAGAACTCAAATCCTTTCCGTTATCAATATATTTTATATTTAAAATAGAAAAATAAAATCAAAATATCTATTTTATATTTAAAAGAAGAAGGATAGTGTTTAGTGTTTTTTAATTTTATAGTCGATTAAGGATGTGACAATTGTCCTACTTATTTATATATTTAATTTTTTATTTTTATTGTATTCTATAGGATACATGTCATACATTTAACTTATTTGTAGAGTCTAAAAATTTCAGTGCACAAATAATTTTAAATTCTGTAGGATACATGTCACACATTTAACTTATTTGTAGAGTCTAAAAAATTTCATCGTGCACAAATAATTTTAAGGTAAAGTATAAAAATGGTCACTAAAGTATTGCCCGCATTCTATTTTGGTCATTGAATTTTTAATATTTTTCTATTTTGGTCACTAAACTATACAAAAACAAATATTTTCATCATTGAATGTTAACAATAGTTTGAAATTTGACGAAAGTTGTAATAGCCCAAATTTTAGTGATGTCAAAAAAATAGTTGTTCAAGACCACCAAATCTGAAAATGAACTCGTAGACTATATTATTTAATATTTACGAGCCAAATGTAGCTTTTAAAATATTTTTAAAATAGTAAATTGTGTTTTATAAAGATTTATTTGGTCAAGAATCGAGAAAAAGAGGTATCGAGATCTCGGTGTTATAAACCGAGTCATAAATATTTTTATGAATATTTACGGAATGTCAATAAGGTAGTATTAAAATTTCGTTAGAAAATTTTGACGTTTGTGTGGTTAATTAAATAAAAAGGATTAAATTGAAAAAGGTGTAAAAGTTGCTAGAAGGATTAAATAGATTAATTGTCAAATGAGGAAGGACTTAAAGTGAAAATAAGCCAAAGGAGGTATTTTGGGCGGCAATAGCTGAGAAAAATCAGGAAATGGATGAAATAAGGGCAAAATTGGAAAATTGCCAAAATTAGTTAAATAAAAATGGGACCAAATTGGAATATCTAGAATTCTCGTCATTTCTCTTTATTTTCTTCAGCTGAAAAACAGCCATGGGAGAGAGTTTCAAGCTGGTTTTCAAACTCAAGCTTCATGTAAGTTTAATTCTTGCTTTCTCCTTGAAATTTCTATGTTTTTGGACTTTTACAATTGGATCCAACTTACTATGTCATTAGTTTTTGATTCTATAGCTAATTTTTAAAGTTGACTTGGATTAGTGCTGGAAGAATATAATGAATAAATATTGAATTGAAGCTTTAATTTTGTTATATGATGATTTTATTAAGTAAAATTGATGGAAATTGACTTTAGGACCTAATTGTGAAAGAGTTAAAATTAAGGCCTAGTGTTAAAATTCTAATTTTCAAAGGTTATGAAGTAGTTTAAAATGATAGAGAAAAGTATTAAATGAGAAAATTAGCTCAATTGAGGGGTTAATTGAGCAAGGATTGAATTGTATGAAATGTGGAATTTGGGACAAAATAGAAATCAACATGTTATACTAAAGCAGTTTTGGACAGCAGCAGTTGTCTAACTTTGAAAAATCACCAAAAATGGTATAGATTGAATTAGAAGTTGAGTAAGGTATAGAATTAAAGCTTGTTGAGTCTATTTTCATATAAAAGAAACAAAACAAGTAAAGGAAGTCTACATATTGAGATATTTAAATTTTTGTAAGACTGGTTTAGAACAACTTCGTGATCCCCTGTTCTTACTTTAGAAATTCGCTGAAAATTGTACAAAAATAATTATGAGTTATAATTTATATGTTTGTATTCCTTAGTGAGTCTATTTTCATTAAAAATAATCAGAAACACTATATGAAAATCGTACTATGAGATAACTGATTTTTAGTGAAGAGAGGTCAGAGCTGTCAGACTGTGTAACAGGGGAGAACTTAACTAATAAATTGTACCAATTGGCTAAGCCAATAATTCTAGAAAATTTATGGTATTAAGATATGTGAGTCTAGTTTCAGGAAAAATTAGCGGTTTGAAATTCAGAGCTCTGTGGCTCAAGATAAAAATAATTTAGTGACTATAACACAGATGGACAGCTTGAACATTCACATGAGTAAATAGTGAAAATTATAGAAAATGTTACTTACAAGTGTGTTGTTTATACTAAGGATGTGGATGGAGAGGAGGAGGAGGAAAAATAATATATGAACGACTTGTGTATAAATTGATTACATGCTCGATTATAATTGATAAATGTTGAATTAGAAATGATACAATGTTTTATTTGGAATATTTATTATGAAATTATGATTATCGTTATAATACAAAGATTGAACTTGTAAGTTTATATGGCTAAATTTTAGTAATCATTTGTTAATTTTATGAACTTCATGATGTGTTATTTCATATGTATTGATGATAAAATCGTGCATAATGTAAAAGCATGAAAATTGAATAAATGATCGAATTAAGCACTTGACCAAATGACAAGACGAATTGATAGAAAAGACCATGGTTGAACCATGGCAACAAGTGATAAGTGATAGCTCGGCCACACTTATCTGATCAAGGACAAGTGGATGTGAAAAGTGGCGACTTGGCCACCGATCGGTGAAAAGTGGTAGCTTTGGCTACCTGATCAGTGAAAAGTGGTAGCTCCAGCTACCTGATCAGTGAAAAGTGGTAGCTTTGGCTACCTGATCAGTGAAAAGTGGTAGCTTTGACTACCTGATCAGTGAAAAGTGGTAGCTTTGGCTACCTGATCAATGAAAAGTGGTAGTTTTGGCTACCTGATCAGTGAAAAGTGGTAGCTTCGGCTACCTGATCAGTGAAAAGTGGTAGCTCCTGCTACTTGATCAATGAATAGTGATAGCTTCGGCTACAAGTGACAAGTGATTTCCGTGTAAGACCATATCTGGGATATGGCATCGGTGTGATACGTGTTTAAGATGTAAGACCATAGCTGGGCTATGGCATTCTAGTGAAAAGTGATGAATTGACGGATAAGTTCATGGTTTCACCATGACATAATGATAGTGAAGATATAAGACCATGGCTGAGTTATGGCATTCTAGTAAAAAGGCCACAGCTATGTTATGGCATCAGTGATTATCAGTGAAATTGAAGGCATACCGGTGCAGAACAATTTCGTAAGACGTTCACTAATTTGACGAAGTTGGTAAGTGTTATATAGAATTATGTGATATAAGGAAATATGAGTTGATGATACATGAACATAGAACTTGGTTGATGAATGAGTTCGTTTGTGATTATATATTTGTACACCCTTGAGTGTACTATCCGTATGAAATGGTATTCCGAATGAGTTAATGAGAAGAGTTCTAATATGACATAATCTGAATTCGAAATGAAATATTATGAAAACGTACTTGGAATGCATTGGTATGTCTTGTGTATGTTATTTGAGTTCATAATATGGAAAGTAAATGTATGTGAAAATATGAAGTGATGATATCTCATACATGGAATTTATTAGTGGATACGTACATCCTAATGGATTTTAGAGAACATTGAAATTGGCTCAATAAGTGATTTGTCAATTTAAATTGTGATTAAGGTGAAGAGTTAGTGAATTGCATGATTATGAGTTGTTACATGTATTTGTCAAAATACGAGGAAATGATGGTAATTTATACATGGAAATATTAGACTATAATATATAAAACATGGAATGTGTTTGATAAATGTGTTCATTCACAATTATAGAATTTTTGCATCTCAAGTGCACTATATGTGTAAAGGTGATGTTTCAAATGATTTGATAAGTAAAACTCAAATATGAAGTAGTTTGAAACCAAGACAAATTGTTATAAAAATGTATATGAAATACAGAGGTGCGATTGTTATATGTTATATGAATACATAGTATGAAAAAGTATAAGTACAAGAGAAATTTAATGAGAATTGAGCCCATATACGTTTCTTATTATTTATATGAAGTGTACGACTAACAAATCGTATTAAGTATAAGGCTTAGTTGAATATCTTAAGTTGGTTTTTGTATGTATTAAACGTGGGTGAAGAATAAGGATCAAATGAGTGAGAAATATGGCTTGAGAAAATAGCCTAATTTGTGAAAATTAACTTTACTACACGGCCTAGCAATACGGGCGTGTACTAAGGCTGTGTGACCCAAGTTCCTTCATAGATGCAAGTCAGAGAGTTATACGCCCTAGAGGCACGGCCATGTGAGCCACACGGGCGTGGGACCCTTGTAAATGAGATAAAATTTAAAGATTTTACGAAAAAGTTTATACGATTCTAATTTAGTCCCGACCCAATCCCAATGCATGATTTCGACTTCAAGGGTCCGTTAAAGGAACTTTTATAATCAATTTTGATATTTGACCAATAAATGGTTTAAATAATCTGTAAGTGTTCCGTACTATTTGGTAATGCCTCGTACCCTGTTCCGACGTAGAACACGGGTAAGGGGTGTTACAAAAGTGCTAACATGGGCTTCTTTATTGGTCTAATAATAAATTTAGCCCTCAATATTTACACATTCTATCAATTTGATCTTAAATATAAAACTTCAACAAATTTAACCTTTAATGTTTACAAAATTTGTCATTTAAGTTTGAATTAAAAAAAATCAATAAAGTTAGCCTCAACATTTACAAAATGATAAATTTTAATTTTTAAAAAATTTGTAAAATTTTTAAGAAACAAACGCCAAATCTAGTGTAATAAGTGTAAAATATTATTACTAATTAAAAGAAAATCCAAAGAGTCGTTGACTACATCACAACCACAACCATAAAAAAAGCACACGTAACTGTAATAGTACAAAAATGAATGAGAAAGTCAAGTAAAATCTCAAACAATCAATCTTATCAATCTATCTTTTCAAGACTTTTAATGTAAACTAAAAATTCTTTTTTTTTTCATTGGATTTAAATTATTATTTGCCATTAAAACACTATCAATTTTAGTATGTCTCATTGTTTAATCTTCACAAGAAATTATAGAAACATAAGGGTTGGTTTGTTTGTCAAGAAAATATTTTTCGGAAAATAATTTTAGAAAATGATTTATGAAAATATTTTTAGTGTTTGGATAAATTTATGTAAAATATTTTCATTGTTTGGCGATTTCAAAATATTTTTCAAAAAATTGTTTTTACATATATTAATAAATTTATATACATATGAATAAAATTTTATATTTTAAATTATTTTTACATATATTGCAATGAATAAATAAATCAAATTAAATACATAATAATACTCAATTATTAAGTAAGAATATTAACCGTCATAAATTGAAAACAACCAAAGTCAAATAAATTATTTGTAATTGTGTTAAAAATTAAAAATAATGATTGAATAATTATAAATTAGCTTTCAAACCACAATTAATACTAGAAATTAATAATATTATCCAAATTATATTAGAAACAAGGATCGTATGAACAAACACTAAGAAGTTCCTCTATTGAGCCAACCTCTTGTCAAGCTTTGAACAGCTTAGAGCCACGAATGGCGCTCTCCATGAGCGGAAACAAGCTCCAACTTAGGATATAGGTAGAAGGAACTCGTAGGCATCTAACAACAAGATCTAGAAGACCTTCAATTAATCCGGATATATTAACCAAGGTTTCATCGAATCCAAAAATTCTTCAACGACAAATTTTACTATGTCAACCTCAAAGATGGAATATGCAATCTAAAAGAGCAAATTTATAACTTGTGTGTAAGAACCAAATCAATCGTTTTGGACTTCGAAGTAATGCATTAATCAATGTTCAGTTAGATCATAATTTAAGTAGAAACACTATATTTGTGTTCAGTAGCATTTGCAGCACAATTAGCATCGATTATTTTTTTCAGGAAAGGGGGATTAGCATCAATGACATCATCAAAAATCATGTTGCTAGTCAATGTCATACCAAAGAAAAAGAAGTAGCAATCATACGTAAGATGAAGGTGAAATAAACCCATACATTAAATTTAAAAATTTTCCCATAAACAAGAAAAAGTGTTCCATAAGACACTAAAAGGATATTGAAATTATTGTGAAAGAAATTAACCACCAAAGCATCGGTAACTCATCACATATGTTGGAGTAAAAATAGATTTTCTTTTTCTTTTTCATAATCAACAAGGCCTGTTCCATATTTCTATTAGATTGAATCAACCACCAAGCAAACATACCAACCACTAAAACTCAGTAAGTTAAACAATGAGGAATAATCTGTGGATTCATCAAGTCGATAAGGCATTGACTCAAAATAGATTGATGTGCCAGATACTCGTCTTTTAGGAGTCATAAATTTATGTGACAAATGTCCTCCATGAGGTAAGTCCAAACCCTATACCAGTTATATTAAGAAATCATTGATTTGAGTACCATCTAGCAGAAAAACACTAATTTACGGTAGCTAAAACAGGCAGAAGAATATTACCATTATTCGATCATGTGGATTAAGAGTAGCTGTATAAACCTCAAAGTTTGCCGAAGAGCCAAACAACGATTGAACATTAATGCCCCACTTCTTTTCATCCAAATGAAATATTGCCAAAGCCCTCTTCTGGCAAAGTATTTCAAGTTCATCAATGTACTCATTGCCACCATAGTACCTGTAATAAACAAAAAGATCATTGGCTACAATCAATTAAATCAAAACCAAAAACAGAATTAAACCTCTTTTCACTTTGGTCAATTATACGTAGTATATACCTTTTAGTCCTTTGGAATATTTGTTTGTAAGGCATGACCCGACTGCCTCCATCACAACACGGGATGTAAAATTCTCAGAGGTTATAAGCTCAAGGCCATCAATCTGCCCCCTTAAAAGACACAATAACAGAAGCCTCTCAGTTTACAAATTATAGAACCATAAATTTCCGTTATCAACATCCACGAGATAGTCAAGCATTGAACATTGCTTCTCACAGAAATGCAAAGTCTTAAGCAGCTAGCAATTCTAATTTCAAAACACTGCAATTAGTAAAAGACCTAAACTGAAATTTCTTCATCCAAAATTGTATTAGGTAGTACTAACCACAACAAAAAGGTTTTTCTCAAATCTATAATCTATAATAAAAACCACACAAACACCTGAAAAAAAAAAGGAATGCAACTTCAATTCTGAATCAAATTCACAACAAATTAAAAAAACAAAAAGAATCAAAGAAGAATTAAAACAGATTAAGTAAGCCTTTCGAAGTGAAACAAATCTAAACAAGTTAAAAAGAATAAAAAAAATGAGAAGATTAAAACAAGTTAAGATTATCACTTCGGCTGTCTCGGTGCGATTCAAATCAAAATTCTAAAGTTTAATTTTCAGTGAAATGGAAAAGATTGATGCAGATGGGGAGGGTGACTCCAAGTATATATGCCGACTAGTGGTGTAGTAACCATTTTGACAACGAAAGGTGAAGATGAGGAAAATAAAAAATGAATGTTGGCGTCTGGTGTTGAGAATCATTGTTGGCTGACGGCAAGCAGAAGATCGGGGTGTCAAGGATGGGGAAGGGAAGGGGAAGGGAAAAGGAAGATTAGGTGTTTTGTAATTCATTTTAAGTTAGGAAATTTTTTTCAGCCAAACAAACACTAGAAAAGGCTGAAAAGCTTTTCCAGAAAATAATTTTATGGCAAACAAACGGAGCCTTATATTGCGTTTTTAAGAAATCGGGAACCTCGTTTTGCTAATATGAGTTTACACCAAATTTTATTATTCTACTCGTGGTTTATTTGTGGTTCTTTTTTTAGTTTCTTGTGCTTGAAAAATGGTTCAAAAAATATCTTTTTTTGGTGCCTGAAAATGGGTATTAATGATTTTTTAGTACTGTTGTTTTCTTGAATAGAATAGAGTACTGTTGTTAGTTGTGTATAAAGTTGTTCAAATTTGTATGTTTTGCCAAAGGGTGAGAGAATCAAAGACATTTGCTATATTAATTCCAAGGTCTCGCCTTGTTCTGGGATTAACTCAAAGTTGAAACCTCGTTTTAAAGTTGAGAGATTAGCCAGTGGTGATGATAATTATTCTTTCTTTCTTTTTTTAATTTAATTTAGACTTGGGTGTTGGGTTTTTTAAAAAAGTTTACAAAATTTAAAATTTAAAAATTATTATTTTGTAAATGTTGAGAGTTAAATTTATTAAATTTTGTTAGAATTTGAACTAAAATAATAAATTTTATAAACATTAAAGGCTAAAATTGTTAGTTTTTTATTTAAAATCAAATTAATAAAATGCGTAAACATTGAAAGGATAAATTTATTATTATACCAATAAAAATCCCATATAAATATTTTCATATTTGATTTTGTATAATTTAATATAAAAACTTAAAAATTTAGTAAGCAAAATACAATGCGAAGGAGTACTTTAGTATCAAATTCTATACATTACCCATAATTTTCCTTAAAAATCCCTAAAGGATAACTTGACACGTTAATAAGTTTCTTTTAATATTAATTTTTAGGTTTTCCTTTTAGCTTAAAATTTCTAAAAATAAATTAGAATTTAAAAAATAGTTTTAATGATTATTTACTTGTTAGAGTTTTGATTAAGGTTTATTTTGATCCACTAAAAATTAAAAATAATTTATTAATTAATTTTAGGTAAATTTTACAACTAGTTATCCAAATATTAGTATGTTTCTATCTTGATCACTAAACTATAAAAAATTTCAAGTTCATTGTTAACGTTTCAGATTATTTTTGTTTTAGTCGCTTCCCGTTATATGGTTAACGGAATGATGATGTGGTCATTTTTTTGATTAGTATAATAATCTATCTAGTCCTCAATATTTATATATTCTATCAATTTAGTCATAATTTTAAATAATTCAATAAGTTTAACCCTCCGTATTTATAAATTCTATCAATTTGATCCTCAAACACACATATAATATGCTGTCATTGGTAGGATTTGGAATAATCTCTTGTAACTTAGCATTTTGTTCCTTCTTGTTCTTGCATGCCTTTAATTGAGTATTGTTTTCTTTCTTCTTTGTCTTCTATATACTTGCAACTTTCGTAGTTAATCCAGCATTGTTGCAACAATACCAGGGTGTTTTCACAGGTATTGCAGTTTCACAGAACAACCTTGAAGTTAAACGAAGGAAAACAGACAAAAAGTATGATCATTTATTAAAAATTAAATTAAGGTTAAACTACCTATTTAGCCACCGAGTTTATCCGTATTCCTATTTTGGTCACTCATTTCAAAAACTTGTTATTTTAGTCACCCTTTTGAATAAGTTGTCAATTTTAATCACTCTCATTCAGGGGCGAAGCAAGAACATTCTTTTAGGGGGGCCGAAACTAAATTGTAATTTTTAATAGCTCATATTTTTATAATTTTTAAAGGATTAAATCAATTTTTATTATTTTTAGGGGAGGTCAAAGGGAAATTTTACCTTTACTAATTTAAATTCTCAAAATTTTCAAAGGGCTTAGATGGACAATTTTCCATTTTAGGAGGGGCGGCTTGATACACCATTGCTCTGTTAGATAAGTTGTCAATTGTAGTCACTCTACCGTTAAAATGGGTTTGACTGCTAAACAAAATGTTAACGTTGCTTGGTATAATAACAAAATTATCCTCAATATTTAACCATTTTATTAATTTAATCTTGATTTTGAAAAAGATACTTGAGATATATATGCTAATGGCTCTCCGTCTCACACCATTTAGCTAGTACCCCATATGAAGATCACCTAGGCAGTCCCTCATCTTACATCACCTGGCTGGCCAACCACTCGGGTGCCTCGTCCTCCAAGCCACTCGCTTTTAGAGGGAATGCACTCACCTCTAGGAGTGGACCACCAAGGGACCATTGAGGCGTAATAACCTTGTATTACCACAACAAAGAGAATGTCAAGGCAGTGTTATACATGACGGCAACCGACCTACCACTTGGCCTACCACATGAGTGGACCACCACTCGTATTGTTTGTCAATGCATTACCAAGCATGGGACCTACCCCTATAAATACCTTCCATCACGATGAAGAAAGGATCTTTAGAACCTCTCAACAACCCTAAGCATTTGCCTACTACGCTTACCTTCCTTTGCCTTCAAACCTTCCTCACTCCTTTCCTTCTCTTGTCCTTTTTCAACTTTCCACCTTTTTAGGTGAATCAGTTTCTTTTGCACCACCACATTCTCCTTATGTGTCAACAAATATATACTAATAAAAAAAAAAAAGAGATTTTTTTGAGTTATTTTTAATTTTTAGATTCAATTTTTTAAAAATGATATACTTAAAGCATCCATATGTATGTTAACTTGGAGTCAATTTGTATGATAAAACCATATTTATTATATGTTTGAACAATATATTTAAAGTAGTTGATAATTTAACCACGGAGTTAGGTGAGATGGTAATGGTCTCTCCTACCTTAACCAATAGTTGAAGGTTCGATCTTTGCCCTATATATAAAGCAACTTTAAAACTCGTGATCAGATTCATCCCTTAATAAACTTACAAAACATAAAATATTAATTATTTGGCTGTTCTAATATATATAATGAGAAACAAAAAAAAAGTAGTTGGTAACTTAAAAGTCAATTTAGAAGTTAGAGAAACAAGTAAAAATTGATTTTATTAATTATTTGGTCAAATTTTACTATAAGTCCCTATACACCACATAAGTGGTGTATTAAGTTTATATAATTTAATTTGATCAATTTTAGTTATTGTAATTTTCAATTTTGAAATTTCAGTCTTAACTAAATATTAGCAGATTAAATTCATTTGGTTAAAATTTACTATTAGTCTTATACTAAGCCTAAAGTTATAGATTTAGTCCATATTCTCCAATTAAATAAATTATTAGTCCCTATATTTTTTAATTTCAAAATTTTAGTCTGGGCGTAAATGAAAATCTTTAAATCAATAACTAACTTTTTTATGAGTAATATATGAAAGCAACATGATAACATTTTGAAAATAGTAAAATTTAACTTAATGAATTTAACAATTACTATTTGGTTAAAACTGAAATTTAAAATTCATAAAGTACAGGACTAAAAATTGCCAAAGTAAAATACAGAAAGACTAAATACACGACTACAAGGACTAATGACAGAATTTAACCTAATTATTTTTACCATTCAAATTAAATAATATTATTTGTTGAATATTCGCATCTACTTAGCGAACGCATGCAGAGTTTGTCGCAAATGCCGCGTCGCATGGCACTAGCAGAAAGTCCAGGCGAAAGCATTCATAAATAACAAAACGAAGAACATACAACGGCGGCCCATTCCCAAACTTCTAAATCTTTCCTTAATAATTCTAACAATGTTTTCTTTCCATCTCTAGATGTTCAACCACCCAATACCCTTATTCAGAGTCCCTCGCAATGGCGTCATTCCCTCGCCTTATTCGCCTTTTCGGCGACACCCGAAGCATTTCCAAAGGCAGAGCACTCCACGCCAAGATCATCATATCTGGGATGCCCCGAGATATTTACACTAACAACCATTTGCTAGCAATGTATGTGAGATTCGACCGTATTTTGGATGCACGTAAAGTGCTTGAAGAAATGCCTGAAAGAAATGTCATTTCCTGGACTGCGTTGATTTCGGGATATTCTCAAGTTGGTATGCCGGAAAAGGCCCTAGACTGTTTCAGTTTGATGATTAATGATGGCGTGGAGCCAAACTATTATACTTTTGTTAGCGCTGTTTCAGCTTGTGCTAGCTTAGGTGATGGTAGAGCTGGGAAGGAAGTTCACGGCAAGATTTATAGGAGTGGGGTGGATTTTAGTACACCTGTTAGTAACAGTTTGATTAATATGTATGGAAAATGTGGGTTGCTGAAGTCAGCTCAGTTGGTTTTCGATGCAATGTTGTCGCCGAATTCAATTTCTTGGACTTCACTTCTTTCTTGTTATAGTCAACAAGCAGAAAACTTGAAGAGTTTGAATATATTTTTGAAGTCGAGAAGGGTGGATGTGAAAATTAATGAGTTTGCTTGTGCAAGTGTTTTGAGTGCATGTGCAGGATTGGAAGACTTGAAGTTTGGAATGCAAATACATTGCTTGGTGGTTAAATGTGGACTTGAGTTCGAAAAATTTGTTGAGACAGGGTTGATAAGTGTTTATGCAAAGTGTGGAGACCTGAACTTGGCTTGTCAGGTGGTTTTGGAGGTAAACCAATCAAAGTTGGCTGCTTGGAATTCATTAATTGGAGGCTATGTTCAACAAGGCAAAAGAAGAGAAGCAATTGATATTTTTCTTAAGCTGCACTCTTCAGGAATCAGGCCTAGTGAAAGAACATTCTCTTCTATTCTTGGAGCCATCGCTGATGCAGAAACTATTGAACTTGGGAACCAGCTTCACACTTTGATCATTAAAATGGGATATAGTTCATTTTTAGTTGTCAGAAATTCCGTGCTAGACTTTTACTCAAAATGCGGGTTTCTCCTAGAATCATTGAGAACTTTTGAAGATATTGATGAGCATGATACAGTCTCATGGAATTCTCTGATCTCTGGGTATGTTCGGTCAGGTCAATATGAGGATGCCATCAAACTCTTAAAAAATATGTTATTTCAAGGATACAAACCCAATCTTTACACATATTCCATCATTTTGAGTATATCTAGTGATTTCCCAGCAATTGAATGGGGAAAGCAGACACATTGCTGTATCATTAAACCTGCATTTGATTCTAATGTCTTTGTTGGAAGTGCCCTTATAGACATGTATGCAAAGTGTGGGGTACTGAATGCTGCTCGAGAAGTTTTTGATTCTCTAACTTCAAAAAATTTGGTTTCTTGGAATACTATGCTTACAGGGTATGCTCAACATGGATTCGTGAGAGAAGCACTAGAGATTTATAGTATGATGCAGAGAGGTAATGTCAAACCTAATGATGTTACTTTCATTGGATTATTATCTGCTTGTGCTCATGCTGGTCTTTTAAAGGAGGGTTTGTCCTATTATGGTTCCATGACTAGGGACCATGGTATTGCTCCAAGGCTTGAGCATCTAGCATCAATTGTCAATCTTCTTGCTCGTAAAGGAGAAACTAGAAGAGCTTATGAGTTCATAAGGAGCTTCTCTATGGAGCCAAGCAAGGTGGTTTGGCGATGTCTTTTATCGGGCTGCAAAATCCACAAGGACCTAGTCTTAGGAAGACTTGCTGCAGAGAAAATTTTGAGTATTGATCCAGAAGATACTTCAGCTCATATTATGTTATCGAACATATACGCAGAGGCCAAAATGTGGGATAAAATAGCGGAATTGAGAATAATCATGAAGGAGAAAGCAAGGAAGAAAGATACAGGATGTAGCTGGATAGAATCGAAGAACAAGATGTATTCTTTTTCTTCAAGTCATTCTACAAAATTTGAAGGGGTCGACCTAATTCAAGTTTTGAATCAATTGACAGTACATTTGTCTGATGCAGGATATTTTCCTCATACATCGTTCTATCTTTCACAAGAAAGAGCTTAGGCTGTGAACTGGAGAAACGTTTACTGCTATAACTTTTCATTCTATCAGGTGTATCTTATTTATGGTATACACAGATTTGGAAAGACTTATACCAGGAGAAAAAGGGCAAAAACACGTGAAAGCAGAGATATTTCATTAATTATGGCTTAAACAATATGCAAGTATTCTTGTGCATACAAAAGATTGACTTATCAGAAATTAAAATTGTCTGAATCAGATTTTGTCATTCCATGCAGAATGATGTAAATGAAGCAACTTGGTAAAGCTTTCGGAATATGGTGCTCACTATTGATGAACAGACACTGGTTGAAGTTTAGGCAGCGGCATAGCTGGTTGTGAGGTTGATTAATGTACTCTGGAGTTTGTACTCATTAGTTCCATGGGGTAGCCTGAAAAGTGCATCTAATTCTTGGTCCTACCCGTACGATCTCTTTCTTCTCCACACTTGAGCTTTGGATATTGTTGGAGAGCGTAAGCTTATAATTTCTTGTTCTTTCAGTCTGAGCTAAAAATTATGATTCAAGCTGTTGTTGAAAAGTGCAGGAAAAAGTAGAAGATAGACTAGAAGCAGAAAATTTGGCAAATTTTTGTTACATCAGATGAGCAATATTCATATCAGTTTGAACACTAAACTATGGAGAACAACTTTCAAGAATATCAAATTTTGCCTAGAATCTTGGAACTAGAAAGTTCCATTTCAGTATTTCTTTCCTTTCAAATTATGCGTTTATTGCTCCCTGGACCAATTGCTGTTTTTCATAGTAGAATGGTCAATCTGGGCCATGTATTTTGTTTTAACCATATGCATATAAGCACGGTTGAAAAAATCAGATTGGATTTAGTCAATTCAACCGAGAACTAATGCTTAGTCAATCGGGTACATGTTATAAAATTGGAAGTTTAGAGAACCGATGAAAAACGGGAAAAAAATGGTTTAAACTGTGTTTTTTAAGAGTAAACTACATCCAAGTCACTTAATTATTAGTAAGTTTATATTTTGATCATTTAACTTTAAAAAGTTACAAAATGATAATTAAATTATTCAAAAGTTTTTATTTATTTTACTGAATTATTTAAAAAATATTTATTTAAATCACTGGATTGTTTTTTTTTTAAAACCTGACTAGTGAGTTTTTAGTGACGATTCGATGATTGGTATGATGGATTAGTAACTATCAATGAATTGAAGAACATACTTAATTTGACGGTTAGCGTCGAAGATCGAAAAAGAAAATTGTTTAGATTTTAGTTCATAAATTCTTGATGTTTAAAGCTATTTTTTTTAAGAAAAATTGAATTGTGGAAGATAGAAGAATGAGAGCTTTTGATTGGTGCAAGTGATGAGAACTGAAAAGGTCATACAGGTTACAACAAAGATTTTAATAGTCTAACAACTTAAACGTAAACTTTTGAATAATTTAGTGACTATTTTTGTAACCTTTTGAATTTGAGTGATTGAAATATAAATTTATTAATAATTTAATAACTTGAATATATATATATATATTTAAATTAAAAATTTATGCAATGAGAATTCCACCTTTAATCTAATGGATATATATTAAAAGACCTTATAGTGCATATCCTTTAGTTAAACATATATTTTATTTTAAGTACTTAGTCATTTAGTTAAATATACATTTTATTAAGGTAAGCTAAACCATGAGTCACTAAATTATGGATAAATTTTCATTTTAGTCACTTAATTAAAAAAAGTTACAGTTTGATCACTAAACTATTCAAAAGTTTTCATTTAAGTCTTTGAATTATTCAAAAAAATTATTTAAGTCATTAGGTTATTAAGTTTTTTTAAAGTTTCGCCGGCAAGCTCTAAGCGATGATTCGACGATCGGTATGGTGAATTAACATTTATCGATGAGTAGAAGAATATGCCTTAAATCCAAGTCGATCTGATGATTAGTGTCGAAAATTGGAGAAAAAAGCTATTTGAATTATGGTTCATAGATAAGTGATATTCAAAGTTGTTTCATGAAAAAAAAAAAACTAAATCGTAGAAGAGAATGAGAATGAGAGCTTTTGATTGATACATATAATCCAAATAGAGAAAGCCATATAGCATCGAGTTTAACAGTTCAGTGACTTAAATGAAAACTTTTGAATAGTACAATGACCAAATGTAATTTTTTGTAGTTAATTGATTGAAAAAAAACTTACCCATAGTTTAGTGACTAATAGTGTAGTTTACTCTTTATTAAATACTTAAATGCTTTGATCTTTAAATCTTTTTAATTAAATAATTTGATTCAACCGATCGAACCTATTACATTGGTGATCCGAAGATTTCATAGATTTGATTTTTATTCACTTTTTGAACATTACATACTCCATGAAATATAGGTAGCTGAACCCCATAGCTACGTCTATGGGATTGAATCGTAAGAATTGCTTGCTAATGGGGATGTATATGACAATGATTTGCTCTGAATTGTATAAGAAAAAATCAAATGTAATCAACTTGAGTTTAGGCTTATATTTGAAGATATTCATGGTTGAAGTTATGCTAGAACCAGCAACATATTCATGGTTGTAGATATGGGAAGCCCCATATCTTATGTTCATATTCAAGTATAAGTGACGGACATAGGAAAATGTTCAATACAAGTATCATCAAATTTTTCTAAACTCTTTCCATATATTTGAAGGATTCTTAAAATTATATATTCAGTATTCATATTTTAACATAAATATTAAATTCGTTAATATTATGATATATTAATATATAATTTTAATTTAATTTAATTTTTTTTACAATTATGATCTGAATTTAGATTATTTTCTGATTTGAATTTAAATTATTTTTCGAGTGTGTGAACATTTTACAAATAGACCACAGTTCAGAATTAAATATTCTTTTAACAGGTAAACTATGAATATAAATTGTATATAATATTTAATTTGATATACCAAGCATTGTGTCAAGAGGAGTCGAAATAAAATTAAAAATTCTTGAGGACAAAGGCATACATTACATGTTACATTAAAAAGACTTAAATTCAAATATAAATTTTTGAAAGGACTATAAGAGCAGTTTAACCCTTTAAAACAAGGGAATCAAGGCCAAAAGCACTTAGGTTGTGTTCACTATTGTGTTCTGAAAGTGCTTCTTAAGCCAAAACCAAGGATCTTCCAAGTAAACTTGAAAAAATTGAATATATAGTCCAGTCAAACACATCCATATCCGACATCTATTCTCATTCCCGAGTCCGAGTAACATTGGACAGAACTTGACTGAACTTATTGCTGCTGCTGCTATTGCCTCAACTGTTAGAGGCCTTACTTGTCTATATTACTTGAACTCGTATCAGAATGTCAAACATGTATGTGTCACACACTAATATTTTCATTCCCCCCAAGATTTTAATGTATTTCAAGAAATTTTGGAGGGTTGTATTCCATACTCATATCTAAATATACGTCAGACACGATACTGGAGACGAATACTTAAAAGAAAAACATAACAGCCTGAACCGGATGAAAATGTCTTTGAATTAAAAAAGAAATAACATCAAACTAACAAAAATAACAGCAAGGAGTCTTAAAAGCCATCTATTATTTCAAGTTATTGAGATGACTTATTCAAACACACACCATAGTTTGGTTCACCTTAAAGACACCACAAACTGAAAACAAAACCCGATTTTCGGTTCAAACAAAAGACAGATGAACAAGGAAACCGATAAGCTGTTGCAACTATCGGTTTGTCACCTGAATATGCCCTCCATTGCACAGTTATGGACCATCTGTTTCATTAGAGACAATCTTCGTTTCCAGCTGCAAAATCACAAAAGAAATTCCAAGGTAAAATATCACTAAAACCAAAAAGTTCGAGAACCACGAAAGCTACAAAAGAGCATAACCGCAAGATTTTTTGGTACAGTCGAATCGATTACTTCATGTTACATAAATTTATCAGTATATTCGAAACAACTGTGTTGCAGTTCACATGCAGACTCTGTTAATATAAGTTCCTACACTTCTATCTGCAGATAACTTTAGTATTCACTCATCTAAAAGGAGATGTAGGATGAAATATAGCAATTCAAGTGAACACAGGACAAAGAAAAGCTAAAGATTACTTCCTATGGATGAAACAAAGAATTTACAGCAATATCTTTCAGAAAATTGTTCGGCATTGTTAAGTTAGGATGCCACCGAAATTCGACCGCCTGCAGTTATCTACTGTTTATATAAGGATAATACTTAATAAATTTAGTGATTTTTACCCTTCTAAGTTAAAGGTTTGATTTGTCTTTCGTTCGGAATCAGGAGAGTTCGTGATATGATGTCATATGGTAATACTTAATAAACAAATTAAACTAATGGTGGCTAATAAGAATGGGGTATTAAACGTATTTGGTGGATAACAAGCTCAACTATAGTCAAAACTTCTAGGAAGTACATGCAGTGCTTTAAGTTTCTTCATAAGATATCTAGCCCAGGAAATTCGGTGATTACCCCATTAGATAGATGGATAGAGATTGAAAAAACAGCAAGTACAACTGAGACATAAAATGCAACAAGGAAAATTCTGAGATAAAATTCGTGGTCCATTGTACGGGAAAACTGATGTACGTATGTACTGGGACTCAGGGTGAGGTCAGCTACAGAAATGTACCCAGTAGATGTATGCTCAAATTTTTTTCTAAGTTTTTCCATGTATTTGGAAGATATAGCATAAATCAAGCCAGTAAAAGATGGTAACTAGGTCTCATATCCTTAGCAGAAATAAAGATAAACTCTTCCAAAATCGATCATCATTAATTAAGGAGAAGAAAAATCACATAAGCGGTAAAAGAAATAAATTTCAATGGAAAGCTTTTAAACAACATAAGTTAAAACTGACTTACCTGAACAAGAGTTTCCAATTTTTCTTGCATAATCGAGAATTCTTGTTTTGCAGCATTCAATGCAGTGATTAAGCTGAAAATAGAAAGAAAAGATTTCTGATTATGGAAAAGGAACTAAAGCCACAAGGTCAGATAAATAAGAGCATGTAAACCGAACTGTTAACGCTTCTAAGAGAGTTCATATATGTTACCCAAATTATTTTTAAACTTGTATAAGTATTAACACATGGCAATTAAGAAAAGAATATGCATTTATTCCACTACTATCCAATATCAGGAACGAACTTGATGCATGCAGTTGTTACGTTAGGCGACAATGAAACTTCATGTTTCGGGTAAATTTAGTAACGTACAAGGAATAGACGGCACAGTGTAGATATTTAACTTAAACAAAGTTCTCTATACAAATTCTGTTTGACAGCTGAACATCATTTGAACACAAAATCATTCACAATACATAGCTTATGATTAACTTTACCTAAAAGAACTCGGACTTCATTGTTTAGCCAATAACAGCCAAGTTCAAGAGAACATCCAATACCCACCCTAAAAGATTTATCAGCTTGATTTCTGATAACAAGAACAAAATGTAATGCACTTTCTCCCCACTAATCTGGATGTTCGGCATATGAAAATTTTAACTATCTGTCGAATACTAGTAAAAGCAGAACTATATGATAACTCTAATGATACAAATACTAAAAGAAACTAAAAGCAAATGCAACTATTGTGACTTAAAAAGGAGAAGGATATCGTACCAACTACCGAATCTTTAAACTAACCACTAATTCAGGCATCAAAGGGAAGGCGAAGATATACCAATGGCTAGCTGATCCCTACTATAGAAATGACTATAGGCTGCCCTTTATTTGTGCAGCTAGATATATGGGAGTATGTCGGATCCATGACTATCCTATAGTATATATGATTAAAATGTAGATTCCTTCATCTAATTCAGCACCGGCTGAAAAGGGATTACTATATGCAATATATTTCAAACATCTACTAGAAAAATGCAACTAGCATTTACTTTTAAGAGACTCCGACAAATATTTTCCATTATACAACAGTAAGTCTAATAATAAAGATGAAGGGGGCTATCTTTTTGTGATCAAAGGGATCTTTTTTGTGTTCAAAGGTTTGCCAGCCAATCCAATAGCGATAGAAAAGGAAAACGAGTTAGATCGAAAGGGTCCTTCCTTTTATAGTATGGGAAGAAATTGATCAACGGAGACCAAAAATTTCTCACCTTTCTTTAGTTGCTCTGTTCTGAACAGCTTGATGAAGTTGACCACAGGCATGAGCCATACGACAAACTCCAAGGCTGGGAAACCAAGTAGAGCAAATTCATTTAGCTTAAATGCACAATCATTTTGATGTCATCTAAAGAGATATTGCTAGAGATGATTACATTCGGAAATAACATAACTGCATGGTTATTGTTTTGGCAACATGGATTAGTTAAAACCGAATGCTGTCCACATTTATGCAAGAGTTCGTTATTTCTCCGAGAAATGACAAGAAGAAATGAAAAACATGCATGTTCGTTTTAATAAACCAAAGCTCGCACTTACAACATCCTAATCTTGTGACATATGTATGCAAGAGATAAGGAAAGGTCATTAAAACATATTTGTATGTATAAATTATAAATATTCCTAACAATACGTAACGTAGAGCTGCTCTACTTAGAGAATCATTGAATGCTACATTCCGATTCTTTTGCAAGAACGCCACGTGCAACTAACATATAAGTTGATCAACGAAAGGTACTTAAAAGCGATACTCATGTGTAGATTCCATGTTTATTTCAACCGGATATTCCAAAATCGTGTTCTCAGATCGATGCATGGCAAAATAGGGAACCGTTATTTTACCATGCCGCACCCCCTTTTATCTTAAAGCACAATTCACCCAGATCGTGATAATTCAGCAGAGGATGACCCCTGCAAGACAAGATAAAAAGTACAAATCAAATCCGATCACAGTGAAAAACAGATGGTAAAATAGTATTCACAACATAAATGCAGCCATATATCTCAAGAAAAATAACATACAAAGCAACAGTCAAGTCTCTTAAGGTTGCTGTCGAGTCACGGCAGAATGTGGGGAGCAATGAAGCAAAGAAGAAAGGACCACTTGATTCCTTCAACGTATGAACCTTAGCGAAACGGTAGTCGACCAAACCCTGCAAAAAATCACAGGTATCAGAATTCACATTTTATTTATTGTAGCTAATAAAGCTAAAAAAAAAAAAAAAAGCTATACAAGAATTCAAATCTGAAAAATCCCCTTAAGAAGATATCAAATCATATTTTGTGGTAATTTTTCTCCTTCGATTGGAGTGAGTTAAATTTAAAGAATCCCACAAATCTTTTACATGTTTAACAAAAAAATAAATCAATGAACACCAACACCAACACCATGGAAGTGGTATAATATCATACACATCATGTTCACTTTATCGGTCTTGAAAAGATCCTTAAGAAATAAACTCATAAATCAATAGTGGAGTTTGTTTTGATATCATCAATCCTTAAAACATGTATAGAAATGAGATAAATAAGCCTAATATTCATTAAAAAAAAAAGTAAATATAAGGGAAAACAAAAGGGTGTGGGAGGGTATACTTCTTGTTCCATTGAATGGATAAAGTCAAGAAGTTGCTTGTTCATAGCTTCCCTACTGGAAGAAGCAGCCATTGATGAAGCAGAAAAATAAAAATGAAAAACTTAAACAACCCAAAGTGAAGAAAGGTCTAGGGAAGACAAAGAATCCGATTTTGGTAAGAAAAAAGAGTGTATATATAGGCAGTTGCAAAGGCAAGTAATTGATTGGATGAGGCTTTACAAGATAAAGACAAAGCTGTTCTGTTGAGTCTATCTGGGTTGTCCACTTTTCCATTGCCGCAAAACTGAAACTGAAACTGAAACGGCTCTCTATTCTTCATTTTAAGTATTATTTAATCAAATATTAAGTATCCAAATACAAGAATATAAAATTTTAGAAAAAATCCCAAAAAAAAAACTCACCTGAATTAGAGTAAGATAGAGCAGTCTTCGTTGTCGGCCTCTGCAGGTTGCCAACTTTCATTCATTGGCAAAGTAATTTAAAATCTTGACATATTTGGATTTTTGAAGGAAAATATGCAGAGCATTAATGCTTAAAATACAAAACAATACAAATTCCATTAATCTTTTTGAACTCTTTTTTCCTTCGTTTATAAATTTCCATTTCATATTTTGTTTTCACCGCTTTTGAGGTACAGAAATAAAATATACATAAATTCTGTCCCATCTATACACGTGTATATAGAAATCACTAGTATATATATTTAAAATAATATAAAATAAATAAGATTAATGTGCAAATTTATCACTTTGTTTTAGGTGTAAATTGAAATTTGCCATTATATTGATGTTTGCTATTATACTTATGAACTAAAAATAAATTCACCACTGGCAGCCTTATTAACTTTTGGACTGACACATAGATTCCAGAAGTTGACCTTTTAATTAATTTTTGTAGGAATATTAAACCTATTGATGTGTCCAACACTCTCAATCAGGTGACACTGGCATATGGTAATTGGAAATGGAGTTTTTACGTAGGTTTGTGGATAATAATGTGATCCCTTATATTGCAGGTATTCAGGCTTTGTGTCCTTTTGCCGGGCATGACGTTCTGGTATCTAAATGGTCCTCTAATGGCCAATTTACTATTAAATCTGCCTATAATATTCTTATGCAGAACTGTTTACACCCAGTGGAGAACATATGGAAGTTTGTTTGGTCTTTTGTTGATACTCCTCAACGAGTTAGACAGTTCCTTTGGCTGGTGCTAAGGAATGATTGCAGACTAATGCTGAACGCTTTAGACGAGGTATGGGCAGTAGCGTTTCTTGTAGCATTTGTGGTACTACTGAAGAATCCATTCTTCGTGTGCTTAGAGACTATTGCAAGGCATGTGAAGTGTGTAAACAAATTATCCTGGTGGGAGTTTGGCCTCTGAATTTTTCCACCTCGTTGTTTGAATGGGTTACCGCGAACCTGAGAAATGATTTTGAGTTAGCTTTTTCGGAAGTTGATTGGCCTTCTTTATTTGGAATTATTTGCTGGAAATTGTGGAAACAACGAAACTCTTGGCTGTTTCAAGGGGAGCCTTTCAATATGCATCATATTCTCTCCAATCTTTGTGGTGTTGGGCAAGGTCTAATGTACTTAGGTCGGTTGCATCTATTGGTAATAGTGCAAGAAATACACAAAATCGGGAGTGGAGACCTCCACTTTCTGAGTCCATTAAGGTTAACACAGATGGGTCAAGAAATCCGGGCTCGGGGTTGGCTTCAGCAACAACAGTGATGAGAAATGGTCACAGCACTTGGCTTGGTGGAGTTGGGAGGAACATTGACAAATATAACATTGAGCAAGTTGAACTTTGGGCAATATATGATGGTCTCATGTTGGCTTGAAATGTAAAGAGGAAGAAGATTATAGATGAAACGGATAGTGCTTTAGTTGTTGGGGTCATTTTGGATACGTTCAGTATAGTTTTATATAGAGGTTTGGTCTTACGAATTTAAAATTTGTGTAGAAAATATTGGCAAGTAGTCATATAATAAATTTCAAGGGAGGTTAATATGGTCGCGCATGAATTGACTGTTTCGATGAGAAATCTTCCTTACGATCCTATTGTGTTCCAAGAAACTCTGAATTTATTGATGGAGCAAATACGTATAGATGCTCAACATGCTATTTCTAATGTTGCAGATAGTATATAATTAATTTACTTTTTATTTACCAAAAAAAAAATTCACCACTATACTTCGATTGAATTTTGTATCATACTTTCTTGACAACATTCATATTTTGTACTAATTTTATTTTTATGCATGTGTTTTTATTTTTAAGTATTTATTTCATTAAATAAAAATTCTAAGTTAATTCATCAAATTTTAATATTTATAAATTAAATTACCATTAACTATTAAAATAAAATATTTGAAAGAATTTTTTATTAAATTATGTTTTCAAATTAAAATTAATATTGAGTATTAAAATTTAATTAAAATTAAATTTGGTATAAAATTTTAATAAAATTTAAAGTTTAGTGGTAGAATTCAATTAAATAAAGTTGAGTGATAAATTTATTCAGATTTTCAAAATATAATGGCAAATATCAATGAAAATAAAATATAGTGGCAAATTTCAATATTCAATTATAATATGATGACAAATTTGTACTTCAACCCAATAAATAATGAAATGTATTGTTTTAAACTAATTAAAAATAGATATAATAACTTTTTAACCCTCCGACTTTATAAAAAAGTCATTTTAGTCCTCTATTTTATTTTTGTCTCTTTTAACCTTTAAACTTGTATTTTTTGTCAAATCATCTTAAAATGAATGGAAAAGTTAACTTTGTTGACATGGAATATATGTGGATTGTCATGTGAATGACATGTTAACATTTAAATAATTTTTAAAGTTTAAATATTATTTTTATATATTTTAAATAATTTTAATGATTTTAATTTTTTAAATTCTATAACTTTTTGAATTTTTAAAATTTTTAAAATTTAATTAAATATTATTATCATCCACGTGGCAATCCACGTTTATACCACATAAGTGAAGTTAAAATGTTTACTTTTTCATCCATTTTTGAATGATTTGACAAAAAATGATGGCTAAAAAAGGCAAAAAGTTAAATGAAGAGCTAAAATGATTTTTATTTGTAAAGTTGGAGGTTAAAAGTCATTATGCCTTAGTAATAACACATGCAATATGTACAATATTAAAATGAAAAATTAGATTAAATTATAAGTAAACTGAAAATTAAACATTTGAATACATTAAACTAAGAATATTAAATGCACTATAATTGTTTATCATGATGTTATCATCAATTTTAGGTGATGTCAAGTTAACTTATTATACCAACTCAATCAATAATATTATCAATACTATAAATTCTATCGCGTATTTATATGTGTGGAAGCTACGTATTTAGAACGCATAAATGTATTTAAAAATAATATACAATAAATAATAAAATTATAGTTTGAAACTAATTAATAATAATACATGTAATATGTACATGGACGTATTAAAGTTTGCATGATAAAATTAAAATGGATAAAATATTTAAGATAAAGCTTTGCTTTAGTGATAAAATTAAAATTTTATAGACCTAAATATGTTAAAAATATGTGTTTTGAGACAAGTATTATCTATCGAACAGTGTCAATGAACTCATCGCTAAAGAGCTTATAAAAAATTGGATTTATAGGGGTTGATTCTCCTTCTTTGACTCCAGAATCCAACATTGCTCCATCTCCATTTGATGATTAATTTTACACACACACACACACACACACACACACACACACACACACACACATATATATATCATTGCGTTAGCTTTAAATGTGTTAAGATCGACCCGATTAAGCAACAAGAAACATAGCGGAATAAATTGAGAAATTGAACACAAGTTTAACGTGGAAAAACTCCTCCAAAGAGGATAAAAAATCACGGGCAAAGATAATTTTACTATAATGGCAAAATAACGAAGAGTACAAGATGGAGATAAAAACTAAACCCCGAAAACCCGAAAACAAAGAACCTTCAAAACCTAAACACAAAATTCTATAAATGTGTTATAAGTTCTAATATCTAATAGGTGTTTTTTTCTAAGGTTGTAAAAGAGCCTATTTATAGGCTAAATTCATAGGTCAAATAATAATAAAATAATTTAAACTAATTTGTGTTTAATTAAAACAAATAAACAGAGTTTAACTAGAAGATTACTTCTCAAATTTGACTGAAATAGGAGTCATACTTAACAAATCTCCACCTTGACTCATATTTCCACAATGCCATCTTTGCCAAAGCCCGCCACGAGCCTATCTTGAACCATACAGGGAATTAACTGAATCGAATTTGTGCTTAGAAACTGGAAGACTTTTAGCCTTCGACTTGTACACTGCCAAATCAAAACTAACTCGGTTTGATTTCCACGAACACAATGCCCTAACTTTTCAAAACCTGCATCCAAAAGAGAACTTCTCTTCAACGAAATGATCATACATTTTTCCCTCCTATGACCAAGTTGCCTCCGCTCTAAATGAGTTGACTTCGACTCTGTAACGGATGAGGGACGTCCGATTTCACCGGTCACTGTAGAACCTTCAGAATATAAAGACTGCCAGTTCTTTTACCTTTTAACAAAACGAGAGCTCCACGAGATACTTTAATGCCGCTCGACTCGATGTTGATTCTGCATCCTTTCAAGTCTAAAATACTCAAGGAGATGAGATTCTTTCGTAAATCAGGTACATACCTAACATCTGAGAGTGTCTTAATCGTCCCATTGTGTATCCTAATTTAACAATACCAATACCAATTACCTTACTAGATGAATCTTTCCCATGCACACAACTCCACATTCAACCGAACTGTATGTGGAGAACCATTCTCTATTGGGACACATGTGGAAATAACATCCCGAATCTAGGATCCATTCGGACGTGAGCTTCGAGTTATCGCTCGTTGACACTAACAAGAAATCATCACCGCTTTCATTGACCAAATTAGTACCAGCTACATCTTCTTCGTTACTCTCAGCATCTCTTTTCTTTCGCAGTTTATAACAATCTGCTTTGATGTGACCTAACTTTTTATAATAGCGACACCTTTTGTCTCGTTTCTTTGATGCTATCAAAACGGAAAGCTTGCCTATCTGCCTTACTATCCAAATGAAGCTCATTTTCAAGTTTGTCTCTACTCAACAAATGACCCTTCACATCTTCGAATGAGAGTTTGTCTCTGCCATAAATCAGGGTCTCCCTAAAAGACTTGTATGAAGGGGTAAAGAGCACAACAATAGCATAGCTTGATCTTCATCATCAATATGAAACTCAATGTTCCTTAAATCATTTAAAAGATTAATGAATTGACTGATGTGATCTCTAATAAGTTCACCTTCATTCATGCGAAACGTAAATAGATGTTGTTTCAACACTAAACGGTTAGCCAGAGACTTAGGGTGGGTTTGGATGGGCAGTGCATTTACCTGCGGTTAGTGTAAAAACAGTGGTGGCGGTGAGATTAGATACTGTAGCAATACTGTAGCGTAAGACAAAAAGTAAACTAAACGCACCGCACCGCACTTAATCGCCCATCCAAACCCACCCTTAGTCGTATAAAGAGTTTCTAATATTTTCCACAAGGCAGATGAGGTCTTCTCCATCAATACCTCCTGCAATACCGTATTCATGAGGCACAACTGGATTGCAAACAAATCCTTTTCATCAAGCTCTTCCCATTCTGCTTTATTTAGATTCTCAGGCTTTTTCCGGTAACAACCTTTTTCAAATCGGATTGAATTAGAATTGCCATCATCCGAACTTGCCACAATTGAAATTTTTCTCACCATCGAACTTCTCAATTTCAAACCTTATTGCTGCCATATCTGAATGGAATGATCTATGAAAATTGAACTAGCTCTTATACCACTTGTTAGGATCGACCCGATTAAACAACAAGAAAAATAGCGGAATGAATTAAGAAATTGAACACACAAATTTAACGTGGAAAAACTCCTCCAAAGAGGATAAAAAACCACGAGCAAAAATAATTTTACTATAATGGCAAAAGAACGAAGAGTACAAAAGATGGAGATAAAAACTAAACCTCGAAAACCCGAAAACAAAGAACCCTCAAAATGTAAACACAAAAATTCTATAAATGTGTTATGAGTTCTAATATCTAATGGGTGTTTTTTTCTAAGGTTGTAAAAGAGCCTATTTATAGGCTAAATTCATAGGTCAAATAATAATAAAATAATCCAAACTAATCAGTGTTTGATTAAAACAAATAAACAGAGTTTAACTAGAAGATTATTTCTCAAATTTGACTGAAATATGAGTCGTACTTAACAAAATGTTTGTCAAAAAACCAGCTTGTTTGCTTGATTTAACATCCTTGATGAGTTTCTTCATTGCAATAAATATTTGGTTTAAAGCCTAATATTCCTTTAATCTATTTCACTTGGTATCTAAAGGTTTTTTCTTGATAACTTTGAAGTCCCGTATTTAAATACCATCGAATTTAATTTAAATTTATTTTAAAAAATTAATTACTTAATTATAACTATTCATATAATATTCAATACCCGATATCTCGAATGCAATATATGTGGGAGGAAAAGAAAGTGGATAACACAATACATTAATCTTTAAAAATATGTTAAAATGTATAATATTTTTCATGTAATTAAGATGTTAAAAATTAAATTGAAATAATTACATTTTAGAGGAGCTAAAATTAAAATATTATTTTTTTAAATCCAAAAGTTAAAATATTAATATTTAACCAATGGAGAAAAGCTTCATATATGATGGTTTCTAGAAATAAAACAACTGGCTAGCTAGCTCAGTTGGTTGTAGCTTCACTCTACTAACACGAAGGCCACAGGTTCGGTTAGATTTGATTCTTGCAGGCCGATAATTATCGATTTGTCATTTGGATATTGGAGACAAATACTTAAAAAGAAAAACATAATAGCCTGAACTAGATGAAAATGTATTTGAATTTGTTGTAATATTTGCTTATGTTGCATTAAGGGAAACACAGGGGATATTTATACATATTTCATACTACTATTATTACAGCTCACAATAGGGCCTACTATTTTATCTTGGCCTTTGGGCCGAGGGCACTATCATTCCCTATCCCAGGTGCAGACATTCTATGGGCCTCCTCCGGCTTATTGGACTCTTGCCTGTAGAGCACGGATCCTTTCTGACCCTGGGACTGACTCTCCCAGCGAACCTCGTTCCTGCCAGTCACGAGAGAGGGGGCCTCCTCGCAGACATGGCTCGTAAACTCGTCCCTGTGAGGTTCACGTGAGCTCCCTCTTGCGACCTTGTCTCTACGAGGCCTACATGAGCTCCCCCATGCGAGCTATCTCTGTGAGCATCTTGCATTCCTGCGAGGTCCTCAGTTAACTGTGGCGAACATTCTTCTTTTGAGTCGAGTTTATCTAGGTCAGAGGTCTAGATACTTTCGGTCATTCTGGCTATCGGTTCCCAAATCCTAACATAATTAAGAAAGAAATAACATCAAACTAACAAAAATAAGAGCAAGGAGTCTTAAAAGCCATCTATTATTTTAAGTTATTGAGATGACTTAATCAAACACACACCATAGTTTGGTTCGCCTTAAAGACACACCACAAACTGAAAACAAAACCTGATTTTTGGTTCAAACAAAAGATAGATGAACAAGGAAACCGATAAGTTGTTGCAACTATCAGTTTGTCACCTGGATATGCCCTCTATTGCATAGTTATGGACCATCTATTTCATTAGAGACAATCCGACCATCTGTTTCATTAGAGACAATCCTCGTTTCCAGCTGCAAAATCACAAAAGAAAATTCCAAGGTAAAATATCACTAAATAAAAAAAGTTAGAGAATCACGAAAGCTATTAAAGAACATATCCCCAAGATTTTCTAGTACAGTTGATGAATGGATTACTTCATGTTACATAAATTTATCGGTATAATCGAAACAACTGTGTTGCAGTTCACATGTATATTAATATAAGTTCCTACACTTCTATCTGTAGATAACTTCAATATTCACTTATCTAAAAGGAGGAGTAGTATGAAATATAACAATTCAAGTGAACACAGGACAAAAAAAAGCTAAGATTACTTTCTATGGATGAACCAAAGAATTTACAGCAATATTTTTTAGAAAATAGTTCGGTATTTTTAATTTAATTGGCGGCAAATCAAAATAACACCATCTCAATTTATTTAAAATTTTAAATAAGAATAATAAAAATGTAAACAAATATATTTATATTTTTAATGACTAATTTACTAAAAAATGTCAAAAAATAAAAAATTATCAGAATAGATTGATTTTTGGAAAAATTAGGGGAATAGGCCATTTCTACTGAAAGCGTTTTAGATGATTTGCAGGAAAAGGCTTTCAACTTTAAGCATTTTCAGCATGTTGCCAGGAAAATGCTTCCAAAAGTATGGTTTTGTTTTTTAGAGTTGGGGTTTATGATTTATAAAATAGAAAGGGTTTAAGGTTTTGTTATATTTTGGTTTAAATTTTAAAAGTTTATTATATATTATTTATTTTTTATAATTTTTTGAAATGTTAAATAATAATTTTTGAAATGTCAAATCAATCGAGGCTATGCTGGTAGTGTAGGAACTTGGGCCATACAATGTTGTCATGTCTAAATTGAAGGGATGATACAAGTACAACACATCATTAACATTAATTTTGTTGTAATCAGTAAACACATATTTTTTTCCATAAAATACAAATCAATAAATTATAAAACTTTCTTCTATTGTATACGCAGTCTTGATTTAATATTATGAAATGATAACAAAGACAAACTTTAATGAAAAACGATATTTATTTAAAAACATAATGATGTACAACATCTATATAATAAAAACATTAGATATTTATTTAAATGTTAACATGAGAAGTACAATAATAAAGTAAATCAATCCAATCATTGGTCAGAATGTGTGTCACATTAGGGTGGTCGACGGTTGTGAGTCGGATTCCTTCTTAGTTCAACCTCCAGGGTAGGTTGTGGTCTTGGCCTCTCATCTTCTAAGCCTTTATCCGTGGTTGATTGCGATCGGTTGCTCCTCGGTTGCCATCGTGCATCCTTTGGTCTAGGAATAGGTGGTTGGAAAGATGATCCACTTTGGTAGAACAATGATTTGGAGGTGTTTGCGACACCATCAACGTAAGGGTATAACTATATTGTGTCCCATGCATTGATGTCATAACGACTAGACTCTCGATTGGTGCCCAAATCATAGATGGCCTATACATCGTCATCGGCATCATCTTCATTGGAAATGTTGATGGCACCGGCTTGTAATACGTTGGAGATGGAGGTTCGAAAACAAAACCTAACATCGAAGTAGAAGTAGAAAAATATAGTGGAATATATGGTGCTTCTATGAAAATGAAAGGGTTAGTATACGCACTAGAATAAAACGAGACATACTGGCCAATGGGTGGTGCAGCCATCGGTGACGGTTCTTGCATAGGTGCTGACAATGGACCCACCTCGCTAGACTTTGGATGTATAGGCACCGTCGTGGCCTCCTCGTATGAGGTTGTCAACTCCTCGCCTTTTCCCCTAACAAGTATGGTTTGCCATAAACCCTAAAGCATTGCATATGCTTCGGAATACAGGCTAACTCCAGAGCAACAATGGCCTCGTGAGTAGGTAAAAACTCATACCTATTGTTCCACATGTTGATATATCTGGCATGGAATATCGGTCAATAATCATCCGTCCTACCCTGCAAGTCAATAGGATGTAGATCATCCAGTTCTTGAGATTCTACTAGAATTGATTGCCTAAACCCGAATTCCCGCAACACTATCTGGCTCGTGCATCTCCATGGTAGCGTACACTACCAATGGCACCTTCACATGCAAAATGTTGGGATTCACCAAGAATACTGACGGGATGCATTCTTGAATTATCGGATCCTCGTATGACATCCATTCAAACTATATTAAAATAATAAAAATTTTAGATATATATACTACTAAATCTCAAATCAACTACATTAATATTATATAATTCAAATTAAAAAAAATATATACCTCCACTTCCGATCGTTGGTCTAACAAAAGTCGTATATCTCGAAACTCATTCTGTAGTCCCGCGTAATTCGGCCCATGGTTCCACCAATTGAAAAAATTTATTAGCAGAATAATTTAATTTTAATTAAATTTATTTGGCTTAAGGGTGCAAAAAGCCCTTAAACTTTTTTTTATTATAAAAAATATTAAGCCCTTGCTTTTTTTTTTTTGCACTCATTTTGGTACTTCAACTTTCAAAATGTATAAAAAAAACCATGAAACCTTTTCAAAAAATAATTAAGCCCTACTTTTTTGGCACTAAATTGGGTAGTTGAACTTTCAAAATGCATCAAAAGACCTCAAATATTTAAAAAAACAATTAAGCCCTTGCTTTTATTAAAAATTAGAAAAAAATTATAAAAATTAAAATCAATAAAATCTTTAAATATTATTAAATTTTAATTTAATTAAAATTTAAAATATATAAAAATTATAAAATTTTAAAATTTTATAAATTGTAAGAAAATTATACAAAATGTAAAGAAATATAAATTTCTTAAAATATTTATAAAAAGTATCATACCAAAAGAAACATTTTATAATTTTTCTATAACTTTTATTGGTTTTTTTTTATAATTTTCGCCACATGTCTCGCTGTGTTGCGACATGTGATGACTTTAACCGAAAAAACTAGGGGTCATTAATTTTTTGATGATTTTTATAAAATTTTACAATTTTTATTTTATTTTTTTATGATTTTAATAAAAACCTAACCCGAGCGTGTTGTTCTATTTGGATTTCAGTCGAATCCTCATTGAGCCCACCGAAATTTCTTCTTAACCGACCCATTTCGATCCGGCCTCCATAAATCGTCTCCGGAACCCTCCTCAAAAGTTCGTCGCATATATCTCTCCAATCGGCTGCGTGAACTGACCCAGTGACTACCCGCCCATCCACTGGTAACCCGAGCTATAACTGTACGTCCTCCAAAGTGATAGTACACTTGTCGCATAGAAGATGAAATTTGTGCATCTCGGGTCTCCACCTTTCCACCAACGCGTTTACGAGTGTCGGGTCCAAGTTACACTCCTTACCTACAAGGGCCACGTGTGAAAAACCGACATCTCTCAAGTAGAGTTCAATCAAGGGTAATGGAGGAGCGAGTAGATTACAAATATAGACCTTCAAAACTCAATTTTCCACCCATTTAGGTAAAAAACATACAAAATATTAAATTCAAATATAAGAAGAAATCTAATAAAAAATATTCTTACCATTTGCAATTGATTAACGTAAATGTGGTTGTCATCAAAATGGATTAGAGATCTGGTCATTGCTAATTTCGAAAAACATCAAATAATTTCTAACAGAAAAAATAATTTGCAAAAATGTTAAGATAATTTTAATAAATGAAATAAAATTTAAAGAGAAATAAAATTCGAGTGAGAATTTAATAGGGAATTGAGAGAAATTTGAAAGGGATTTGAGAATGTGAGAGAGAGTTGAGATTGAATTGTAAGAAAAATGAAATGAGGGGGTTTATATAGGAAAAAATTGGACCGTGGGGGGGTCCAATAGCTGTTGGAGAAAGTAGCCATTGGAGGTTACCATTGGGGGGGAGGGCGCGAAAACGTTTCCAGCTGGAAGCGTTCTCCTGTGACTTGGCATAAAACGCGTCTAGCTACAAGTGTTTTCCTGGCAACACGCTGAAACCGCTTATAGCTGGAAGCGTTTTAGTAAAAATGACTTATTCCCGTAATTTTTCCAAAAAATTGACCTATTCTAATTTTTTTTCCGACATTTTTGAGTAAATTAATTTTTTATTTTATTTTTATTTTACTTATATTTAAAAATCGTATTAGCTCAACTAACGAAGTAACTTAATAATCTCTATTTCAATTTTTATACATTCTATTTAAAAATATTTAAAATTCTTCATATATTTGAAAACTTATTTTAAAAATATTTATGAAAACTTATTTTAAAGAATATTTTTAAAGTAATCAGTATTATATTAATGGATGTATTATTTTTGTTTTAGTACGAATACATATTGATATCGATGTATTTCGATGTACTATTTCAAGTTTATCAATGTTCTTAAATATTTTTCACATATACATAGTCTAGTTTTTAATTTCTTGATAAATTATATATACATTTAGGGTCCATTTGTTTACATGTAAAAGGTTTTACGGAAAATATTTTTGTATTTTCCGTGTTTATTTTACAAAAAATAGTTTGGTCAACGGAAAATAAAATAAGTTATTTTCGGAAAGCAGTTCATCTATAATTTTTTTTTATAAAAATTAACTTAAATCAAGCTTAATATTATTATATTGATAAAAATTTTATTTTTTTTATTTTAAAAATATTTAAAATATTATATTTTTAATATTATTAAACATACATATTTAATTATTTATATTTAGTCTTATAATAAATTAATTAATATAATAAATATAATTTATTATTTTAATAAATTATTTAATATTTCAATTTTATTTTAATAATAAATTTTAAAATAATAATTTTAAATAATTTTATTCACATATTATTGAAAATATTCAATATAAATATTTTAATAATAAATATTTATTACAATTATAAATATATTAATAATAAATGTTTTGTAGTATAATGGCTAAAATATGTTATAAGTCTATGTACACTTCACAAATTTGTAATTTAGTCTTTGTACTTTTATTTTCAAAATTTAGTCCATTTACTTTTCAAATTTGAAAATCAAGTCAAATTGTTAACATCATTATTTTTTTTTGTCAATGTTGTTGATGTCACATTTTAAATAAAAATACTCACTTAGTAGTCATAAAATTAAAAATGACGTTGTAATGAATCAATTTAACATAATATTTTTAATATATGTAAAAACAATGTAAAATATAAAATTATAGATAAAAATAAATTCAATTAAACAATGAAAATAAGAAAATATCAAATGTATGTTTGTTTAATTGAAAACAACTTTTATGAAATATTTTAAGAAATCTACCAAACAATAGAAAATATTTTACACAATTTATCCAAACACCAGAAAATATTAGTTTTTCAAAAAAGTAAGTCATTTTCCATAAATCATTTTTCAGAAATCATTTTCCAGAAGTCATTTTCAGTGAAACAAACGAAGCATTAATTTTTTTACATATATATTTATAGTTTAAGATTTTGGGGTAAAATACCCAAATATACAAAAAAAAAAATAAAATTTACGGAAAAGAGCCGATTTTTTAAAAATTTATGAAAAGTTTCCCACAAAACACGCCCACGTCCAAGACGCTTTTTTGATTTATACAAAGCGCGTCCCTGTGCGCTTTAGCCTATGAATCAAAAATTTTGACCGTTGAGCCAACGGTCAAAAATTAAAACCCTATAAATACCCCCAACCCTTTTATTTTTTTCACACATTAGTCCTCTATCATCTTTCTCTCAATTTTCTCTCAAATTTCTCTTAAAGTCCTTGAAACTTACTCTCAAATTTCAAAATAGTCCTTTACTATTTACAAAAAAGCCTTTTTTTAATTTTTTAATATATTTTTTGGAAAATTTTAAAATTTTCGATCGTATTACAATGGCCGGGGAATTAATTCGTCTAGACAACAAGCACATCTCCTTCGATCAAATGCAAATGGTAAGTTTTAATTTTAATTTTTCAATATTATTTAATATTTTTTAGGTTTATGCAATTTTAATTAATTTTAATTTTATAATTTTTTAAATAGTCTGTAGATCGAGTGTTGCAATGTTATATTCGCAATATACATGGTCCCCTATCGCTGTTGATCGAGAATTACATGCGGGAAGCTGGTTTTTGGCACGTGGCCACGATAGCCGGGGTTCAAGTTAGAGCCGACTTTGACTAGTGCATTGGTAGAGAGGTGGAGACCCGAGACGCATACTTTCCATCTTCCATGCGGAGAGTGTACCATCACTCTGGAAGATGTGCAGTTGCAGTTGAGATTGCCGGTGGACGGGTCGGTAGTCACCGGGTCCGCAACTTCTACCGATTGGATGGCCGTATGCTACGAGCTTCTGGGTGCCATTCCGGATAACATTCATGGAGGTCGGATCGAGATGGCCTGGTTACGAGACACATTCCCGGAGCCGAATGATGATTCGACCCAAATAGAAAGAAAACGGTATGCTCGGGCATACATTCTTCAGATAATTGGAGGTTATCTGATGCCGGACTTGTCTAGAAACCTCGTACACTTGAGATGACTGCTGAAACTTGTTGATTTTAGAGCAGCCGGTGAAATGAGTTGGGGGTCTGTCGTGCTATCGAAGTTGTATCGAGAGCTATGCGGGGCCACGCGACCGAGTAAAGTGAAAATCAGAGGTTGCCTATCACTACTGCAATCATGGGCACGGTTTCGATTTCCATTTTTACGTCCTCGACTCGACCACCCATATTCATTCCCACTGATAACGAGGTAAATTTAATGTTATATTTTACAATTATTAAGTAGGTTTATAGTATAATTGTATGCTAAAAATTATTTAATTAGGTGGAACCATTCGGCGAGTTATGCTGGAATACTTACCTCGCTTGAAGATATATGACTTCAATTAGACCAACTGTCAGGATCACAAGTAAGTTTCGAATTTTGTATTTATAATTTAGTATTTCGTATTTAGTGTTTAGTATTATGTATATAACTAATATTTTGGTAATGTTAATATAGTTTCAATGGACACCATACAAGGATCCGACAATTCGGACAGTAATTCTGGAGGAGTTCTTGTAAAATCCAATCCTTTGGCACGTGAAGGTCCCATTGATCAACTATGCGACCGTGGAGATGCACCAGTCAGATCAGATTTTACGATAATTTGGATGCCGAAAACCGATTCCCATGCCACCTGAGGTGCTCGATGATGAGCACAAAGTGGACTTACGGCAGTTGCACATGGATTGGCCAAGATTTTGGTCAGCATATGTCGAGATGTGGGAGAACCGGTATGATTATTTACCTATCCGGGAATCGATCGTCGTTCTCGAAAGAAGCGTCGTTGAAATACATGCCATGGTTTAGGATCCATGGTAAGCCGTATTTGTTGTCGGAAGAAAAGAGGCGACGGCAACTTCGTCAACAAAGGAAACGTCGGGGCCCTTTAAATTCAAGGAGAAGGGGTGATGAGACGGGGCCATCAACAACGCCGACACAGTCATCGGGCCCATCAATAGCGCCCACACAGTCACCGGGCCTATCAGTTCAACCGACGACACTGACATCACAGCTTTTAGCCTTTATGCCAGGTGCGTACCCTACCCTTTATATGTATCCTAACCCATATATGTTTCCTTTTCCCAGTCCCACCCCAGGTTGGAATGCATGGCCGAGTTCGAGTCTGTTCCCGACTACTCCGACTGGCCAGCCGCTCTTAAGGCCGCTGTCGCGTGAGGGATCATAGGAGGCGCCGTCGGGGAGCACTTCTTTTTACCAGTCTCCTTCGCCATACGACATTCAGACACCCCCATCGTGGTTTATGCAAACACCTCCGGGGTTGTTATTTTATCAAGGTGGGTATCATCGCAACACCCACAACCAGACCCACTGCCGGAGGAACCGGAATCCACGCCCGAGGTTCCACGACCCCGCCGAAAGCTAGAAGAAGGAGGAATCAGTAGCGTAACCACGACCACCCGTGTGGCATCGATTCGATCGACATCAACATTGATTCGGATGGGCTTTTTATTTTTAAATTGTAATAATTTTTTATTTTTTAATAAAATAAAAGTTCTTTTTATTTGTGTTTGTAATTTAATTTTAATATCTTCACTAAAATAAAATTTGTTTATTTTTTGTATGTAATTTAATTTAATTTTTTAATAAAATAAAAAGCTATTTTTATTTTTGTAATTTATTTTAATATATTTAATAAAATAATGGTTGTTTAATTTTTATTGTAATTTAATTTTAATATCTTTAATAAAATAGAAATTGTTTAATTTTTTATTGTAATTTAATTTTAATATATGTAATAAAATAAGTTGTTTTTTATTTTTGTAATTTAGTTTTAATATATTTAATAAAATAATAGTTGTTTAATTTTTTATAGTAATTTAATTTTAATATCTTTAATAAAATAGAAATTGTTTAATTTTTTATTGTAATTTAATTTTAATAAATGTAATAAAATAAGAAGTTTTTATTTTTATTTTTGTAATTTAGATTTAATATATTTAATAAAATAAGAAGTTATTTTTATTTTTTATTTTCGGTAATATAGTTTTAATATATTTAATAAATAAGAAGTTTTTTTAATTTTTTGTAATTTAGTTTTATATATTTAATAAATAAGAAGTTTTTTTATTTTTTATTTTTTGTAATTTAGTTTTAATATATTTAATAAAATAAGAAGTTTTTTTTTTTTATTTTTGTAATTTATTTTTAATATATTTAATAAAATAATAGTTGCTTATATGTTTTTGTAATTTAATTTTAATATATTTAATAAAATAGAATTTGTTTTTTTTTTGAAATTTAATTCTAAAAATAAAAGTCCAATATTTGTAATTTTATTGCAGGCCTAAAACGTGCCTCGAGGACATGCTTTGTGCCACATCAAGAAAGCACTTTCACATTAGCGCTTTTGCTGATTTGGCACAAAGCGCGTCCCCAGAGGCGCGTTTTCCTGTTTTTCCCCACAAAACGCGCAACGGCTCTTTTTCGTAAATTTTTAAAAAATCGGCAATTTTCTGTAAATTTTATTTTTTTTGATATATTTGGGTATTTTACCCAAGATTTTGTCTTCATAATCTCAAAAGATCTTTGTAAAATCAAAATTTACACTTTTTAAGTTTTTGTTTTTGTCTAGCGGTGGTGTTAGCCTCCAGGCTAGCTATTGCCCACCTTTTTCTCCTGCTCATCAATCCTTTTTTTCTTTCTTTTCTCATTCACTCCACGCATCTTCTCTATTTTCAGTTTGCGAATCTATTTTGTGGGTATATTTATTGTCTTCACAAGTTGTGATGGACAGATGATGGTGCCTATCATCGTTGAAGCACCACCGACCACCGACAGTTTCTTTTAGAAAGTGGGTAGCTCTTCATTGACTTCTTCATCTGTTACTATTTTGAAAGTTTAAGAATAATAAATTTTTTCATGTTGTTTTAAGTTTTATATATTTTTGTTTATTTTTCTATTGTTTAATAAGCCTTTACTTTTAAAAGTTTTTGTATACTCTTATAGTATGCTTTTTAGTTTTGCTTATACATGTAATCTTGCTTTTGCAAGTAATTTTAGGGTGGATTTTGTCGCCGTCCCCTCTAGTTTGGTGGATGCTTGGTTCTTTTGCCGATTTATGCCCGCTATTTTGGACCATCTGGGGCTGATCTCCTTAATGCATTAAGTGCTTACAATCACTCCTAATATGCCATGTTTGAGTTGTGACAAAGTTAATTGTTAACGTGCCATAATGTTCTCTTAATGTTGAAGCTGAAGCTTTTGTTGTGTTGATAGAGCTTATCCTTTAGCACGTACAATGGGTGTTTGTTATTTTTTGTTCCTCTAAATTATATGGTCTCATTCATTGAATGAATTAATGAATTTTTCTTTCAAAAAAAAATTATCTTCGTAAATTGTTACTTTGGTTAAAAAAAGAAGAAGTTATATATAATATAGACAAGCAAATATATCTTAATTATATCCATATAAATATATTAACATGTAAATATAAGCTTTAAAAAAATAGATATATTGAATAATTCAATTTAATAACTTTTAATTTTAAATATAATTATGAAAAATTAAAATAATTAAAAATATTGTACCAATCGATAAGCACTAATATAAGCTAATATTAAATGAAACAAGTTACAATACACTAAAATAATCCAAACGCATCAAAATTTTGACTGAAACAAAACATATATTACTTAATATTTGATTTAAGACCAGCTGGTATGACGAGTATCAATATGGTACCAATTATCGTGATATTTTCTGCATTTGTTACTTTTTCTTTCTTTTTTTTAAACAAAATTGCATCCTAAAGTGAAGAAAGGATGCATTTATTGCTCTAATTTTTGTTCGGGAGAGTTTGTATTTCCTTTCTTGTGCGAGAGCATCAGTCTTTAATCATCAGCAATATTTTGTCCTGATGTGGAAAAACCCTCCAAAGTCGATAAAAAATTACGGACAAAAATAATTTTACTATAATGAAAAAAAACGAATAATACAAAAGATGAATATTAAAACTAAACCCTAAAAATCCGAAAACAAAAACTCTCAAAACGTAAATACAAAATTTTTTAAATGAGAATCTAAACTAATCAGAGCTTAATTGAAACAAATAAACAAAATTTAACTGAAAGATTATTTCTCAAATTTGACTGAAATATAACTCATACTCAACACATTTATTATTGTAAATATATCTACTTATCCATACGGAAAAAAAATTCATATAAAACTATTTAAACCCCACAACAATATCACATTCCATATGGTACGAATGATTCCCATTTGCCAAAGAAAAGCCTCAAGAAATTGAAATGCTAGATAATTATTATGAGAACTTTACAAATCTATCCTACTCGGATTTAGTAAGTGACAGATATGAATATATTTCCGATGAATATATATTTGGAAAGTCATATGCCCATTACCATATTCGAATATGCGCCGAAAACATACGTTGAATACGGATACTTTACGGAAAATAAAAGAGTCGAGCAAATACAAAATGAAAATGAAACAAAGCCAAAGTTTATTCATGTAGAGCAAAACAGATAATTCTTCAACAAGCAAAAGTACTATTCATATAAAATCTAACTGGATAAACCTGTATACTAAGCATGCTCTACTTTTATTTCCATTTCTCAACCAACTTGATTAGGCTTTTAAACTCCTTAACTCTTAATCTTATCGGTGATAAGCTTAATATTTTCCTGCAATTGATAATCCAATTCTTTCAACTGCTCTAAATTATTCCAATCACAGTTATTTTCACCTGCCATGGTTTCGGCCAAAGCAAGTTCCTTCTCCAGCTCTCGGTTTTTCATTTTTCGTTTCTCTAACCTACCATTCAACTGCAATATGCTTCTTTTAAGAAGGACGGTTTGGTCCATCATATTCTTACCTCGTTGCTGTGCCGGTGAACTCTTGAACTTTTTGAGAACTTGACATGCTTCGGCTTTGGATGGCCAAACATCCGGTTGTGCATCGTAAGAACTGAAGATTATAGCACAAGCAGCAACACCACAAAGGGTTGTCAGTTCACTCAGCTTCTTCAGCAGCCCGGCCTTTCGCTTCTTTAGAGTCGCTTTCCTGGCATATTCGTTAGAAATCAACTCATACACAGTTGCCTTTCTGCCCATGGTTAGGAATACAGAGAAGGAATTAATGCAGCGTCTCTACGCCCCTCTGGAAAAATTACATATATAGATGGATGGCCTCGAGCATATATGGTTATATATCATAATCTGGTAACGTTGTAACTGAACAGCTCATATTTTTTCACGAGCATATTCTAAAGTAGGGCCACAATAAAACTGATAAATCAAGAAACCTTTCAAATATGACAATTTTAAAGGATACCTTACTAATTTAACAGAAAGCCTTGGGAGTATTTCGAATTGTAGCATTTTTCATGGATGAGTATATGGCAAGCAATTTAGAAGGGACAGCTAAGGAAAGATTTCCCACCATGTATGTAATGTACTAATGCGTGCTTAAATTTGTACTTTAGACGAGGACAGATTCTTTTTATTATCTGAAAATGGGAATGTAGGAGAGCATATGCTATCATCATGTCACATAACTTTGTACAAAACAGAGAAGGGTGAACTTGAAAAAGGCTAAAAGTGAAAGAGACCTGAATTCATCTATTATTAATTTCTTCAAAAAGTTGTATAGGGAAGGATGCATTCATTGTGAGACGTTAATAGATACTAAAAAGCAAATAAGCAACATGTATTTCCTAATCAACATGGAACAGATCATTGATTTCAGAGAGAGAAGTCACCTCCAGAGACATAAATAAGGTTTAAAAGAAGAATTCAACCTTTAACAGTCATTAACCAGCTACGTAACTTGTAATTGTTCACTATCAACTCATAGAAAAGATAGATGATTACCATCTGAGGATGCTGATCACTCGCCACTGAGAACCAGCATAGTTCATCGGCAAATTTCCTGGAAATTCTCCAGAACTCTCCAGAAATTACATCAAAGTAAATAAGTAAAGGTTAATCATCTGTAATAGAGACCACAAATCAACTTTTTCATTCTTGATGGTAATCTGATGTCCTATCATTCAGTGGTCATCTTCAACCCACCGCTGTTTATCACCATAACAAAATAATAAGGCATAAGGTGAAAACATTATAATAAAAGCAAGAATGGTTATGAGTTTCTGGAAACAATTTGTTATGGAAAGAACTTTCTATTCAGCAGAATGGCAGAGCAATAAATTAAATCGAGGACTCTGAAATGCTATATGTAGAAACAGATCAACTTTATATAAGATCCATTATTTAACAATTATGTTAGAATGCTCAAAGTCATAAAACTTATCCATTCCTTCGTCAAACAGATTGGATCGCATGTATGCTGTGAAAAGCATGTCCTCACGCAAACACATGCTCAATCAAACAAGCATAGCCTGCACAAAGTTTCAGGTGTATTATGTGCAAAATTATGCATTATAGAGTAAAAAGAGGGGTATACAAAGCAAAGGCAATAACATACGGGAAAATATCATGACCAAGTCAGTACATTGGGCATTAGTTTATAAGGAACGGCAATAACATACGGGAAAATATCATGACCGAGTCAGAAAATTGGGCATTAGTTTATAAGGAACGCCAATAACAGTATTTTCTACCATTATCCTATTCCATGGAATTTTTTTGTTTAATGCCTAGTTTAATAGGTGCATTATGGATGGCATAATCCAAATGAAAGGCAAAATTAATTCAAGTGTCTAGTTTAATAGGTGCATTACGGATGGCATAATCCAAATGAAAGGCAAAATTAATTCAAGTGTCTAGTTTTGAACCATAAATTTTGTGCAGGTAACCCATATGTGGAGGCAACTTTCTTAGATATGATTACAGCCAGACACCAAGTCAAGAGCTACGAATTACATTCTTAAGAAATAGGCATCTCCCTATAAGAAAACCAAATCTTTGAGTTTTGATGCATACCTGAATTTGCACTTGCTTTGCATTTACAGTTGCCTTGTCTCTCATGCTAAGTTTTCTGTCCAACTCCAAACAGCTTTCCTTAATCTGTTTTTCACATTTCTAATGGGTAACTTCCAAGTTTCATATTTCATTTCCTATAAATGCTTCTCCAATTGAGTGCATCATCACCCTTCCAGATTCATCATAAAAACTCACCACATTACTGGATTATATCCCTAATACCGGATGTGAGGATGACATTTTCTACCGCTGCTAGCCTTCCAGCATGCCCAAAGAGGTCAACACAACAGAGAATAATGCTCTACATTGGTTTCAACTTCATAATCTTTCATGCTTTCAAAGTATCTGCAGTACTCAAAAGGTAAATCACATACTTATGATGAATGAAAATGAAGAATGAATCATCTACTTGCACAGAAGCTTGTAAAGGAGAATGGATTGTCAAACAGAATGCTTGTGGGATAGATAAAAGCAGTTCAGTAACACCTTGCAAAACAAGGAAGTTAAAACTCCAAAATAAATGCATATATGTACATATTATCTAGATATCATCGTCCAAAAATTAAGAGAGATTTTTTAAAAGCTAAATTGAACTCCCAGCTTAGTTTTTCACTTTGGTCCTAATACTGAAAATTTTCCATTTTAAATATTAGGTAGCATACCTGTGGATGCAACTTTTTCTTAAAATTTAGGAATGCAACCCATTACAAGAAACCTCACATCCAGATGCACATATATCATATATACAAATGCACTTGGAAAAGATAGAAGGGCTCCATTGGCACGCTGTAATCCTTCATCCACAAGCCCTCCATAACTAATAACAGATAGAATCCTGTGAATCTAATATAGATATAATTAAGCACTGCCCCATGTTCCTTCATCAACCCAAATAGGTCAAAGCATCCTAGCACATCCATGTAATGCGAAGCTACGATAATCACTTACCAAGAAACTACATCTGAACTGTCTCTTGAAATGTGAGATCAGCAGAGTCTACCTCACTGCACTTATCATACACGAAACCTATCCACGACCACTTTGAATGGCAAATCAAAGAACCTAATCACCAATCTTGTTGATGCTAAATCTGCAAGAGCACTCAACATATTGGAGATAATGAACTCATCTGGTCATCCTTCAGATGCCAGCAGTTCATAAAACATATTCAATGCGCTTTCAAGTTGCACCCATCATGAACATGGCCAGAAATCATGGATGCCCTTGATACATGATAGAGTTCATATTTATGCCACATCTACCTTCTACCTTTAAGTGGCAATGCATCTTACAATAAACATTTAGCCATTACAATTATTTAAAAAAGTAAAAAGGAATGTCTCACATCCACATTGTAAGAAAAATAATGTAAAGAATAGAATTAATGTTCTTTTTTTTTCTCCCAAAATTCATACACTATCTTCATCAATACTAGCTAGTTCATCAAAAACCTTAATAATGCATTCCCAAACTGAATGTGAACTTTCTTTTTCCTACATAAAAACGGAAACTAAACTTTTAACGTATAACTACTTGGGAACTTTATCCTCAGAGGTTGGAGCCTTCTTAACAGATGTACCAGAGTTTGCTGCTTCTTCATTTTCGACAAGCTTCCGGAGTCTTTCTTGAAGGGCTCGCACTCGATCCTCAGTCTTACGAAGTTTCCTCCATCTGTAAATAGTCCAAAGTGCCAAACCGCCATAAACAAGCGTGTAAGACCCCCATACATAAGGATACGTTTCAGCGTGCTCCTTGATTTTCCGATATCGTTCCTGCACCAATTCCGATAGGCTAGCCGGCGGAGTAGTTGTAGTTTCCGGAGACGCTTCCCCTTCTCGCTGAGTCGCCATTGTCGGCCTTTGAATGATTATCAAACCCCTGCTAAGTAAGCAAAGGTTTTAGAAATGGAAATTAGAATAAAAAGATTCAAAATCAAATGCATAACCTTTCTTATAATCAGAAGTTCAACAACAATTTGCCAGGATAACTTAACCTCGGTTGCTCGGACTCGTCGTTTATGGCGCCAAACCGCGACACTCACTGACACGAGCGCGTGGCCGGAGCTCGAGAAAGATGAAGAAGAAACAGTAAAAGAAAAAAAAAAAACCCGTCGAAGATGGAAATGGAGATGGCGGCGGCGGAAAAATAAATAAAATTAATAGGGCTTGCTAATATCTGATCAAAATATTTTCGAATTTTCAAATTTTATTCTAACAAAGTTTAATGGTATAATGCTAAATTTAGCCTTTAATATTTACTCTTTTTATCACTTTAGTCCTAATTTCTTTTATGACTGTATACCTCACCCTTCAAATTTTGACCAAAATAAGAATTAACTTTTAGGATAAAATCCAAGAATAATCATCAAACTATTGAATTCGTTTTATTTTGGTCATTCAATTATTAAAATTTTCAATTTAATCAAACTTTTCGAAAAGCTTATGTAGAATTTTCGGTATTTCCACCTAATATTTCAAAATTTGCACATATATAATTAAGAATGTTGGCCATTAAATAATTTTGTTTCCGTTTTGGTGCGTTTTGCCTATGGAAACATAAACAAAATTGTTTTAATTCTTAAACCCAAATTATATTACTTGTTATCGTGGGTTTATTAAAGTGTATTGTATTGGAGAAGTCCTGAAAATGTTCAAAGTTAGTGTTTAGTGTTGAGAAAGTTGTTAGAAAATTTTCGAATAAAATTAACAGTAAATTTTGATAGGTGATGCGGTGTATTTAATTTATTTTTGTCTTAGGTTATAATATTATTATAGTATTTAATTTCATTATCATCATTATTTTTACACTAACAACAGGTAAACGTGCTGCTCATCCAAATTCACTCTAAATTTTTATTTTTAGAAGTATGTGTTGAGATTGATTGGGATTTGAAATGTTTGAAACCGTCCATGAAAAATTGAAGGGTAAAAAATTAAAAAGATAAAAAATATAATATTTTTTATAAGCGTGCTTGGTAGGAGAGATAAATAATAGAAAGAAATGTTCGTCCATTTCTTGATAAAATTGAAAAATGAAAGAAAATAAAATAAAATAATTAAAAAATACATAATTTTAAATTAACATATACTTCTTTATCATTTTTCTCCTCTCATTTTTTTAATTTGAAAATTTTGAATTTTATGCATTGTAATGAAAAATGATCATAAACTTATTTTATTTCTCTTTTTTTTTCTCGATCAAGCTAACTCAAAATTTATTTTTTGCCACTTTTCACTCAACCAAATGCATAGCTGACCCAGAAAATATTTTTTAAAAAGTTGCTTTAAAAATATTTTTAATTTGTAAAATTATTAAATTGACCCCACAAAATATTATAAAATAAACTATTTTATAGGAAAATAAATTAATTTTTTCCCACTCACTAAAATTTAAATTTTCTTAATAATTTTCTTTCTTCATTTATCACTTTTCTCCCAAATTTCTCCTATTTTTCACACACTCTCCAAAACTTAACTATATTTTAGTACTTTTAAGTGTGTCTTCCTAATTTGGAAACAACCATTCTTTTCTTTACAAGGTGTATTGATTAATCTTTAAAAAAATTTAAGATTGTAACTTTGTCGAAACCATTTTTAATTTATTTTAAAAATGGGGATCGACTTTAAAAATAAAAATGTGAGTCGCCACCAATCACTTTTTGCTTAGGTGTGATCGGATCACCTTATAAAACGTTTTATATCAAAATATTGATTTTGGTCTATGAAATTAAAAAAAAAATAGGTTCGGGAATCGGTTACGTACGAGGAAGGGTTAGCACCCTCGTAACGCCCAAAAATTGGTACCTAATTGATAAACTCATGTCCTAATGTTGAAAATTTAAAAAAATACGATCCTTTTATTCGAAAGAAAGCCAAGACTCGCTTATCTCAAAGAAATATTATGCCACACCCAATAAGTTAAAATGCAACATTTCAAAACTTCGAAACTAAGCTTACCTTTATTTGTAAAAAAATATTACCTTGAGTCACAAAATATCATATCCAATAAGTTAAGACATAACGTCTCGAGTTCCCAAGAATAAGTTTTTATTTAAAATTTGTAATTTTTTATTTCAAAAAGGATACTTGGCTATGTAAATTCAATGAAGAAAATTGAAACCCAGTGAGTTAGGGCACAATTTACTCAAGATTTTCAAATGCCAAATATTATTTTATTTAAGTAAGTATTTTCGGATAAATAATTGCAATTAAAAATGAAATATATTTTCTAAAACAATGATTTGAATGAAATGTGGCATTAGTATATTACCAAACATAAATTTCAATGGGTATTTTACTAAGTAAAAATAATAACAAATAATGCAAGCAATATGTAAATAAAAATTATAAATTTGTTCTTAAAAATATAAATGATCAACTAAAAGATAGCATGCAGATAATTAAAAAAATTAAGGAATAAACATGAAAATTTTACACAAGATTAAATGTATATATAAATATAAGGTGAATAATATATATAAAGAAATATTATAATAATAATAATAAAACCAATTCTAAAAAATAATATATATATATTCATGAGAAAATAATTAAGACACATTTTAATAAATAAAATAATATATAATTTTAAATAAAAATATATTTATAATACAATAATTTAATACATAAATGTATAAAAACTACATATTTAAAAATAAACATAATATATGTTATACAATATACAAAATTTTATACAATATTAAGAATAAAACAATTTAAATTTTATATATAATATAATATAATAATATATAATATACAAATTTTAAAAAATATAATAAATAATATACAAATTTTAAAAATGTTATATAATATATAAATAATATCAAACTTAATAAAATAACATAATATTAGTAATAATTTAATATATATAATATTAAATAATTAAAAATAAGAATAAAAATGAAAATAAAAAGGATTAAAAAATCAAAGAAACATGGATTAAATCAGAAATATAAAAAAAATCTAGGGTAAAAATATAAAAGGACCAGATTAGAACGCGTGTCACATTATAGGGACCTATTAGGCAATTATGTCTTATCTCCTAAACGACGCCGTTCCCCCTTTCTGCCTTAAAATAGCCCTAGGACCAGATTGCAAGAAAATATAGATTTTAGGGCTGAATTAAAAATAAAAGAAAATTTAAATTGAACTAAATTAAAAATGATAAAATTGCGAAAGGACCAAAGAGGCAAATTGCCCTTTTATAAAAACACGCGGATTCTCCCCGGGTTTCGGGTTAACGCGCGGATCTGCTCCTTTAAACGACGTCGTTTAATGCTTATTGGCTAAATCAAAAACGGCGCCGATTCTATATTGCTATATAAGCTAAAAATTGGCCCAAAAAATCATTTTTGCCTGCTGTTTAAAAAAAGCATAGAGCTTTCTCTGTTTTGCTCTCCCTCTGGCAATTTTCGACCAAACTCCAGAGAGGCTCCGGCGCATTTTTTCTCTTTTTTACGGTTTATTTAAATATGTATATAGTTTTTTTAAAAAATAGAAGTGAAAGTTTTTATAAGTTCGTTTGCAGATTTGAAAGAAAAAAAAAAAAAAAGGAAGAAAAAAGAAAAATAACAACCTTGATGATCTTTGTATTGATTTCGCATGTGTTTTTTTTGCGTGTAAAAAAAATCGTAGCCTCTGCCCTTTTATTCTTTTTGTATTCTCTCTCCCTTTGCATGTATTGCCTTAGGGTTATTTATAACCCAAATAAAATCGGAAAATAAATACAAAATCGTAATCTGTTGCCATTGTCCATTTTCTTTCCTTGTTTTGCAGGTGAATGGCGAGAACAACAGCAATGGAGTGTCATCTATGCGCGGATTGCGGCGCGACCGAAGGTCGGTGTTGGGTGCTACGGTGTGAGGTAGGAACCCTAAGGTTCGGAGTTTCCAATTTCTAAACCCAATTTGGGCTTTTGGGCCATTCGGGTTTTTGGGTATTAGGTTGGGTTGTAATGTTAATTGGGCTTGCCTAGTCTATTTTTTTAAGCTGCAAATGGACTGTAATAATAAAACGGGATATTGGGTTCTTATTTTTATTATTTTTTGGTTTGTTTGGGCCTGGGCATAAATGGGCTGTTACAAACTTTTTTTTGCAAAGTTTAGTTTTATAATTAAATGATTTTGGAATGTTGATTTTGTATGACATTCTTAATCTCTTAATTGGTAATAACTTTTAATACAAATCTTTGAAAAATTTAGGATTGATTGTATTTATAATCTTGAATTTCATGAATATTGATTAGAAATATTTAACATTGTTGTTTAGAAATTATTGCTGCTAGTGTGAATTTCGTGTTTGTGTTAATCTTGTGTTTGGCATATCGCATTCTTATGACACTAAAAAGAATTTACGTGGTTTTTACTTTTGTGAAAAATTATTTTTAATACAATGTCTAGAATTATCCGAATCTCTTTCCAAACCTTAAATACTAGTTATATGTTAGCTTTATAAAAAATAAATTATAAATAATGACTTTTTGTGTTATTAATTTATCTTATATTTAGTATAATTTGTCATAATAATTATATTTATTAAGCTGTTATTTGATAAACGAAAAAAATTAAATAATGAAAAATTAAATAGGGAGAAGTTTATAAATATTGAATTTATGTTATAAAATTGTTTGGTATATTAGTAAAAATTACAACTACATATAATTGTATTATTTGATAATAGTAAATCTTGATTTTTGAAAATTATTCATTTCAAAAAAAAAAATTTAAAACTTTGACAAAAGAAGATAATTCAACAATTTCAACACATTAGAAAGTGTTATGTACAATTGTGAAAAACTACGAGTTATTAGAACTTATTTGATGTATATTTTCTATTAGTTATTATTTTAATAATTTTGTATTTTTTTACATTTAACTAAATTATACATTAATTTATTATTATATATTAGTTTATAAGAATTTTTTAAAGGTTTTATTTTTTAAAAAATTGACCCTACATTTCAACATTTCTGGCTCAGCCACTACTACTGTACCTAAGAGTGTCTAGTCGGTTAACCGACCCGAAATAATATTAACTAAATTAATTGACCTTTCAAAATTTTTAACCGTTAACCGAACCGAAATTTTTCAAAAACAATTAACCAAACCGAAAATTTTTTGGTTAATTCGGTCGGTTAACCGAAAATTATATGTTTTTTATTTTTGATTAAAAATTAACCGAATTACCCGAATTAATCGAAATGAATCACTACATAACCGAGTTGGGTTTAATTTAGTTTTAGTTTTAGTTTTAGAATTTTATTTTTATTTATTAAATTATTTGTAATTTTTATGATTGGGTTGGGTTGGGTGATTGGGTTGGGTTGGGTTGGATACTTGGATTTTGATTGGGTTTAGGTGAATAGTGGACCTATTTATATATTATAATTTTATTTATTAATTTTTTAGGTTAAACCAAAAAAATTTGGTTTACTAACCGGTTTCGAACCGAATTAACCGTTAACCAAAAAATCAAAAAATAATTAACCGACTCCTCGGCGAAAAATTTGGTTAACCAACCGATTAACCGAATTCTGTCGGTTAATCGAATTTTTTCGGTTTTACCCGAATTTTGCACACCCCTAACTGCACCCAACCAAACATACCTTTAGGCTTTGCTTGGTAGAGTGAAAAGAAAATTGAAAAAATGGAAAATTGAAGGGGTGGAAAAATAAAAATATGAAAAATATAAATATTCTTTCCATAAGAGTGCTTGGTATGAAAGATGAAAAAAATTGGAAAGGAAAAATAATTTTCTTCCTCTCCATTGCTTAGTAGAGTTGAAAAGTGAAAGAAAATAAAATAAAACAATTGAAAATGCATAATTTGAACTAACATACAATTTTCTCTCATCTTATCATTTCAATTTAGAAGGATTGATTTTTATGTATTATGAGAGAAAATGATCAACCCTTTTTTTTTTTTTTCTTTCCTCTCACTCTTCTTTCTAACCAAACACACTCAAAAATTATTTTCTTTCCAGTTTTCCACTCCCTCCTCTTATTCCTCTACTTTTCCACCTAGCCAAACATTTTTGAGCGCTTGATTGGGAGAAAAAGTGGGAGGAAAGAACATAGGAGGGGTAATCATTTTCCATATTCATCCTAATGCATAATGTAGGAACCCAATTTAGCCCGGGCCCATGCAACAAAACCTGAATGAAAAAAACCAAATAATAAAAAATAAAAAGTCTAGTTAAAAAATAATTGACCCTATTATAGTAGCCCAATACCCTTTACAGTGGCCCAATACTAAACTACTCAACAGACCCAATCCCTAAACCTAAGCCTAGTGACCCATGAAGGCTTGCGGACGCAGGAAACCCTAGGTTTCCATTACGCCGCAAGCACCCCAGCAATTCTTTCCCTCGCGCCGCAAGTTTCAATCAGCCCCTCGACCAGTTTTCATCAGCTCCGGACTTCTCGCCATCGCCTGCAAAAAGGAAAGAAAATTGACAACAAGCAATAAAATAGGGATTTTACATTTATTTGTTTTGGGTTATAAAACCCTATAAAATTTGTAAGAGAGACAGACAAAAAAACAAAGAATACAGAAAGATTCAAAAATCACAGAGAAATAAAATATCAAAATTTGTTTACAGAGGTGATTTTCGTTCACTATTTTCGTATTATTTTCTTTTCTTTCGATTAGTGCATATTTTTTTAAAAATAAAAATAAAAGCGAAGATTCTTACCTTTGCACCGCCGTGGGTGACTGGGCGTGTGGCGCGGCGTGTAGCCCAGAAGCCCGATGATGAATTCCGCTGGAGGAGGGGAGGGCCTTTGAGAGCATTTCCTAAATTTTTTTAAAACGGTGTTAAAATGTTTTTTTTTTGGCCGAATTCTGACTTATACAGGGTATGGGAACAACGTCATTTTGGAGGTTATCTTTAAAGGCCAAAACGACGTCGTTTTAAGAGAGGATCTGTGCGTTGACCCGAAAACACGGGGAGGATCCTCGTGTTTTATAAAAAGGGTAAATTGCCATTCTAATCCCTCCACAATTTTCTTAATTTTAATCTCGTCCAATTTAACTTATTTTTATTTTTTAAATTAGCCCTAAAACTTATACTTTGCTTCATTTTAATCCTCGGACTCATTAAAGATCAAAATCAAATGGCACCGTTTTGGAAAGAAGGCATAATTGCCATATTAATCCCTGCAGCACGACGCGTGTTTCGATCTAATCTTTTATATTTATTTTTATTTGTTGTTTAATCCTCCTTTATTTATTTATTTTTATTTTATTTTATTTTAAAAATTATTCTAATATTGTATATTGAATTATTTTATCATATTAAAATGTTATATTATTTTTATTATTTTATTAATTTTGTTAATAGTATAAAATTTATATATTTTTTAATGTATTATCCTTATATATATTTAATTATTATATATTATTTTATTTTATTTGGTTTAATATAATTTATATTATATATTATTTTATAATTTATATATTAGTTATTATATTATACAATTTTTTAATTTGTATATTCTATATTATTATATTATATCTTATATTATTTTTAAAATTTTATTTTTATAAAATCTATTTATATTATATAACATATTTTATTTATATTGTTTATTACATATATAATTTTTATATATATGCCTTTTATTATATACTATTTACTAATTATTTTTATTATATATAATCATTTATATATGTATTAAATTATTAAATTACGTATTGGTTATAATTTTTTACTTTAAATTTTTATATTGTTTATATATATTAAATCATTTTAAAAATCGTCATATTCTTTTATTTTTTTATTTAATGTTTAACCCTTTTTATTTAACTTAGTTATTTTGTAAAGATCTTAATTATCTCTACTTATTTCATACCCCATGTTTATTTATTTATGTTTCTTTAATTGTTTATTATTGCTTAATTTATTTGTTCATGTTATATTATTCTTTAATTATTTACCGTTAATATAATTTGTAGTTATGTTGAATTGCTATTAAATATGTATGCTATAATATCTTACTCAAATTATTGTTTTATAAAATACATTTTGAATCAACGCATTTTATTCAAATAGTTTTTTTTAAAATACGATGATATTTAATATTTGGAGACTTCGAGAAGAATTGTGCCTTAACTCACTGGGTTTCGATTTTTATCGTTGAACTTAAAATATTATGTATCCTTTTATTTTAAAATTGAAATTTATAAATTTCCAAATCAAAACTTATTCTCGGAATTCAAAACGTTATATCCTAACTTATTGGATATGATATTTTGTGTCTCGAAATAAGAATTTTATAAATAAAGGTGAGCCTAATTTCGAAGTTATGAGATGTTATATCCTAACTTACTGGGTATAACATTTTATTTCTTTGAAATAGGTAAGTCTTGGTTTTTTTTTAATACAAGGATTATATTTTAAAATTTTTCAAATTTTCAACATTAGGACATGATTTTATCGATTAGGTACCAATTTTTGGGTGTTATGAGGGTGCTAATCCTTCCTCATACGTAACCGACTCCGGACCCGTTTTCTTGTATTTCGTGGGCCAAAATCAATGTTTTGAAATAAAACGTTTTATAAGGTGATCCAATCGCACCTAAGGAAAAAGGGATTGGTGGCGACTCCCGTTTTTATTTTTTAAAGTTGATCCCCGTTTTTATAAAAACTTTAAAAATGGTTTCGACAGCTTGGCGACTTCACTGGGGAACAATAAGAGAGTTAAGTCGTAAAATCGATAATTTCATGTCCTTTTCTCCGAATTTAAAATTCTGATTTAAAAAACCATGATCCTTTTATTACATGTGGTTCTAATTTTTAATATACATCTCTGCATTGCACTACATAACCGTTGTGGTCGTACCCTTAAGTGGGAGCGAGAAGCTATGCCTTTGTGAGGTTTTCACCTTCGTATGGGCTAGTGGACTGCTTCCGGAATACATCTATACCTATGTCTTCGTGAAGTTTTCACTTCCGCATGGCCATAGGAAAATGTATTCCCCTGAACTAAACTCGGTCTATATAAGCCTATAATGGGTGAGGATCGAGGAATCTGCTGGTTCGGGTACCTCAAACTTTAGAGCTGAACCTCATATAGAAAACCTAAGTGCTCACCCTAAGTAGAACTGTACCAAGCCTTAGTGGTTACCCAGATAGGTTTTTGTTTATTTTGTTTGCTTCATATTCTATCTTATGATACTGACTTATTGTGTTTCAATTTTTGTACATATCATCTCATATTAAAGAAGTATCGATTCATGGTCAGTTTCTAAGTTAGAAAGCTAATTATGGAGAACGAATTCCTTGATAAAGTGGAGGATAATACTGTCGTTCGCATATGGTTAGAGCAAACGCAATCGGAGAAAGGGAACAACTTAGTTGACGGGTACGTATCTGAACTATGCGATTTTACTCGTATTAGTGTTACACAAAATGAGTTCTAAGAGTTGAAAGAGATATTGGCTCAGTGGGATAATGAGGCTAAGCAATTGTTTTTATCATAATTATGGAGATCTACCCTATTTACTTGACATCAAGGTAGATAAGCATCTGTTCCGCCCTGACTCAGTTTTGAAACTCTGCTTATAGCTGTTTTACTTTTGGGAAAGTAGATTTGGTGCCCACAGTGGAGGAATATACAACCTTGCTTCATTGTCCAAGGGTCCAAGTTGACAAAGCTTATTCTAAGGCTGCTAACGTCCCAACTTTCGTGAAGAGGTTAATGAATATCACGGGGATGAGTGAACAGTGGGTTGCAGCCAGAATCCATAAGAAATGTGAGTGTAAATGGATTCCTTGGGTTAGTTTGAGGGACCTAATCTTAGCCCATGTAACATCCTGAATAGGGCCTATGCATTTCCAGTTTAATTGTATGAAATGACAAGTTTCAAGTGCTATGAATAAATTTTTGATACTTTTGGAAACCTAGAAATGCATGAAAAATGGAAATGAAAATGGAGATGGAAATGAAAATGGAAATGGAAATGGAAATGGACATTTTTGGAAACCTAAGTAAATTAGGAAAGTGAACATTTTGGAAACCAAACCAAAATAGGAAACTAAACATTTTGGAAACTTGAGCATTTTGGAAACCTGAACATTTTGGAAACTTGAACATTTTGGAAACCTGAACATTTTGGAAACCTGAACATTTTGGAAATCTGGAAAATACAGAGCCGCGCGAAAATTTTAGGAAACTTAAAAATGACCCCAGAATGTCGAATTTCAGAGCCCAAAAGGGAACTTAGAGCCAAGTGACCCTAAAAATATACAGTACATGAAATTTGACCCAATAACGGACTTGGAAATGTGGCTCAAGATGCCACCTAAGGTTTAGGAAATGGCCCAAATACAAGAGGTTTTGGGCTGAGTTTGAGTCATCCAGAAGCAAATAATGAAGGCTTTATTTTGCTTCCAAGGCTAAGAGGTGGGATGGCACAAGCTTCTTGAATTAGAGGAGTTTTACTTGGTTAAAACTTGTTTAATTAAGTGGTAAGTAAAGGAATTTCTTTTAATAAAATAAATAAGGAGATAAAGGATGGATAAAATACTCTTAATTTAATTAAAGTGATAATTAAATGATAATATTATCACTTGTGGTAGGAGTAGTGGCCAAGTCAAGGACTCTTGGCATAGCAATTTCAGTTAAAAGAGGAGAATTAAGGCCATTCTCTCATCTTTCCTAAGTGTGTGTGCCGAAATTTTCATAGCTCTCTTCCCCCCCTTTTGCTGAATTTTCTTTGAACAAAAACCATCCTCTTTTCTTCTCTTTTCTCCTCTGTTTCTACTATCAAAGCCGAATCCCTGTCGATTCTAAGTAAAGGAGCAGTCAATTACAACATCAAAAAGGGTAAGATCTGTGGTCAATCAACTTCTATTCTTTCCTTTTTACCAAAAATTCAGGTACTAATCCCTAACTTTGTTCATGGCCGAACCTACCATGATCTCTTAGGTTTCTACCATCATCAAATAGAAGGGGTCAAGGATCCAAGGTAAGTGAGACACATTCGGCCAAAGGCCAATTACTACTTATTAAAGTTAGATCAGATCTAACTTATAAATATTAGGATTTTCGACAGATATTCAAGACAAAGGAAACTTTCGGGATTTGAAGTCCATAAGGTAAGCCCCTAAAAGTATTCGGCCAAGGCTTATGTAAGTATCTAGATCAGTTCTCTAATTATTAAAAAGCCGGAAACTAACCCATATTGAGATTCAAGGTTGGCCGAATATCAGGTAAAGGAAAAACGAAGTTTTCGGGATTTGTATAAACACCAAATCGGCAAAGGTGAGTCTCTCTACAAATCCTACTAGGATTTGGTTTTGTTTTAAGCCAAAAGGGTTTATTAATGTGTTTTACTTGGTGGTAGGATATAGGAATTAATAGATCTAAAGTTAGATCGGGATTTTCGCGATCTCAAGGAACCCATTAAGCAAATCAGGTGTGTACCCTTACTAACCTTCGATATTCTATGGCTAAATATTTTAATATATGATTATGAATAAGAATGTGAATGTGGCTATGTACCACAAATGTGGCAAAAAGTACCCAGGTACGTTTCCTACTTGATAGGATTGTGAAATATGTTATTTAATAACATGCGAATATATGTATATGAACATGAAATTAAGTTATGCACAATATATATTTTTGGGGCATTCGGATTTATGTGAAAGGGGAGAATAGGTGTTGACTTGGCCTCACCAACGAAGGTGTTGACTTCGGTCTCACCAACGAAATATGTTGACTACGGTCACATTGCGAAATTTTGGTAACCGGTTACAATATTTGAATATAGTGTCTAATGACACAACGTTTAAATTTGACTATAGTGTCTAAAGACACAACGTGGTGTAGCGGATGGAGGGTTGACTTATTAGTCCCACGGTGTGAATGGCGTGTGGTGGTGTGTAGCGGATGGACCATTAGGATTGGGTTTGGGTTGCATCATAATTTCATTTTTATATGGACTGATGATTTGAACATGAATGCTCGATTTATTGAATGTTAGTATTGTGTGCACATTGAGTCTGTTGACTCACCCCATTGTGGGAATTATTTTTAGGTGATGAAAGGATTTGATTGGGTGATGGACCATGAGGTGGCCATGCTACATGCGAAAATTTCATTTAGTTTGGACTTAATTTTATTTTTAGTTACTTTTATTCTATTTTGGGTTTTACTTGATGTAATAAGGCCTTAAGGCCCAGTGGATTATTCTTTATGTTTGCTTACTGTTAAGTTTCATGCTAAGAACTATATTGGATGTATTTAATTAAATGGGCTTACAAGATTAAATAAATGGGTTTCCAATCTAAGCCCAACTCAAAATAATAGTTTTTCTAAAAATTTACAATTTTCTCTAAGTATCGAAAATGTTTTGAAATCGGTTTACTTTTGGAACATACCAGATCCGGTTGTGCTCGTGGTAGGGTGTGGGGTGTTTGATTTATATCGAGCCCGTTTTAAACTCTCACTGGGCTAAGGCCCAAAACGTTTTGAATTCGAGCCCAAATGATTTTCTTTGAAAATAAGCAGGCTTCTGGCATGGCCCCTAAGTCTCCGACCCGCAGTCCACCAGGTAAGTACCCCTAACTCTATGTGTGATTCTGTGATTTATATAAGGGTAGAAAAGGCATGGAACGTAGAATAGAATAATAGGAACTTGAACCCTAGGATTAGACTACTCAAACGTAAACACATAAGACTTAATGCACTGAACCAACCTATGGCTAAGTCACTGAGCTAGTGGTGTGGTAACCCTTGTACGCATGTCTAGGATTGGATCCGGAAGAGCTTGGTATTTAAGCAGTCCTAGTGACTCACCTCCTCTTCGCAGGAATCCTACCTGGTGCGTAGCTTCGGTTCACCATAACTCAGAGGGCTCAGTGGTGTGGCAACCTCTGTACGCATGTCTAGGAATGGTTTGGTGGGAGCTTGGTATTTAAGCGATCTCGTGACTCACCTCCTCTCCACACGAATCCTGCCTGGTGCGTAGCTTTGGTTCACCCGACCAAGAGGGCTGGGACATAGGCTAAACATAATGACTAAAACCCGAAAGGAACTAGCCATGTTTAAAAAAAAGAAAGAACAAAACAACAAACCCTAGTTTTTCAAACTTTTAAAACTTTCTTTTAAATCGAGAAAATTATTTTTACAACATTTTCCTAAAAAAAACTCTTGATTCTGAAAATTACAAAAATGCCCTTAGGGGTAAAATTACCAAAACGCCCTTGGTTTATAAAACGTTCAACTACTCAACAACTTTACCAAAATATCATGATTTCATAAACATTCAAAAACCCTAATTTGTAAAATATCAAAATACCATGATTTTGGAAAAATTACAAAATTGCCCATAACTTACAAAATTACCAAAATGACCCTGAATTTCAAAATTCTTGCAACATTCCCATTTTTGAAGGAACAATTTCTGAAAAGAACACTCAGAGTTTTACAACTTTTGAAATATCCCTGATTTATTAAATTTTACAAATTTACCCTGATTTGTGAAAAATTACCAAAATACCCCTGAGATCAAAAAAAATTTCTGAAATACCCTCGGATTCTAAAATTTTTCCAAATTACCCCGATATTTTAGAATTTCCAAAATAATTTCTGATGAAATCACCAAGGAACCTTATTTTGACAAATTACGAAAATACCCCTGTAAGACAAAATTACGAAAATACCGGGTAGTGGAAAACAACAACAATAAAAGCGCAACGTTTCTCCGAATGAACGGAAGTTCATATTTGTTTGATGGATGAATGAATGAATGGAAAAGGCGTGTGTTTGTATGAATACGAAGAACCACTCTTAAATCCTTTCCATAAAACTCCTTCATTGATAAATAAGTGGAACAAAGACTAATCCATAAAATTTTTCTTAATCGATTAAAAGCGTTAGATAGAATGAGCTCTGAGGGCGTGGTCGCCGTGGTCGAGGTAGAGGAAGGATGACCGTGTCGGAACCCGATTAGGTCGGGTCGAGGTCCGACAATGAAATGCCGCCACCACCACCCCCACCGTTAACGTTGAGCGAGCGAGCTCGACGGGAAGATCTTTGTGTCGCAGGTCGTCTTTGCGAGTTTTGGAATTGGTGGCGGTGCGGTGGAAATTCAGAAACCGAAAGTCGGTACTGAGCGGCTCCGAAGCTAATGGAGCGGAAATGTTCGAGGAGTATCTAATGTGGCACCCAAAGACAAATGAATCTTGGTTGGAAGCAATGGAGCGTATTATGGATGAACTTGATCTGACTCCAGAGGAAAAGTTGAAAGGGATGGTGGCATTGTTACGCGACGAAGCGTATCAGTGGTGGTTAACTATTCGTGAAGGTACCACGGCTGAAAATTTGACCTGGGAGTATGTTAAAGAGGCCTTTCAAAAGAAGTATGTGGGAACCAGGTATACAGATGAGCAAAGGAAGGCTTTTCTAGGGTTGGTACAAGGTAGTAAGTCTGTCACAGAATATGAGGCTGAATTTCTAAGGTTAAGCCGATATGCTCGAGGGGTAGTCGCGACTGAACATGAACGCTGTGTCCGTTTTGAGGACGGATTAAGGGATGACCTAAGGTTATTAATAGCTCCACATCAGGAGCGGGAGTTGTCCACGTTGGTTGAAAAGGCTAAGGTAGCTGAAGGAATCAAGGACTCGACTAAGCGTAACTCGCGAGGAATAGACCCAAGAGAGGTTATGAATCGTCGGAAATGTGCGTAAAAGGCCCAGGCGAGGGGTCGAAGGGTCGACAAGTTGATACCGAGGCGATCGTCCTTGTGAGTATTGTGGAAAGAAGCACTCGGTGAGTGTTGGAAAAGATAGGAGCATGTCTTAAATGTGGGTCTAAGGACCATATGCTCAAGGACTGTTCAAAGATATCGATGATAGACGACCGAGAACTCGTAATGTTAATCGTGTAGGTATGGAGGACAACAATGACCTCAACGAGGTCGAGGTTCAATTACAGAGGTAATGGTTACGCCAAGGTCGTGGAGCACCAAGCGGAGGTGTTGAAGGTTGAAGCAAGGCGACCAAGGTTGGTTTATGCGATCGGTAGTCACGAGGATAGTGACGTGCGACGAGACAACGAGTAAGTTTCTTATTTATGGATTATACTTCATTACTTTACTCGCTATAAGATTAGTTCGATCTTATGTTGCTAATGAAGTGTATGGAACCTTGATTGTGAACTTAGAGAATGTGCCTAAAAAGTATGATAGTTCTTTAAGATCGAGTCTTGTGACAATAGTGTAGTGTGGTGAGTTAGACTGTACGGATGAATGATAGTAAGTAATTTCGAGGACGAAATTATTTTTAAGAGGGGTAGAACTGTAACATCCTGAATAGGGCCTATGCATTTCCAGTTTAATTGTATGAAATGACAAGTTTCAAGTGCTATGAATAAATTTTTGATACTTTTGGAAACCTAGAAATGCATGAAAAATAGAAATGAAAATGGAGATGGAAATGAAAATGGAAATGGAAATGGAAATGGACATTTTTGGAAACCTAAGTAAATTAGGAAAGTGAACATTTTGGAAACCAAACCAAAATAGGAAACTAAACATTTTGGAAACTTGAGCATTTTGGAAACCTGAACATTTTGGAAATCTGAACATTTTGGAAACCTGAACATTTTGGAAACCTGAACATTTTGGAAATCTGGAAAATCAGAGCAGCATGAAAATTTTAGGAAACTTAAAATGACCGGAATGTCGAATTTCAGAGCCCAAAGGGAACTTAGGGCCAAGTGACCCTAAAAATATCTGAGACATGAAATTTGACCCAATAACGGACTTGGAAATGTGGCTGAAGATGCCACCTAAGGTTTTAGGAAATGGCCCAAATACAAGAGGTTTTGGGCACGAGTTTGAGTCATCCAGAAGCAAATAATGAAGGCTTTATTTTGCTTCCAAGGCTAAGAGGTGGGACGGCACAAGCTTCTTGAATTAGAGGAGTTTTACTTGGTTAAAACTTGTTTAATTAAGTGGTAAGTAAATGAATTTCTTTTAATAAAATAAATAAGGAGATAAAGGATGGATAAAATACTCCTAATTTAATTAAAGTGATAATTAAATGATAATATTATCACTTGTGGGGAGTGATGGCCAAGTCAAGGACTCTTGGCATAGCAATTTCAGTTAAAAGAGGAGAATTAAGGCCATTCTCTCATCTTTCCTAAGTGTGTGTGCCGAAATTTTCATAGCTCTCTTCCCTCCCTTTTGCCGAATTTTCTTTGAACAAAAACCATCATCTTTTCTTCTCTTTTCTCCTCTGTTTCTACTATCAAAGCCGAAACCCTGTTGATTCTAAGTAAAGGAGCAGTCAATTACAACATCAAAAAGGGTAAGATCTGTGGTCAATCAACTTCTATTCTTTCCTTTTTACCAAAAATTCGGTACTAATCCCTAACTTTGTTCATGGTCGAACCTACCATGATCTCTTAGGTTTCTACCATCATCAAATAGAAGGGTTAAGGATCCAAGGTAAGTGAGACACATTCGCCAAAGGCCAATTACTACTTTATTAAAGTTAGATCGGATCTAACTTATAAATATTAGGATTTTCGACGGATATTCAAGACAAAGGAAACTTTCGGATTTGAAGTCCATAAGGTAAGCCCAAAAGTATTCTGCCAAGGCTTATGTAAGTATCTAGATCAGTTCTCTAATTATTAAAAAGCTAAACTAACCCATATTGAGATTCAAGGTTGGTAGAATATCGTAAAGGAAAAGCGAAGTTTTCGGATTTGTATAAACACCAAATCGGCAAAGGTGAGTCTCTCTACAAATCCTACTAGGATTTGGTTTTGTTTTAAGCCAAAAGGGTTTATTAATGTGTTTTACTTGGTGGGCCGAATATAGGAATTAATAGATCTAAAGTTAGATCGGGATTTTCGAGATCTCAAGGAACCCATTAAGCAAATCAGGTGTGTACCCTTACTAACCTTCGATATTCTATGGCTAAATATTTTAATATATGATTATGAATAAGAATGTGAATGTGGCTATGTACCACAAATGTGGCAAAAAGTACCAGTGCACGCTTCCTACTTCGATAGGATTGTGAAATATGTTATTTAATAACATGCGAATATATGTATATGAACATGAAATTAAGTTATGCACAATATATATTTTGGGGCATTCGGGATTTATGTGAAAGGGGAGAATAGGTGTTAACTTCGGTCTCACCAACGAAGGTGTTGACTTGGTCTCACCAACTAAATATGTTGACTACGGTCACATTGTGAAATTTTGGTAACCGGTTACAATATTTGAATATAGTGTCTAATGACACAACGTTTAAATTTGACTATAGTGTCTAAAGACACAACGTGGTGTGTAGCAGATGGAGGTTTGACTTATTAGTCCCCACGGTGTGAATGGCGTGTCTGGTGGTGTGTAGCGGATAGACCATTAGGATTGGGTTTGGGTTGCATCATAATTTCATTTTATATGGACCTGATGATTTGAACATGAATGCACGATTTATTGAATGTTAGTATTGTGTGCACATTGAGTCTGTTGACTCACCCCATTGTGGGAATTATTTTGGTGATGAGCGGTGATTTGACCGGGCGCCGTGGACCATGAGGTGGCCATGCTACATGCGAAAATTTCATTTAGTTTGGACTTAATTTTATTTTTAGTTACTTTTATTCTATTTTGGGTTTTACTTGATGTAATAAGGCCTTAAGGCCCAAAGTGGATTATTCTTTATGTTTGCTTCTTGTTAAGTTTCATGCTAAGAACTATATTGGATGTATTTAATTAAATGGGCTTACAAGATTAAATAAATGGGTTTCAATCTAAGCCCAACTCAAAATAATAGTTTTTCTAAAATTTACAATTTTCTCTAAGTATCGAAAATGTTTTGAAATCGGTTTACTTTAGGAACATACTAGATCCGGTTCAGGCTCGTAGGCCGGGTGTGGGGTGTTTCAGCCCATCTGGATGCAAAGAAGAAGGTTGAAGTCTTTGTTTTATGTGTCTATGGTTTGGTAATTTTCCCTAAAGCTCTAAGACATATAGATGAAGCAGCCACGAATTTATTCGATCGACTTGACAAAGGGGTCACGCCAGTACCTGCGATCTTAGCCGAGACGTTCAGATCTTTAAACACATGTCGGAGAGTAGGTGAAGGTAGATTCATTGGATGTGTGCAGTTACTATTGGCGTGGTTTCATAGCCATTTCTGGAAAATGGAGAAAGATCTTATCGGGTTTTCTAAGAACTATTCTCTATTAAAAGAGATAGTGGCTACACCGAGAAGGGATGACGTGTCTGAAGAGAACTGGATGGCATTTTTTCAAAGCCTTCAAGAGGAGGACATCGAGTGGAAAGCCCCTTGGATGATTCCAGTCGATGTGGGAGTTTTGACTGGGTTCCTTTACTTGGAATTTGGGGAGCCATTGGGTATACTCATTTGCTCGTATTAAGGCAATATGGATTAAGGCAGTTCATACATGCAACATATGGGCTGGCTCAGTGTGAGTTCTCGTATAAAGGGGATAACTATAAGAGGAAGGTTAAGGAGATTTCTTGTGCTTGGAATTAGATTCGTAGAATGAAGAGATTATCTGCAGGACCAATGACGACCCCAAATTACAGCGGATGGAGGATTGAAAGGGTTAATGATAACATTCTTGAGCTGATTTTAGAAGGTGCCCGGTCAAGAGAAGAATGCTTGCAAGTGGTCCCATCAGAGTTAGAGATTGTAAAGCAAGATTTAGAGAGGATGGGTTCCGAGCTTGGAAAGATGATGGAGAAGCTGAAAGAAGAGAAAATGTATTTGAGACTAGACGTGGATATTCATAAATTAGAGGCCGAAAAGTTAAGAAAAGGGAAGAAAAGGGTTGAGGAAGATCTGAATGACCTAAAGACAGAGTATAAGAAGCTGTGTCTATCAATGAAAAATGACGGATTGGGAAAGACTTCGGAACAGTGGCAACATGAAGTTCAAGAGGAAAAGGCCAAAGTTGACCATTGGGAGAAGAAGTTCCTAGAGATACAGATGCAAAACGAGGCCCTGAAAAGAGGATAGCAGAAAGCCAAAAAAAAAGAGTGGATTAAAGGCTAGATTCATTGAACTGGGACGATCTCTTCACCACCATCAAAGCCATAATTTTGCAAATGAGCTAAAGACAAGTCTGAATAAGATCGAGGAAATGAAGGGCAAGATTGAAATATTAGAATCGACATTGCAGAATTGTGAACTCCGGATCGAGCATCTTGAAGCAAAAGAAGAGTATTGGAAGGAAGAGCTCCACCATTCCCATAACCAAGATAGAAGTTGGGATTACCTCATGGGTAAAGCAATAGTTCAGATTAGAGAGGTAGCTGATCATCTACAGACTTTGGCAGCACAGGCTGATATATTGAGCATGAAGTATGAGCTACAGTCAGATCATGGTCAAGAGCTAATCTCTTTGTTTAGGAAAATCAAAACTTTGGGTCTTAGGGCCAAAGCATATTTGTAGTCCGTTTTATGTAAAAGATTTTGTTTTCTAATAAAGTTTTCTAGAATGAAGTTGAATCTGAATCGATGCCTTCTTTTTGCATTCATGCATTTGCATTACATCATATCATATGCATCTAAGTCCATAGAGAGCTTAATTAGTTAAAATTACTACACACACACACACAGAGAGAAAAAAATCTAGAAGTTGAACACCATTACGATACACGTGTCAAGACAAAGAAAATGGATCAAATACTTGAAAAATTCCAGAGAGACATACAAGATCAGATGCAAGAGCAATTGGCAAAGCTCCAACAAGAAATGAGGGACCAAATGTTGGAAGCTCAAAGGAACATGATGGCTCAAATGGCCAAGATGCTGAACGGGGCGATGGACAAAGGAAAAGGTCATATGGCTATTACTGGAGAAGATAACGAAGGCATTCCCCCGGGTTTTACCCCACCACATGCACCAACACAGCCTGAAGAGTATCCCCAGAGGCCATCTGTCACGATTAAGCCTCAACAAGGGCAAGCTGATACTAGACTGCCTATAAATTTCCAAGTTGGCTTAGAATCTAATCCAGGAGATAACCCAACTAATCATGTTATCCTTGATTTGGATATAACAGAGAGGGAGGGGACAAGAATTGAATCCTCGAGGTAGTTAGAGGATCGCTATAGATGGTTAGAGGAAAAGTTCAAGGCTTTGGAAAATGTCGATCATCCCCATGGCATTAACGCAAAAAACTTGAGTCTAGTTCCAAATTTGGTACTTCCTCATAAATTTAATATACCAGAATTTGAGAAGTACAATGGGACTAGCTGCTCTAAAGCCCACATCACTATGTTCTGTAGACGGATGACTGAATACATGAACAATGATCAACTTTTGATTCATTGTTTCCAAGACACTTTAGTGGGGGCAGCATCCAAGTGGTACAATCAACTTAGCCGTGCAAGGATTAGCTCTTGAAGAGATTTGGCCAAGCCTTTATGAAGCAATATAATCATGTCACACATGGCGCCTGACAGAATCACCTTGCAAAACATAGAGAAGAAGTCAAATGAAAGCTTCAGGTAATACGCACAAAGATGGAGGGAAGTTTCCATGCAAGTTCAACCACCTCTCTTAGTGAAGGAAACCACCATGCTGTTTATCAACACTTTAAATGTACCATTTATCACCCATATGATAGGAAGCACCACTAAGAGCTTTGTGGATATAATGATGGTAGGAGAAATGATTGAAAATACCATAAGGGGTGGTAAGATTAAAGCGGGGAAAACCACTAGAAGGTCTGCTCCTAGGAAAAAGGATAGTGAGGTGAATAATACGAGTACATACAACAAAGGGTACTCAAGGCAATCATTGTTAACCAGCCGAAAGTAGTTACTGCCGGGCAACAAAAGTCGACAAGACAAGAATCAGGCTTAAGGTAAAATTTTGAAAAGCTCCAATTTACGCCAATCCCAATAACGTATAAGGAGCTATATCAAAGTTTATTCGACGTGCACGTAGTGTCCTCATTTTATCTACAGCCGTTACAGCCCCCATATCCTAAATGGTATGACTCAAACGCTCAATGTGATTACCATGCGAAAATATCGGGGCATTCGATAGAAAATTGCATTGCCTTAAAAAAGGTAGTTGAAAGGCTCATCAAGATGGGGATTGTCAAGTTTAATGATACACCTAGTGTGGAGAACCGTTACCTAATTATGGGAATAAGGGGGTAAACGCGATCGGTGAAAAGGTCGTGAGAAAAATCAAGGGGGATATCTCAGAGGTGAAAACCCCGTTGAGAATAATCTGGAGGGAAATGGTAAGAAGAGGACTGATATTATCCGATTTTGAGAACGGATGGGAAGGAATAAGTGACTACTGTGAGTTCCACAAAGTAGAAAGACATAAGATCCAGGAATGTGCTGAGTTTAGGTTCTTGGTACAAAGCCTTATGGATAATAAGGAAGTGGAATTTTATGAAGAAGACTCAGAGGAAGGGAACGTATGTGTAACAGAAGGAGAGTTGACAAACCCAAAAGTCAATTATCCGAGTATCATCATTTCTAGACTGAGAAGCACAGAAGGCGGAGCACAAATCGCGCCTAAAGTTGTAATCCAGAGGCCTGTTTCCTTTCCTTTCAAGGATAACAAAATGATACATTAAAATTACGGTAACGTGACAATACTAGGAGGAGAAAGCTCAGTCGGTACTTCCGAGGAAGTCCAAAGTGAAAGGTCCTAAACACGTAGTGGAAGGCATTACGATTCAGAAAACGTTAGAGCGGAATCAGTGAAATCAAAGACTGTGGCAGTTGAACGAGAGAAGGTACTTGAGGCCTTATTAATGAACAAGTGAAAAAGAAGAGTCTAAAAATTTTTAAAATTCTTAAAAGCACAGTGAATACAGCGTGGTAGAGCAGCTGTGCAATCAACCGACTCGCATATTAGTGCTAGCCTTATTCTTAAGTTCAGAAGTGCATCGCGAAACATTGATGAAAGTGCTGAACGAAACTTATGTTACCAAGGATATATCTGTAAATAAACTTGACCGTCTGGTTAGTAACATAAGTGCTGATAATTTTATTTACTTCAGTGATGATGAAATTCCACCTAAAGGTATGGGATCAACCAAAGCCCTGCACATCACTACTCATTGCAAGGGATACACTCTGCCAAGTGTGTTAATCGACAATGGATCAGCCTTGAATGTTTTACCATTGTCCACACTGAAGAGGTTGCCGATAGACAGTTCTCACATGAAGACATGCCAGAACATAGTGAGAGCATTTGATGGCATTGAGAGAAGAGTGATAGGAAGAATTGATATACCATTGCTAATTGGGCCAAACACATATGAAGTGAACTTTTGGAGATGGATATCAAGCCCTCATACAATTGCTTGCTAGGAAGACCCTAGATTCATCCGGTAGGGGCAGTGCCCTCATCACTGCACCAAAAGTTAAAACTAGTAATAGAGGGTCGGTTGGTTACTATAAATGCAGAGGAGGACATCATAGCGATTATTACCAACGACGTACCATATGAAGAGGAAAATGAGGAGGCCACTGAGTGATCTTTTCGATCTTTGGAATTCATAAATGCAACATTCATTTTGGAAGGGAATAAAGTTTGGTGCCTAAGATATCTAAGACCACGAGGATGGGCTTACAAATGATGGTGGGGAAAAGAACCCTACTAGGAAAAGGACTGGGGAGACATCTCCAAGAGGAAGTTCAAGTTTCAATGCTGAAAGAGAAGAGAGACCGCTTTGGCTTGGGTTTCAAGCTGGATGCTAGATAGAAGAAGAGAGAAATAGAAAAGAAGCAGGAAAAAAGAAGAGCACGGTTGAATGGGGAAGAAGTCCAGTGGGAATCGATGATATTCCCCCACATATCCTAGACTTTTGTATCCGGAGGGATAATTCACCCTAAAAGAGGGTTATTGAAAAGTCCTCACATCAATGCCATACACGGGGAAAAAGTTGAGCAAAGAAACCTGTTGGTCATTCGCCCTTATGAATATTGAAGCATTTTGAACAATTGGACTGCTGAGGAACTTCCTGTAGTTTTTAGAGATTATACAGAGTAATATTCAGAACGCTATTGTTGTTTTTTAGCCTAGGAACAATAAGATTTCTTTTGTGAAATAGGCTCATGTTTAGATATTTTGTTTCAATAAAATACATCTTTAATGACCAATTTTAGCAAATATTCTTTCATTTGTTTTATTCTTTTGACTTTCTAATTTCATTCCAATTTTTTTATTTTTCATTCATATCATGTGAGTAGTTACCCTCGAATTCATTTATTTTTTGTATATTCCCTAGATATTAATGATGTGAACAATGATAATACAGATCTAGAGGTCCATTTTAAGCAAGACATGTGTTTAGAGGAATCTCAAGATTTTGAAGGTGACCGAGATTGTGACTTATCTTCAGATTTGTTAAGAATGGTAAAGCAAGAGGAGAAACAAAATTTACCCCACGAAGAGGAGGTAGAGAACATAGCTTTGGAGGAAGGGAAGGTTGTAAAAATTAGAACGCGCATAGCAAAGGATACGAAACAAGACCTTGTTGAGTTACTACGGGAATTCAAGGGCGTCTTTGCATGGTCATACCAATAAATGCCTGGTCTAAGTACTGATATTGTAGTGCATCGCCTTCCTATAAGAGAATAGTGCAAGCCAGTTCAGCAAAAGCTACGAAGAATGAGGCTTGACGTGGTGTTGAAAATAAAAGAGAAAGTCAAGAAATAGTTTGATGCTGGTTTTCTACAAGTGGTCAAGTACTCAGAGTGGGTTGCCAATATTGTTCCTGTCCCTAAGAAGGATGGAAAGGTCCGGATGTGTGTAGACTATAGGGACTTAAATAAAGCCAGCTCAAAGGACAATTTCCCTTTGCCTCATATTGACACATTGGTGGATAATACGACGGGATATTCATTGTTTTCCTTCATGGATGGTTTTTCAGGATACAATCAGATCAAGATGCACCTTGGGGATATGGAGAAAAATACCTTCATAACGTTGTGGGGTACCTTTTGTTATAAGGTAATGCCATTCGGACTAAAGAATGCTGATGCAACATATCAAAGGGCCATGGTAACATTGTTCCACGACATGATGCACAAAGAGAATGAAGTATATGTTGATGATATGATTGCCAAATCTCGAACAGAAAAGGAACACATTGAGGTTTTGAAGAAATTATTTTTGAGGTTGAGAAAATTTCAATTGAAGCTCAACCCGGCAAAGTGTACTTTCGGAGCTCGGTCAGGGAAATTACTAGGTTTTGTGGTCAGCAAGAGAGGAATTGAAGTTGACTCAAGTAAGGTCAAAGCTATACAAGAATTGCCTTCACCGCGCACTCAAAAGGAAGTTTGAGGTTTTCTTGGAAGTTTAATTACATTACTCGATTTATTTCACAATTAACTGAGAAATGTGACTCTATATTTTGTCTTCTTAAGAAACACAACCAAGGTGTATGGAACGATGAATTCAGAGAGCTTTTGACAAAGTCAAACAATATCTGTCAAATACACCAGTACTATCTCCGTCTAATCCAGATAAAATATTGATACTGTATTTATTAGTGTTCAATAACTCCATGGGATATGTGCTTAGTCAACACGATGAGCCAGGAAGAAAAAAAATGCGATATACTATCTCAGTAAAAAGTTTACCGAATGTGAAATGAGATATTCATCAATTGAAAAATTTTGTTGCGCCTTGATTTGGACAACTCAAAGATTGAGGCAATCTATGCTATATCATACAACCTAGTTGATTTCAAAGCTTGATCCGTTAAAATATATGATGGAGTCAACTGCTTTGAATGGAAGGATGGCAATGTGGCAGATTTTACTGTCTGAATTCGATATAGTTTATGTGAACCAAAAAGCTATAAAAGGGAGCGTAGTAGTAGAATTTCTGGCTAGCAGAGCTTTAGAGGATTATGGATCTTTGAGCTTTGATTTCCCCAATGAAGAGTTGATGTATGTGGCAAATACTGAAGAATGTCCGTGGAAGCTAAATTTTGATGGGCGTCGAATGCTGTAGGAAATGAAATTGGGGCAATCTTGGTATCCCTAGTGGTGATCATTACCCATTCACATGCAAATTATATTTTGATTGCACGAACAACATGGCGGAATATAAAGCATGCATCATGGGAATTCGAGTAGCTGTAGAGTGTAAGATCAGAGTGCTGGAAGTATATGGATATTCTGGCTTAGTAATCTACCAACTTAAAGAAGAGTAGGAGACAAGAGATCCCCGGTGAGTGATAAACAAAAAATAGTTTTGGGATTGATTGAGGAGTTCGATGACATTACTTTTAATTATCTCCCACGTGAAGAAAACCAAATGGCGGATGCTTTGGTAGCCTTGGCTTCTATGATCAAAGTAAACAGGCCAGAGGAAATGAGACATATTTAGATGAGCATTTTTGAAGTTCCAGCTCATTGTAATAACATGGAAGAGGAGGAAAAAGATGACCACCCTTGGTATCATGATGTATTACGATATGTGAAAAATCATGAATACCCGGAACATGCAACTGAAAATGAGAAAAGGACATTAAGAAGATCGGCCTCTGACTATATTTTAGACAGGGATATCTTGTATAAAAAGAGAAAAGATCAAGTGCTCTTGAGATGTGTTGATGCTGTGGAAGCTAGGAAAATCCTCGAAGAAGTTCATGAGGGCGTTTGTGGAACACACGCTAATGGATTCACAATGGCCAGACAAATAATGAGATTTGGATATTATTGGTCCTCCATGGAAGGTGATTGTATCAACTATGCCAAGAGATGTCATAAATGCCAGATTTACGGAGACAAAATTCATGTGCCTCCGTCACCTTTGTACGTTATGACGTCCCCATGGCCCTTTTCCATGTGGGGCATGGATGTTATTGGACCAATTTCACCGAAAGTTTCGAATGGGCATCGATTCATCTTCGTGGTAATTGACTACTTCACAAAATGGGTAGAGGCTGCTTCATATACTAGCGTTACTAAGTCAGCAGTTAGTCGGTTCTTGAAGAAGGAGATCATTTTTCGATAGGAAATGCCCGAGAGGATCATATCAGACAATGCATTGAACTTGAACAACAACACGATAGCAAAAGTTTGTAGTCAATTCAACATCAAACACCACAACTTGTCTTTGTATCGTCCAAAAATGAATGGGGCAGTAGAAGTGGCTAATAAAAATATCAAGAAGATAGTAGAGAAGATGACTAAGACTTATAAAGATTGGCATGAGAAACTACCGTTTGCACTCTATGCTTATCGGACGTCCGTCAGAACCTCTACTAGGGCCACGCCTTTCTCGTTGGTCTATGGGATGGAGCAGTTCTACCTATTGAAGTGGAAATACCTTCTCTCCGAGTTTTGTTAGAAATAAAGTTGGACGAAGCTGAATGGATCCAGGCTCGGTATGATCAGTTGAACTTAATTGAAGAAAAGAAGCTAAGCGCTATTCGTCACGGTCAGATGTACCAAAAATGAATGATGCGAGCCTATGATAAAAAAAGTTAGCCCAAGAGTGTTTCATGAGGGGGACCTTGTACTGAAAAAGATTCTTCCCAAAGAAAATAATTTGAGAGGAACATGGATGCCGAATTGGGAGGGACCATATATGGTGAAGAAAGCCTTCTCTAGAGGTGCATTGATTCTGACCGAAATGGATGGGAAAATTTTACCCAATCTTGTGAACTCGGATTCAGTCAAAAAGTATTTTGCTTGAAGTAGAGAAGAGGCTAAGGTGAAAACCCACAAAGGGCACCTTGAGACCAAAGTGGTTTTGAGTTGAAAACTCGAAAAGGGCAGCTCAAATTTTGAATAAACACGCAGTTATCTTGCTATACTTAAATCAACAAGAAATGAAGTATGTTGCATATCGGGGCATCAACAAAGTACTTTGGATCTTCTAAACACATGTTGAGCTCAAGACAGTCTTCATGAAGTTTGTATATAGAAGCTCAATCGGTGATATCTAGGGCATCTAATCTTTATTCTATTCATTTTACTATCTTTGGATCCTTTTTCTTCTCAAAGATATGTTCCTAGTTAACTCTCTTTGTATTTTTGATAATTCATTTAACTCTCATTGAGATCAATTTATTTCTTACCTATTATTCATAAGCATGTTTCATTGAAATAATGATTGATGAACTAATAATTTCACAAAAGAAGTTCTACATATTACTTTGGAAATTTCTAAATAAAATAAAGAACCAAAACAGGACAATTGTTTAGAATTTCCATGTGCATAGATTGGAAATATTTGAGAAAGAAGAGTTTGGATAGAGACTATTTCTCTGAATTTTTTGTCCAAATAATAAATGGACCAAATAATAAGTTAATGTGATGAAAATAAGTGATGTCATCAGGTCATAACATTCAGGGAATGGTTTAACAAACTAAGTTGAGGAAATAAATCCTATACCCTAAAAATTACAGAGGGGATGGATTGAAAAAGTTTCAATTCCTATCGTGGTAGGATGGTACAAGTCTTGGGTCCTCAAGTTTCAAGTAGAGTTGACTCTGAAATTACAGCAGAGCAAGCTTGTTGAGCAGAATATGATTGTTGTTTCGAGAAGAATAAGGATGAAGAACAGATGAGTGATAACACCTAAAGTAGGAATTATACTCATAACATTTTTCATATATCATAGCAAATCTCATTAGGAGCATTTGATTCATTCCGATCATTGCATCTTAACCCTTAAATGTTAAAAAAGGAATCATTTTCATGACATGTTTTATTCATGTCACTCATAACACATGTAGCTAGAAGCATTTGATTCATTCTAATCATAGCATCTTGGTCATGTGACATAAACATATGGAACCGAGTCTATAGGACATGTCTCTCAATGGATGGTGTAGCAATATCGGTGAATTTACAGATCTTATCTCCCTAAGCAGTAGTGAAGCAAATCAAATTTGGCGAATCTTATCTTCTCGAGGTAGCAGGGGAGTAGATTTTAGCCACCAGCCTTATCTCCCTGAGGTAGCAATGGAACAGGCTAAAGTTCGTAGTCTTATCTTTCTAAGGTGGCAAGGAAGTAGACTAAAGATTGAAGATTTTGTCTCCTTGAAGTTGCAGTGGAGCAAATCGAAGATGGCAAATCTTATCTTCTTGATGTAGCAAGGGAGCAGATTTTAGCCACCAGCCTTATCTCCCTGAGGTAGCAAGGGAGTAGGCTAAAGTTTGTAGTCTTATCTTCCTGAGGTAGCAAGGAAGCAGACTAAAAATGGTAGATCTTGTCTCCTCGAGATAACAGTGGGGCAGGTCGAATTTGGCGAATCTTATCTTCTTGATGTAGCAAGGGAGCAGATTTTAGCCACTAGCCTTATCTCCCTGAGGTAGCAAGGGAGCAGGCTGAAGATTGTAGTCTTATCTTCCTAAGGTAGCAAGGAAGTAGACTAAAGATTGTAGATTTTGTCTCCGGAAGTTGCAGTAGAGCAAATCGAAGATGGAGAATATTATCTTACTAATGTAGCAAAGGAGCAGATTTTAGCCACCAGCCTTATCTCTCTAAGGTAGCAAGGGAGCAGGCTGAAGTTTGTAGTTTTATTTTTCTGAGGTAGCAAAGAAGCAGACTTGTAACACCTCAAACCCGCCCATGCACCATGACCGGATCTGGTATGCTACGGGTTGAACCTTGAAAACTTTACTCTGAAGGGTTTTGGAAAAACTTAGTTTATTTTAGCCGAACAATAAATTGAATGTGAAGTTTTGAAAATAACTTTAGTCATTTGCGTGGGTCGTGTTTGAAAAACCCATTTGTCATGTTACTTTATAATTAAGACTTTGGAAAAAAACATAAGTTTAATTAAAACCTAACAAAGAGAAACAATATGAAACCCTAAGTGATGGAGGCCTTATTACAAAAAAAAAAATCCCAAAATTAAAACTAAAAAAAAAGTAACTGAAAATAGTCTATGAAGATAAAAGACTTGATGGCCCCTCGAGTTCGCCTCGGTTCCCATGTCCACGAACTACTGCTCATCTGAAAAGTGGGAAAAACAAAAGGGTGAGTCACAAAGACTCAGTGTGCAAATCCCAAAATCATAAAAAGCCTTGGGCCCCAAACACATTATGGGCCTTGGCCCATACACGAAGGCAACAGAATAACTCATGCAATATGGCCCATCCCAAAACCTAAGAGTCCATCCTCTACACGCCAACCCTTACCAACCATCACACCTCGGGGATTTCTACAATCGACCCACCAACCTCTATACGCCAATTTGACAGTCATGTTGTCGATTATAATATTCAGGAATCAGGATTCAGGATAACGTGGCATAGCCAACGATCACTATTGTGACCTAAATACATGCTCTTCCCCTTCATCAAATCAAACCCATATCCCATGCATACACACATGTCATATCAATGCACTAAACCATTTACTAGATAATAGGATAACACGTACATCGATACACATAGAGATAATACTATGTTTACGTACCTAGCATTCCTAGCCCAATCCCTATGGGTTATTCGACTGTCACACAGCCTTTTCCAGCTTTTCAGCCCACAATAGGTATTATACAGGAGACTTAAGTGATAAAGATCTACACACCTGATTACTGACAAGATGATATTGTCAAAGTTGGCACTATCGAAAATCTCTACGGTTGCTAATAGCCTAAGATTCTGTTCTGAAGCTGGTCCACAACTCGGTGGCCAATCACGAATAGCAGATACCGCATGTTTCTTGAACTTTGGGGCTGAGACTACAGATCTAACCCCTTCCTTTGATTTGCTGACATTCAAGTCCATGAATGATCTTGGTTAGAAGGTACTATAACGATGGCTTAACGAAACGATTGGTTAAGGCACGGATAAAAAAAGAAACCAATTGATACTCTTAAGGAGAATCGAAATCCTTACCTTGAAATTTTGAAATTAGAGACTAATGATTTTCGGCTTTTAGATCTACTTGATCTACTTCACTTCTCGAATGTCACCAAACACATAAAATACATGAAACCATTAAACCATTAGCCTTTCGGCTTTATCTTCAAAAATCGAAAGAGATCTTAAAGATAATAAGAATTGACACTTACCCTACTAAAGAGAATTCGGCTACTCCTTGGGGATTCCGACTTTTATGAAGATCAATAAGAGAAGATAATAATAAGAATTCTAAGTAGTTTCGGCTTTTAATAGAAGAAATCAGTAAAAAAGAATAGGGGCTATTCGGCTAGAGAGTTCAGGGTTTCGACTTTTGAAAGAAAAGATGTTGAGAAGATTGGGAGGTCTTAACTTTTGAAGAAATCAAAAGAAAAGAAATTGGAGAGGAAGACTTGAGAATTTCGGCACAAGGAAATAAGAAAAGAGTAGGGTTCAAATGCCGGAATTGATGAGCTACCACCCCTATTTATAGGCAATTTCGGCACCCCCATTGTCAAAACCCAAAAGTGCCCTTCCTGACAGCTAAAAATTAAACAAGGAATAGGGGAGAATTCGACACCCCTTAGCTATACAGAAACTGATTCCTCTACTTCTCTTAGAGTCAAAATTTTGGCCACCACCTAGCCTTGTAGATAACTCCTTGATATTCTCCTTATCCTCATCTGACTACTCATCTATAGTGTCATGGATGACACAACCTCTTCATTCCTTGATCAACACATTATCACATCACAAAATTCCTAAATTTAAGCATCATTGCCTAATTCCACTACTACTCTTGTAAATGCCAAAATAATTAAAATAAAAGGTACCAGGCTACTCGAACCTTGGACCTTCAAATAATGCCAACTTCCTTCCCTCACTGTGGAGCCATTTTGCCACTGGGCCACAAGCCTATTTGTGTTTTAAAAACACAGCTAATATCTGTTATGCCTTAACTTAACAAGCTTTCCACTAAAGTGTTCAAAAAAGAAATTTTAACTACTGACCTCTACCAAACCTAAGCCCAATTTGAACCCTTAACACTTATTTTAACACATTAAACATATCCCCACACCAAACACATAGGCCCAATAGTTCAGGATGTTACAGTTCTACCCCTTAAAGAAATTTCATCCTCGAAATTACCTGGTCAGAAAAGATGGGGGTATTGCTGCCGCATCGCTTCCTCCGGTTCCCACGTAGCCTCTTCAGAATCGTGGTTCCGCCATAGCATCTTCACTAATGGAACTATTTTCCTTCGCAACACCTTGACATCATGCTCCAAAATTTTCACCACTTCCTCTTCGAAGGATAGATCAGGTCTTACTTCGATTTCCTCTATTGACACCACATGGGATGGATCCGATCAGTATTGTCTCAACATAGAGACATTAAATACACCGTGAATTTGACTTAACTCCGGAGGTAACTCCAGCTGAGATGCTACTGGTCCTACTCGTTTTAACACTCAGTATGGTCCAATAAATCTGGGACTTAACTTACCCTTCCGTCCAAACCTTAGTACTTTCTTCCCAGGTGATACCTTCAAGAAAGCCTTATCAACCACAGCAAATTCTATGTCCCTACGTTTTAAATCAACATAGGACTTCTGCCTGTCTGATGCTTCCTTTAGTCGAGCCTGAATTAACTCAACCCTCTCTTCTGTCTCGGTCACTGACTCCGGACCCAAAATTCGCCGTTCCCCTAATTTCATCCAACATGTAGGAGTACGACACTTTTGCCCATACAAAACTTCATAGGGCGCCATCTGAATACTAGACTGGTAGCTATTGTTATAAGCAAACTCTGCCAATGGTAAGAACTCTTCCAACTATCGTTGAAATTAATAGCACAACCTCTTAACATGTCCTCCAAGATCTGGATTACCCACTCAGACTGTCCATCGGTCTGAGGATGAAATGTTGTACTAAAATCCAACTTCATAGCCAACGCTTGATGTAACGCCTTCCAAAACCTTGACGTAAACCTAGGATCTCGGTCAGAAATAATCGACATAGGTACTCCATGCAACCTTACAATCTCCACTATATATAGCTTAGCCAAATTTTGTAAAGAATAATCGACCCGAACTAGTACAAAATGAGTGGACTTCGTCAACCGATCAACGATCACCCAAACTGAATCTTTCTTAGTAGGCGTGAGGGGTAACCCACTAACAAAGTCCATTGTGATCCTTTCCCATTTTCATTGCGGAATCTTTATCTATTTGTAATAACCACGATGGGCGATGCTCGCCTTTACCTGCTGATAGGTTAAACACTTACTTACCAACTCAGTTACCTTTTGCTTCAAACCCGGCCACCAGAACTGACCTCGCAAATCCTGATACATCTTACTTCCTCCAAAATGCATAGCGTATGTACCTTCATGCGCTTCCTGCAGAATCCTCTGCCACAACTCTAGACTTTCGGCATGTAAATCCTCTTTTGAAAACATTATAGTCTTTCCTCGTTCATACTAAATTCTACTGGCCCATCATTCGAGATAAGCTGCCACTTCTCCTTAAGCAACTCATCGGTCTGTTGCTTTTCCTTTACCTGACTAACCCAAGAGGGTTTTACTTGGAGTTCAGCTAGTAAACTTCCATCATCATACAAGCTAAGGTGAGCAAACATTGCTCTCAAATCAGAGATCACCTTACGGCTTAGAGTATCTGCCACCACGTTGGCCTTACCCGGATAATACTCGATCGAGCAGTCATAACCCTTTAACAACTCGATCCACCTTCTCTGCCTCAGATTCAACTCCTTCTGAGTCAAAAGGTACCTTAAGCTTTTATGATTCGTGTAAATGAAAAATTTCTCCCGTACAAATAATACCTCCAAATCTTCAAGGCAAACACCACCGCCGCCAACTCCAAATCATGGGTGGGATAGTTTGCTTCGTGCGGTCTTAACTGTTATGATGTATACGCAACCACCTTTCCATCTTGCATCAACACGCATCCTTGTCCCGTGTGTGACGTATCACAGTAAATCACGAACTCCTTTCTAGCCTCCGACTGAATCAACACCAGAGCATCCGTCAAAATCCTTTTTAACTTCTCGAAACTCTCTTGCTGCTTATCAGACCAAACAAACGGAACTCTTTTCCGTAGCAACTTAGTCAACGGTGTCGCAATCAAAGAAAATCCTTCAATAAACCTTCGATAATACTCGGCCAGACCAAGAAAACTCTGAATTTCTGCCACTGACTTAGGTGGTTTCCAATCCAACACCTCTTCGATTTTTCGAGGATCAACCCTAATCCCGTCTGTCAACACAACGTGGCCTATAAAAGTAACTTCCTTTAGCCAAATCGCACTTACTGAATTTGGCATACAATTGCTTCTCCCTTAGAATCTTCAAAACCATCCGCAGATGAACATCATGCTCCTCTTCCGACTTTGAGTAGGCCAAGATATCATCGATAAATACCACGACACACCGATCCAGGTAGGGTTAGAACACTCGGTTCATCATGTCCATGAATGCTGCTGGTGCGTTGGTCAAACCAACGACATCACCATGAATTCATAGTGACCATAGCAGGTCCTAAAAGCCGTCTTATGAATATCTGCTTCCTGGACCCTAAGCTGATGGTATCCTTACCTCAGATCTATCTTTGAAAAAGAATGAAGCCCCCTTCAACTGATCGAACAAGTCATCGATCCTAGGCAACGGGTACTTGTTCTTAATCGTCAACTTGTTTAGCTGACGATAGTCAATGCACATACGCATTGATCCATCCTTTTTCTTAACAAATAATACCGACGCTCCCACGGCGACACACTTGGTCGTATAAACCCTCTATCCAATAACTCCTGAATCTGCGCTTTCAATTCCACCAACTCCTTCGATGCCATCCTGTATGGAGCAATAGATACTGGCGCTGTTCCCGGAAGAAGATCAATTCTAAATTCTACTTCACGATCCGAAAGTAATCTCGAAAGCTCTTCGGAAAAGACATCAGGAAATTCCTTCACCGTCTTCACGTCTCCAATAGTTATGTCCTTAGCTTTGAACCGAACAAATATTTAAACTGCCTCACATCCTTTTCTTACCATCCTCTCTGCTCTTAAGGCGGTACCACATTTGACAAACAATCCCCCTTTTCTTATTACCAATACTTCTCCTCTCTTAAGGGTTTTTAACACTATACACTTGGCTGCACAATCTAAGTTCGCTTGATACCTCACCAGCCAATCCATGCCTAAAATTAAATCGAATTCCTTAATGGTAACTCTATCAGGTCCGCTAGAAAAGTTATTCCCTGAACTTCTAAAGGTACCTCCCGATAGAGTTTATCCACTACTACAGATTGTCCTAACGGGCTAATTACAATCATCGCCCTAGGGGTAATCTCAGATTCTAACTTTAAAGTTCCAGATACACTACTAGCTACATACGAATGTGTTGACCCAATGTCAATCAAGGCAGTGTAAGGGTAGCTAAAAATTAAAAACGTACCGGTTATAACATCCGGTGCGTCAGCCTCCTCTCGACGTCTGGCAGCATAAACTAACCCTAGCTGTCTCGCCTCAGTGTTTGCTGCACCTCTCCCCGGTGCTCCACGACCCGACCATTGCCACCTCTAGCCGGACCACGACCTCTCTGTGACTGCTGACCTCCTTTACCCGACTGAACATTCCCCTGGCTTGCGGGCCCTTCACTTTTTCATTGCTGCGGACAACTTCTAATCTGATGGTCCGTAGATCCACACCTGAAACACTTTTCGCTACTCGACCAACACTCACCCCAATGGGGTTTACCGTACCGAGCACACTTCTACGTCTGGCTAATAGCAGGTCTCTCAACTTGACCCCGTCCATCTGACCTAGACTTTTTCTGAGTACATCCAGCTGACCCTGATGGTCCAAAATTCCTCTTATTCCCACTTCTATCCCGGTTTAGCTTCTCTATCCGCTTTACCTCCTCAGCTATCTTAGCATTTTCCACCGGACAACGAACTTTCTCTCTCGCTGTGGGGCTATCAAAACACGCAGATAATCTCTTAGACCATCTTCAAATCGAACACAACTTTCATAGTTTGTGGCTACCATCTCTCGAGCATAACGGCTAAGGCGCAAGAATTTTGCCTTATACGCAGCCACCGACCTACTACCCTGAACCAAATTTAAAAATACTCTATGCTGCGCATTCACATAGCTGGTCCCGACGTACTTACTTTGGAACATCGTTTTGAAGAAATCCCAGGTGATACGGTCAGCCACTGCACCATCCTTAACCGTCAGCCACCACTGGTATGCTTCATCCCGCAGGAGAGAACGACTCCTTTAAGCTTTTCCTCCTCCGTGAGATCCAGATTATCCAGTACTCAGCTGTGCTCGGGGCTATTCCAAAAATTCCTCTGAACATCTCTGCCCCATTGGCTTTCAGTCACTCCGACACAGATTTCCGAGCTCCTTGGCCCATGCCTCCCTAGCAACCTTTTCTAACACCCTTAACATTGCCTGAGATACTGCATCATCTCCGGCCATCTGGTCTTGAAATCCTCCCTCTACAGTCGATAGATCCGACATCTCGTTCCCTGACCCGTAGCCAGACCCTACTGGTTCTGACACGGTCATCCTACCCCTACCACGACCACGCGGTGGGCATCGCGACCCCTCGTACTCATTCTTTCGATTGGCGTTTATCTGATTAGAAATTTTATGAATTATTAACTGCTTCCACTGATTAATCACGAACAGTTTTATGTAAAGTAGTTTTAACAGTAGTTCCTTCGAATTTGCGACTATATCTACAAGTTTTAGTCTTCCTAATTCCAGGAGCCATGCACATTCAACATTCATACACACCAACATACAAGTAGCATCCATGAACTTATCACATAAGGGTATTTTCGTCATTTCACTACCCATAGGTATTTTCGTAATTTTATCCTACAAGGGGTATTTTGTAATTTTTCAAAATAGGGTACGTTGGTGATTTTACAAAATAGGTTATTTTGGTAATTTTACAATCCAGGGGTATTTCGATAATTTTATGATCCAGGGGTATTTTGGTCATTTTTCTATCCAGGGGTATTTTGGTCATTTTACAAATTAAGGGTAATTCGGTAATTTTTCAAACCAAGGGTATTTTAGTAATTTTAGAAAATACGGTGGCTGGTCCCTTTTCAGGTTTTAGTTATAAATTTTGGCCTGTCAACAAGTCCTCGTAGCTAAGGTGAACAGTCACTACGCTCCAGGTAGGATTTCATAAAAGAGGAGGTGAGTCATTAGGACTGCTTAAATACCAAGCTCTCCCTGAACTCAATCCTAGACATGCGTATGCCTGTTGCCACACCCTAATCTCGTGACTTGTTCATAGGTTTGTTTGGTTGGATTAATTTTTATGAATTTAGAGAGTGATTTAAACTAAGCCTAAGTCCATCAATATCTAATTTACTAGCCTACGTCCATCAAGCCCATTAAGCCCAAATGTATATCACATCAAGAGTTAGAGTACTTACCTAGGTGGATCGGATGCCGATAGACTCGAAGGCCATATCCCAACCAACTTTTCTCAAACTCTTATTTTTTATAAATCACAACTGGACCCATTTCACAGCCCGAGTTTTGAACTGGGCTCTGATACAAAAATGTAACACCCTAAACCCGGCCCATGCGCCATGATCGGATCTGGTATGTTACGGGTTGAACCTTGAAAACTTTACTCTGAAAGGTTCTGGAAAAACTTAGCTTATTTTAGCCGAACAATCAATTAAATGTGAAGTTTTGAAAATAACTTTAATCATTTGCGTGGGTCGTGTTTGAAAAGCCCATTTGTCATGTTACTTTATAATTAAGACTTTGGAAAAAAAAACATAAGTTTAATTAAAACCTAACAAAGAGAAACAATATGAAACCTTAGGTGATGGAGGCCTTATTACAAAAAAAAATCCCAAAATTAAAACTTAAAAAAATAACTGAAAATAGTCTATGAAGATAAAAGACTTGATGGCCCCTTGAGTCCGCCTTGGCTCCCGTGCCCACGAACTACTGCTCATCTGAAAAGTGAGAAAAATAAAAAGGTGAGTCACAAAGACTCAGTGCGCAAATCCTGAAATCACATAAAAACCTTGGGCCCACAAACACATTATGGGCCTTGGCCCATACACAAAGGCAACAGAATAACTCATGCAATATGGCCCATCCCAAAACCCAAGAGTCCATCCTCTACACGCCAACCCTTACTAACCATCACACCTCGGGGATTTCTACAATCGACCCACCAACCTCTACATCGCCAATTTGCGGTCATGTCTTTGTCGATTATAATATTCGTGAATCGGGATATCGGGATAACGTGGCATAACCAACGATCACTATTGTGACCTAAATACATGCTCTTCCCTTCATCAAATCAAACCCATATCCCATGCATACACACATGTCATATCAATGCACTAAACCATTTATCGGATTGATAACACGCACATTGATACACATAGAGATAATACTATGTTTCACTGCATTTCTAACCTAACCCCTATGGGTTATTCATTTGTCACATAGCCTTTTTCGCTTTTCACCCACAATAGGTATTATACAAGAGGCTTAAGTGATAAAGATCTACACACGACATCGACAAGATGATATTGTCAAAGTTGGCACTATCTAAATCGCTACGGTTGCTAATAGCCTAAGATTACATTCAAGTCGGTCCACAACGGTGGCCAATCACGAACAAGCAGACACCGCGCGTTTCTTGAACTTTGGGGCTGAGACTATAGATCCAACCCCTTCCTTTGATTTGTTGACATTCAAGTCCATGAATGATCTTGGTCAGAAGGTACTATAACGATGGCTTAATGAAACGATTGGTTAAGGCACGAATAACAAAAAGAAACCAATTGATACTCTTAAGGAGAATCAAAATCCTTACCTTGAAATCCTGAAATCAGAGACTAACGATTTCCGACTTTTAGATCTACTTGATCTATTTCACTTCTCAAATGTCGCCAAACACATAAAATACATGAAACTATTAAACCATTAGCCTTTTGGCTTTATCTTCAAAAATCGAAAGAGACCTTAAAGATAACAAGAATCGACACTTACCCTACTAGAGAGAATTTGGCTACTCCTTGGGGATTCCAGCTTTTGCGAAGATCAATAAAAGAAGATAATAAGAAGAATTATAAGTAGTTTCAGCTTTTAATAGAAGAAATCGACAAAAAGAATAGGGACTATTCGACTAGAGAGTTCAGGGTTTCGACTTTTGAAAGAAAAGATGTTGAGAAGATTGGGAGGTCTCGACTTTTGAAGAAATCAAAAGAAAAGAAATTGGAGAGGAAGACTTGAGGATTTCGGCACAAGGAAATAAGAAAAGAGTAGGGTTCAAATGCCGGAATTGATGAGCTACCACCCCTATTTATAGGCAATTTCGGCACCCCATTGTCAAAACCCGAAAGTGCCCTTCCTAACAACTAAAAATTAAACAAGGAATAGGGGAGAATTCGACACCCCTTAGCTATACAGAAACCGATTCCTCTACTCCTCTTAGAGTCAAAATTTCGGCCACCACCTAGCCTTGTAGATAGCTCCTTAATATTCTCCTTATCCTCATCTGACTACTCATCTACAGTGTCATGGATGACACAATCTCTTCATTCCTTTATCAGCACATTATCTACCTTATTATCACATCACAAAATTCCTAAATTTAAGCATCATTGACTAATTCCACTACTACTCTTGTAAATGCCGAAAATAATTAAAATAAAAGGTACCAGGCTACTCGAACCTTGGACCTTTAAATAACGCCAACTTCCTTCCCTCACTGTGGCGCCATTTTGCCACTGGGCCACAAGCCTATTTGTGTTTTAAAAACACAGCTAATATCTGTTATGCCTTAACTTAACAAGCTTTCCACTAAAGTGTTCAAACAAGAAATTTTAACTACTGACCTCTACCAAACCTAAGCCCAATTTGAACCCCTAACACTTATTTTAACACATTAAACATATCCCCACACCAAACACATAGGCCCAATAGTTCAGGATGTTACAAGACTAAAAATAGTAGATCTTGTCTCTTCGAGATAGTAGTGGGGCAGATCCAATTTGGCAAATCTTATCTTCCTGATGTTGCAAGGGAGCAACTTTTAGCCACTAGCCTTATCTCCTTGAGGTAGCAAGGGAGCAGGATGAAGATTGTAGTCTTATCTTCTTGAAGTAACAAGGAAGCAGACTAAAGATTGCATTATCATAAAAATGAGGTGTTGATTAATATTCGATTGCTAAATAGAAGAGTTTGTCATATAAAATGAATTTATTGATAAAGTGGATTATAACGCGGTCGTCCAAATATAGTCCAAGTAAACAATGAGAGAAGGTGATAGTCCGCAGAAGAATACAAGACTTTACCCGAGGATTCAAGCCAATAAGGATTATTCAAGAGTCATCACATCTTGACTTTTTTAAAGAAGCTTATGAGCATCGCGAGGGATAGGTGAGTGAAAAGTCGAGGCCTGGATCAAACAACAAGAAGCTAGAAGAAGTATCTATTGAGGAAGTTCATGGAGCACGACCATGACGTCTAGATATGAAGAAAAGGATCGATATCTTCACTTGGAATATGAGGGAAAGGCCGCATATGTAATTCATTTTATGTAAAGGAATTTATTTTCTAGAAAAGTTCTTCTAATGGAATTGAATTCAGAATCAAAGCCTGTCTTTCTTTTTGCATTCATTCCATGCATTTGCATTGCATTTCATGCATTTGCATTGCATCTCATCATATGCATTAAAATTTGCAGAATCTAAGCCCTTGCATGTTTGGGAGTGTTTTAAGCAATAGGATTGTGGAAGAGATTCATGTATTTTTAAATCTTACTCAGAGTAATGTTCAGAACACACTTGTTGCTTTAAGCCTAGAGGCAATAAGAGTCCTTTTGTGAAATAGGCTTGCGTCCAGAATCTCTATTTCAATAAAATACTTCTTTTTGGGAAAATATTTTTCCATTCTTTTTATTTATAGATTCTTTTGTACCTTAGATTTCTATTCAAATATTCTTTCATTCTTTATTGATGATCATATCATAAAAATAATCATTCTGGGAATCATTTATTCTATGGAATTTACCTTCATACTCATAATGGGTCCCCAGATGTCAATGACATGAGCGATGCTGTTACTGACTCCCTTTTTAGTGAAATATGTGTCTAGAGGGATCTAAGGACTTTGAAGATGATAGAGATTGCAACTTATTTCCTAATTTGTTAAGAATGGTAGATCCTATCTTACAAAGTGCCAGTGAACACTACGAGCTAATGAAGGAGATGAAGATGGAAGTTTAGCTCACCGCAGAATAAAGCAATGCATCATTTCAAAGATGTTTTCGTATGATCACATTAAGATACGCCTGGGCTACTGAGGCGCGAGTATGCCGTCAAAGCTAAGGAAATCCTAGAAGTCTAGAAGGGTATTTGAAGATCACATGCTAATAATCCTACAATGGCTAGACTAATCAAGAGGTTCTGGCTACTGGTTTACCGAGAAAGGGGAATTGCATCAGTTATGCCCTAAATGCCAGATGGATGAATACAGGACTTATGCACCTCCTTTATTTCCTCACAGATTCCCTAAATGTGGGGCATGGACGTTATCAAGCCAATCTCCTCAAAAAAACTTTTAGCGAACATTGATTCATATTCATGGTCGTTGGTTATTTCACTGAGAGGGTGAAGGTCGCTTCATATGCCAAAGTTACAAAGTTAGCAGTCATCAAATTCAAATTCAAATTCAAATCCAAAAAAAAAAAAAAAAAAATAGAAAAGAGAGAGAGAGTGACAGTAAAGAATGCTAGAAAGAAACATGTTTAACGTAATTGCACAAATTTACAGTCTGTTCAAAAGATCAGACACCATATCAGTGCAGTAAAGGTAGCCAAAAACCATTCAAAATTTTTGAAAAATGATTGATATTTGAAAAAGTTGGCATAGAGAAGTTACCATTTACCTTCTATGCTTCGTGAACGTTAGTCAGGACCTTCACCAGGGCAACGACCTTCTCGTTGGTTCACAAAAGGGGAACAATTGTTGGAAGTTAAGATTCCTTTTCTCCAAGTTGGATGAAGTAGAATGTCTATAGTAAGCTTAATTGAAAGTATTCATCATGGTTGAATGTACCAAAAAATGGATGATACGGGCTTATGACAAAAAGGTTCGCTCAAGAGAATTTCAGGAGGGGGACCTAGTATCCAAAAGGACTCTAGAGGAAAGTAAATGCCTTATGCAGCAAAGAAGGCCTATTCTGGGGAAGCATAGATATTAATCGAGATGGATGGCAAGGACCTGCCTAATCCGATGAGTTCAGACTCAATAAAAAATTTTTCCAAAAAAACACAAAAAAATACAAAAAAAAACAAAAAACACAAAAAAAGGAAAAGAAAGAAAAAAGAAGAAAAATGAGAGGCCAAGGCGAAAACCCGCAAAGGGCGCCTTGAGACCAAAGAGGAATTGAGTTGAAAACCCAAAAAGGGTGGCTTAAATTTTGATCAAAAGTGAGGCATACGGTAGTCTTGATATGCTTGAATTAACATTGAGGAAGTATGTTACGTCTTGGGGCATCGACAAAGTACTCCAGATCCCCTAAACACATATTGAGCTTAAAATGGTCCTCAAGAAGTTTGAACAGAGAAGCTCAGGCTGCAATATCTGGGGCACCTAGTTTCCATCTTACCTATTTTTGAATTTAACTATTACCAATAAATTTCCTTCTTGATTGCTTTTGCTATCTTTGCTTAACCTATTTTGTTTCGAGCAATGCTCCTAATTAATTTCTTTCTTGTCTATTGTTATGATCTTTTTCAAGAATTTTGCATTGAAATAACGATTAGTGGACTAATGATACTTTCATAAAAGGAGTTTCGCATATTACTCTGGAAGCTTCTGAATAAAATAAGGATCTGAAACAGGACTATTGTCTAGAACCACCATGTCTAAGGGTTGGAAACAATCGAGAAAGAGGAGTTTAAAATCATGACCATCTCTCCAAATTCTCGATCAAAGACATCAGATAAGATATTGCGTCTGTGTCGTGACTTTGCCGAGCGAACAAGCAATTACAACCCTAAGTTTTTAAAAATGGATCATTCGCATGACATTCTGCATTCATGCAAATATCATCCATAATATCATTTAGTTAGGAGCATTTGGTTCATTCCGATCATTACATCCTAATACGAAGAATCATTCTTATGACCTTCTGCATTCACGTAAATAATACCCATAATACATTCAGTTGGGAGCGTTAGATTCATTTTGATCATAGCATCCCAATCATTTGGCATAAACACAAGCATATAAAACCGAGTCTATAGGATATGTCCTCAGAGGACGGTGTAGCAACATATTGCCATTGACCAGCAGTGGAATAGGTTGAAGACCATCCTATTGCCACTGACCAGCAGTGGAATAGGTTAAAGATTGTCCTATTGCCATTGACCAGCAGTGGAATAGGTTGAAGACCATCCTATTGCCACTGACCAGTAGTGGAATAGGTTGAAGATTGTCCTATTGCCACTGACCAGCAATAGAATAGAGACCATCCTATTGCCACTGACCAGCAGTGGAATAGGTTGAAGATTATCCTATTGCCACTGACCAGCAGTGGAATAGGTTGAAGACCATCCTATTGCCACTGACCAGCAGTGGAATAGGTTGAAGACCATCCTATTGCCACTGACCAGCATTGGAATAGGTTGAAGATTGTCCTATTGCCACTGACCAATAGTGGAATATGTTGAAGACCATCCTATTGCCACTAACCAGCAGTAGAATAGGTTGAAGATTGTCCTATTGCCACTGACCAACAGTGGAATAGGTTGAAGACCATCCTATTGCCACTGACCAGCAGTGGAATAGGTTGAAGATTGTAGATCTTGTCACCCTAAATAGTAGTAGGGCAAGGTCGAAGACAAATCTTAGTTCTCTAAGCAGTAGGGAACATGATTTAAGCCATTGTCCTATGTCCCTGACCAGCAGTGGAATAGGTTGAAAATTGTAGATCTTGTCGCCCTAACCAGTAGTGGGGCAAGATTGAAGGTAAATCTTGGCTCCCTAAATAGTAAGGAACATGATTTAAGCCACCATCGTATCTCCCGACTAGCAGTGGAATAGGCTAAAGATTTCAAATATAGTTTCCCTGAAGATATAGTGGAGCATGTTGAAATTACCAATTCTCACATCTTTGAAGTCCCAGTCAGTGAAGCAGATTATAACTACAAATCCCATCTCTCGAGGTTACAGTGGAGTGGATCGAAGCAACGAGATGTAGTGGACTAGAATGAGGCTACATGAAGAATAGGAGCGTCGAAGAATCCAGACTTAGTGGACTCGGGCAAATTTGGGCCTTCTTTATGTCTTTGCTCTATTCCCGTAGCACGACAATGAGCAAAGAGGGGCAGCTGCCATAACCCAACTTTGCCCGGGCTAACAAGCCCAATTACAAAACTCATTAAACAACCTACCCAAACCTATTTTATAACCCAATTCTCAAAATCAACTAGCCCATATCCATTACAAGCCCAAATCAGAAAATAAAAATAATAACCCTAGCCCTAAAGTCCTCTGCGCGCCTTAGCCTCGCCCTCCGCTTTTCTCGACCCATCGCTCTAACACCGCCAGTCTGACACCACCGGCCATCGTCCTTCCCACTTGCACCGAGCACCTGCAAGCATTAAAAAGAAGTGACAGAAAGCTTGTAAACAATAGCTATAAAAGCCAATTTAAACCATTGTAAAAGGGGTTCCTTTTTTGAATCAATACAAAAGATATCATTTTACAAACAAAAGCAACATATCCGAACACAAAAAGCAGAGAAACACTAAAGGAAAACCATCTAAAAAATAAAAAAACAGAGGAGAAAGAGGTGATTTGCTTTTTTTTTTATATTTTCGAACCCTTTTCTTTTTTTTTTTTTTTTCGACATGCATATATACATATATTGGTATTATTTCTCTAAATTTTTTTTTAAAAAAATACATAATTTTTACTTTTTTGGCCATCAGACGTGGTGGCGACGCATGCATGGCATCGGTGATTGGAGAACAATGATTCGGTTGTCGAAAATCGCACCAACCCTGGAACTGCAGAGAAAAAAGAAAGAAAGAAAGATTACAATTTTTTTTTAAAAACAAGCAGGAGAAATGATTTTTTTGGAAAATTTGGGCCTTAAATAGCCTCCCAAAACGACGTCGTTTTGGGGCTGGCTTTAAACGCCCAAAACAACATTGTTTTGGCCTGACCCGCGCACGGACCCGACCCGCTCCTAGGATCCGCGTGTTTTTTTTTCGGAGGGGCTAATTGCACTTTTAGCCCCTTCCCATTTTTATGATTCTGAAGTCAGGTTTTCATTTTTTTTTAAATCTGGCCTAATAATTTCATCTTCGGTTTCACTTTGGTCCATAATGAAACGCTTACAAAGACAAAACTGGAAATTTATCCATTTGGTCATCTTTGTGTCGCGCCCATTTCAGTTTAATCCCCATATTATTTATTTTATATATTTTGCCCCAAACTTTCGTTTAAAATTCGATTTAGTCTCCAATCCCTTTTAGTTATTATTTTGTTGATATTACTACTATTGTTTTATTTTCATTATTATTGTTATTATTATATCATTATTTTTATATATCTATACACTTTTATTATTATCATCATTTCTATTATTGCTTTGTGACCATACTAATATTATTACTATTATTTGATGATGATAATAATAATAATAATAATAATATTATTATTATTATTATTATTATTATTATTATTAGTATTAGTATTAGTATTTTTATATTTACTATATTTACATCTATATTTGTTTTCTTAGTTTTTACTATATTATTAAATAAAAATAAATTTTGTAAAATTATCATATTTCATCTAAAGGTTTTTTAAAATAAGGCAATGTTTTGTATTTAGAAATTCGGGGAATAGTGCCCTAACGTGCTGGGTTTCGATTTTCCTATTTGACTAAATAACTAAACATCCTTTTAATAAATTTCGTAAATCATGAGATGACTTTGATTACGAGAGATTAAAACATCGTGTCCTAACGTGCTGGATGTGATGTTTATATTCTTTCAGAACAAAGAAATCTCAAATTTTAACTCAAACGTCTATATTTATTTTCTTAAGTTTAACACTATACTATTAAACAAGAATACATTTTGTAAAAATTACTATATTTCATCCAAAAGTTTTTAAATAAGGCAATGTTTGTGTTTAGAAATTCGGGGAATAGTGCCCTAACGTGCTGGTTTTCGATTTTCCGTTTGACTAAACAACTAAACATCCTTTTAATAAGTTTTGTAAATCATGAGATAACTTTGATTACGAGGTTTTAAAATGTCGTATCCTAACGTGTTGGACGTGATGTTTGTATCCTCTCGGGACAAGGAAATCTCAAATTTTAGCCCAAATTATCCAAATATTTTCTAAAGGATCCGTATTTTAAAATCTTTCCAAATTTTCGACATTAAGATATCGATTAATCAATTTGGTACCAATTTTGGGCGTGACGAGGGTGCTAATCCTTCCTCGCACGTAACCGACTCCTGAACCCATTTTCTCAAATTTAGAGACAAAAAAACTGTTTTAATAAACCCAAAACGTTTTATTAAAACAAAGGTGATCCGATCACACTAAATAAAGATTGGTGGCGACTCTCATTTTATTTTCGTTTTTAAAACCAAAGTGACCTCCGTTTTTCCAAAAAAATAGTTACGATAATAAAAAAAAAGAAGGAGAAGACTGGTGTTCCAAAGAAGAGAGGAGTTTTTAAAAGATGAGTTTAGTTATTTTGAAATTATAAAGACAATTAAACGACTTCTCAAGGCAACATAAAAGAAAAGGGAAAAAATATTTTTCTTATTACTTTCGTAGGGATTCAAAAATCAGACCAAAAAGTATACAGAAGCTTATCCATTGAACTCATCAATTGATCGAAATTAACTTATAACCCACATGTCCAGGTTTAATAAAAAATAGCAAAATTTCAAGAGATAAGATTCAAACCTAAACCCTCGCATACATAACCAGAATACTTAACCACTGAACCAAATCAATTTGCTTGTTAAGAATTTCTAAAATCTAGTCTCAAAATCGAAAAATAACCACGCTTGATTTCAAAACTCAATTTCTTCTAACCTGGTTTTTGGGATGTTATAGAAAGAGACGTGTGACAATTTTTTAAGACTGCTTGTAGAATAAAAAATTTTTGTCAATGTATTAAATATTAACCTTTAATCAATTATGAGAAATAGGGAAAAAAAAAAAAATTTTGTTTTTTCGGAGAGGAAACAATGGAGATTTGTGTGCTGCAACTGACAAGGACAAGAAGCATCTCGTATGGTATTAGTGTGCGGTGCAAATCATTTTATTAGATAATTAAATTTATGCGGTTTGTGAAATGATTTTTAAATATTTTGGGTTTTTTGGATTTTATTTAATTTTAATTTTAAAATGGTAATATAAAAATATGATAGGTTATAAAATTAAAATATATCTAAAAGATAAAAGATAAGAATAATTTTTTGGCCTTTTAATTTTATAAAAATGTTATTTCAATCTTTTATTTAAATTTTTTATCTTTTTAGTCCTTGAATTTATGTTATTTATCAAATCACCCCAAAATGAATGAAAAGGTCAATATTTGATAACTTTGTTGATGTGGTATACACATGAATTACCATGTGGATGCTTTATCAAGAATAAATTAATTTTAAAATTTTAAAATAAAAAATATAATTTTAAATTTTAAAATTAATTAATTATTGGCATAGCATACAATCCATGTCCTATGCCACATCGGTAAAATTAACAAACGTTAATTTTCTATCTATTTTAAAGTGATTTGACAAACAATATAAGTTCAATGGCTAAAAGAAGTGAAAAGTTAAATGTAAAGCTAAAATGACTTTCTTTATAAAGTTAGAATATCAAATAAGTCATTATGTCAAAAATAAAAATGCATATCTAAAATAATCTATACAAAAGGTTGTCCCAATTCAGATGAACCTAGATAACCATTTGTTTAGATTTATTCCGGATGTGGAAAATTATAAATTTAAAATATTTTAAGTTTTTTATTTTTGCCATGTGTCATATGAGAGGATTTCATGTGTTGTTATGTTCTTGGTTCCTTACCCCATATTGAGACATTTTAACGATATTATTGTAAATGTCCCAAAATGTGTGATAGGATTAAAGTTTAGGTAAAAAAAAAAATTAATTAAAAGTGGCCAAATTTAAGAAAAAAGATATATTAACCCACAAAAATAAGTTTAGAAGCTACAGTATCAAAGTATTATCAGTTTATACAGACCACCAAGTTTGACAATGTTAAAATTACTAGTCTAAAAGAAAAAAATAATCATAAACGCCATTTATCTGAGACAATTTTATCTTGAATCCTGTCTAATTTATTGTAATTTTAGACAATCGTATTTATGTGTTTATTTATAGAAGTCAATTTAATTTCTAAATTATTTCTTCAATTAGATTTTTAGACAATATAATAGTATTAACTAGAATTATTTATGGGTTGAGTCGAGTCGAGGCCTGATTTCGTAAAAATTTTCATGCTTAGTCCCATTTTCAAGTTGGCCTGCCCAAAAAACCTATTTTACTGTTTAAAAAATAATAAAATAATAAAAATATTTTTAATTGATCTTTTATAATTATTTTTTATGAAAAATATTATTTAAATTGAATTTGGGTCATGTCAAGGTTCAAAATCATTGTCCAAGCCTGATCCAATTCCCGTTAGACCGATCGGGTCAAGCAGGCTTCTCGGCCCTTGACAGGTCTAGTCCTAACATGAGTCATTTGCTCAATCTAAGCCCATGGGCTACGGATAATTTAGATTAATTACTGATATAAATCGTTTCTCATGTTACAATTCGACCATGTAATGTAATTTAATATTAATTAAATTAGTAAGACATTACATTTTTTTATATAATTTGCTTTACCTCCAAAAACCATTAAAAATATCATATAAATATTATTAAATAATAATGTGCTAATTTTTATTTATTCAATAAATTTTAAAAAAAATTAAAAGTTATGAATGAAATCAATATCTCCAATTTATTTATATTCACTAAAATAAACGGGTAAAATATCCAAATATACAAAAAAAAAAACAAACAAAATTTATGGAAAATGGCCGATTTTTTGAAAATTTACGAAAAAGGGCCGATTCCCCACAAAATCCGTCCACGCCAGTGTGTTTTGTGGGGAAAAGAAAGAGCTACAGGGACGCGCTTTGTTAAATCGAAAAGCGCCACGACGTGACGCGCTTTGCTTATGTGGCACAAAGCGCCCCTCAAGGGCGTGCTTTAGCCTCAAGAACAGTCAAAAAATTTTGACCGTTGGAGGCCAACGGTCAAAAATTAAACCCTATAAATACCCCCAACCCTTTTATTTTTTTCACACATTAGTCCTCTAATCATCTTTCTCTCAATTTTCTCTCAAATTTCTCTTAAAGTCCTTAAAACTTACTTTCAAATTTTAAAATAGTCCTTTACTATTTACAAAAAAGTCCTTTTTAATTTTTTTAATATATTTTTTTGGAAAATTTTAAAATTTTCGATCGTATTACAATGGCCCGGGAATTAATTCGTATAGACAACAAGCACATATCCGTCGATCAAATGCAAATGGTAAGTTTTAATTTTAAATTTTTAATATTATTTAATATATTTTAGGTTTATGCAATTTTAAATAATTTTTATTTTATAATTTTTTAAACAGTCTGTAGATCGGGTGTTGCAATGTTATATTCGCAATATGCATGGTCCCCCATCGCCGTTGATCGAGAATTCCCTGCGGGAAGCGGGTTTTCGGCACGTGGCCACGATAGGCTGGGGGTTCAAGTTGGAGCCGACTTTGATCAGTACGTTGGTAGAGAGGTGGAGACCCGAGACGCACACTTTCTATCTTCCATGCGGAGAGTGTACCATCACTCTGGAAGATGTGCAGTTGTAGTTGGGATTGCTTTGGATCGGTCGATAGTCACCAGGTCCGCAACTTCTACTGATTGGATGGCCGTATGCTACGAGCTTCTGGGTGCCATTCTGGATAACATTCATGGAGGTCAGATCAAGATGGCCTGGTTACGAGACACATTCCCGAAGCTAAATGATGATTTGACCGAAATAGAAAGAAAATGGTATGCTCGGGCATACATTCTTCAGATAATTGGAGGTTATCTGATGTCGGACCTGTCTAGAAACCTCATACACTTGAGATGGCTGCTGAAACTTGTTGATTTTAGAGCAGCTGGTGAAATGAGTTGGGGGTCTACCGTGTTATCAAAGTTGTATCAGGAGTTGTGCGGGGCGACGCGGCCGAGTAAATTGAAAATCGGAGGTTGCCTATCACTACTGCAGTAATGGGCACAGTTTCGATTTCCATTTTTACGTCCTCGACTCGACCACCCATATTCATTCCCACTAATAACGAGGTAAATTTAATGTTATATTTTACAATTATTACGTAGATTTATAGTATAATTGTATGCTAAAATTTATTTAATTAGGTGAAACCATTCGCGAAGTTATGCCGAATACCTACCTCGCTTGAAGATATACGGCTTCTATTGGACCAACTGTTGGAATCATAAGTAAGTTTCGAATTTCATATTTATAATTTAGTCTTTTGTATTTAGTGTTTAGTATTATGTATATAACTAATATTTTGGTAATGTTAATATAGTTTCAATGGACACCGTACGAGGATCCGGCAATTCGGGCAGTAATTCTGGAGGAGTTCTTGCAAAATCCAAACCTTTGGCACGTGAAGGTCCCATTGATCAACTATGCGATCGTGGAGATGCACCAGTCAGATCGGGTTCTGCGACAATTTGGATTTCGGCAACCGATTCCTGTGCCACCTAAGGTGTTCGATGATGAGCACAAAGTGGACTTACGTTAGTTGCACATGGATTGACCAAGATTTTGGTCAGCATATATCGAGATGTGGGAGAACTGATATGACTATTTACCTATCCGGGAACCGATCGTCATTCCTGAGTTAGCGTCCATTCCGGAATACATGCCATGGTTTAGGATCAATGTTAAGCCGTATTTGTTGTCGGAAGAAGAGAGGCGACGACAACTTCGTCAACAAAGGGAACGTCGGGGCCCTTTAAATCCAAGGAGAATGGGTGATGAGACAGGGCCATCAACAGCACCGACACAGTCACCGAGTCCATCAACAACGCCCACACAGTCACCGGGCCCATCAGTTCAGCCGACGACACCGACATCACAGCCTTTAGCCTTTATGCCAGGTGCGTGCCCTACCCCTTATATGTATCCTAACCCGTATATGTTTCCTTTTCCCAGTCCCACCCTAGGTTGGAATGCATGGCCGGGTTCGAGTCCGTTCCCGACTACTCCGACTTGCCAGCCAATCTTGAGGCCGCCGTCGCGTGAGGGATCACAGGAGGCACCATCGGGGAGCACTTCTTTTTACCAGTCTCTTTCGCCATACGGGATTTAGACACCCCTGCCGTGGTTTATGCAAACACCTCCAGGGTCGTTATTTTATCAAGGTGGATCATCCTCGCAACACCCACAACCAGACCCACTGCAGAAGAAGGAGGAATCCAAATACAGCGCGTAACCGCCGACCACCCCGTGTGGCACTGATTCCGACCGACATCAACATTGATTCGAATGAACTTTTTAATTTTTTAAATTGTAATAAATTTTTTTATTTTTTTAATAAAATAAAAGTTATTTTTTATTTGTGTTTTCAATTTAATTTTAATATCTTCACTAAAATAGAAGTTGTTTATTTTTTTTGTATGTAATTTAATTTGATTTTTTAACAAAATAAAAGCTATTTTTTATTTTTATTTTTGTAATTTACTTTTAATATATTTAATAAAATAATGGTTGTTTAATTTTTTATTGTAATTTAATTTTAATATCTTTAATAAAATAGAAATTGTTTAATTTTTATTGTAATTTAATTTTAATATATGTCATAAAATAATAAGTTGTTTTTATTTTTATTTTTGTAATTTAGTTTTAATATATTTAATAAAATAATAGTTGTTTAATTTTTTATTGTAATTTAATTTTAATATCTTTAATAAAATAGAAATTGTTTAATTTTTATTGTAATTTAATTTTAATATATGTAATAAAATAAGAAGTTGTTTTTTATTTTTTATTTTTTGTAATTTAGTTTTAATATATTTAATAAAATAAGAAGTTATTTTTATTTTTATTTTTGTAATTTAGTTTTAATATATTTAATAAATAAGAATTTTTTCTATTTTTTATTTTTGTAATTTATTTTTAATAAATTTAATAAATAAGAAGTTTTTTTTTATTTTTTATTTTTGTAATTTATTTTAATATATTTAATAAATAAGAAGTTTTTTATTTTTATTTTTTGTAATTTAGTTTTAATATATTTAATAAAATAAGAAGTTTTTTATTTTTTATTTTTGTAATTTATTTTAATATATTTAATAAAATAATAGTTGCTTATATGTTTTTGTAATTTAATTTTAATATATTTAATAAAATAGAATTTGTTTAATTTTTTTGAAATTTAATTCTAAAAATAAAAGTCCAATATTTGTAATTTTATTGTGAGTTTAAAGTGCCTTGAGGATGCGCTTTGTGTTACATCAAGAATGGCGTCACGTCGTAGCGCTTTTTGTCGATTTGGTACAAAGCGTCCCTGGGCGACTTTCTTTTTCCTCACAAAACGCGCTGACATGGACGCGTTTTGTGGGGAAACAACCCGTTTTCGTAAATTTTCAAAAACGGCCCATTTTCGTAAATTTTTTTTTGTATATTTGAGTATTTTACCCAAAATAAACTCATTTATGAATCATGTAAATTTCATTTAATAAATTAGTTAATGTCAGTTTTAATTTGATTCAAATAACTCGATTCGATTAACTTGAAATTTAAATTTTTTTCGATTTTTTTAATCGAATCAAGTTTTGCTCACCCCAACTCTGTCAGTCAAACATGCCTAACGAATTACATTTCTTTATAATTATAAGAGAGTTTAATTAGGCCAATTTACCAGAAAATACCAAATTTTAACAAAATTTACGGAAAAAAACTAAAAAATAAATATTTACCAGAAAGGGTCATTTCCCCCGAAAACGCGTCTACGTCAGCGCGTTTTCAAGGGATGAATCAGGAAAGTGCGTCCACGAGGGAGCGCTTTGTGCCACATCAGCAAAAAAACGCGTCCTTGAGGGTGCGCTTTGTTGATGTGGCAAAAGCGCCTCCTCAGAGACGCGCTTGCCCTCCAATTTTTTTTTACCGTTGGGCCTCTAACAGTCAAAAATAAAAAACTATAAAACTCCCCCACCCTTTTATTTTTTCCACACAAAAGTCCTTACTCATTTTTCTCTCAAATTTCTCTCAACTTCCTCTCAAATTTCTCTCAAATTCCTTTAAAGTTCCTCTCAAATTTCACAATAGTCCTTTAATATTTACAAAAAAGCCCTTTTTAAAATTTTTTTGAAATATATTTTTTTGATAAATTTAAAAATATTCGATCGTATTAGCAATGGCCGGAGAATTAATTCATCTCGACAATAAACACATCTCCATCGATCAAATGACAATGGTAAGTTTTAATTTTAATTTTTCAATACTATTTAATATTTTTTAGGTTTATGCAATTTTAATTAAATTTTATTTTATAATTTTTAAATAGTCTATAGATCGGGTGTTGCAATGCTATATTCGCAATATGCCTGGTTCGCCATCGCCGTTGATCGAGAATTACTTGTAGGAAGCGGGTTTTTGGCACGTGGCCACAATAGGCTTGGGGTGCAAGTTGGACCCGAAGTTAATTAGTGCGTTGATAGAGAGGTGGAGACCCGAGACGCACACTTTCCATCTTCCATGCGGAGAGTGTACTATCACTCTGGAAGACGTGCATTTGCAATTAGGATTGCCGATGGATGGGTACGTAGTCACCGGGTCCGTAACTTCTGGCGATTGGGGAGTCGTATGCTACGAGCTTTTGGGTGCTATTTCGAATAACATTTACGAAGGTCGGATCGAGATGGGCTGGTTACGAGACACATTCCCGGAGCCGGATAATGATTCAACCGAAATAGAAAGAATACGGTATGCTCGGGCATACATTCTTGAGATGATTAGAGGCTATCTGATGCCGGACTTGTCACGAAACCTCGTACATCTGAGATGGCTGCTGAAACTCGTTGATTTTAGAGCAGCCGGTGAATTGAGTTGGGAGTCTGCCGTGCTAGCAAAATTGTATCGGGAGATGTGCGGGGCGACGCGATCGAATAAAGCGAAAATTGGAGTTGCCTATCACTACTGCAATCATGGGCACGGTTTTGATTTCCATTTTTACGTCCTCGAGTCTACCACCTATCGTAACCATTTTTTTGTAAAACGGGAATCGACTTGGTTTTGAAAACGAAAATAAAACAGAAGTCGCCACCGATCTTTATTGAGTGCGATCGGATCACTTTTGTTTTAATAAAACATTTTGATTTACTAAAACAATGTTATTGGTCTACGAAATTTGAGAAAACAAGCTCGGGAGTCGGTTGCGCACGAGGAAGGGTTAGCACCCTCGATACGCCCAAAATTGGTACCAAATTGATTAATTAGTGTCTTAATGTCAAAAATTGAAAATCGAGAACGAATTCAAAAGTACGATCATTTTTGTCAATGTTTATTTTAAAACGCTTAAATGAGTTGGAATAATGCCCCCCCTTTGTTTAAAAAAACGTGTATTTTGATTTCAAAAGATTATTCGATCATTTAGATTAAACGAGAAAAGACAAAACCCAGTAAGTTAGGGCACGGTCTCTCGAATTTCTAAATACGGAACATTGTCATTTTTAGAAATTCTTATCTCGAAGTAACGAGATGTCACACCCAATAAGTTAGGGCATAACACTTTGTATTTTCAAGAATAAGCTTTTTACTTCAAACTTGCATTTTGTTTTAAAAAGATATTTCATTATTTAGGCTAAACGAGAAAGATCGAAACCCAGTAAGTTAGGGCACAATTCTCTCGAATTTCCAACAAAACGAAATATTATCTTGTTTTGAGGAATTTTTTAATAAACTATTATAAAACCAAATCTCAAAATGTATTGGGGTAATAATAATGTTAGCAACAACAATGATAATGATAATGATAATAAAGTACTAAATAATAGGTACATTAAGTAATAATTATAATAATGCAATAATAATAAATAGCAATAATAATGAACAAATACTAGTGAAAATACAAAATGAAGTAAACTAAAATAAAGCAAAAATAAAAATAAATAAACAATAGCAATAATAATGGGAACATAATTAAAATGAAGAAAGAATGTAAAATAATATAAAGCACAACAATATACATGGATAAAGATAATCGAAATAAACAATATGAGTAATAATAAATAAACAAAGTAAATGAAGTAAATGATAAATAATAATCAAACGATTAGATAAATAAATTAATGAATAGTAAATAAAATAAAATAATAATAAAAATACTTGACCATTATTAAAATAAAATTTAAAGGCATAAACCCAAAAAAATAAAAAAATTAAAACAAAAATATAAAAAAGGCAAAGACCGAATTCCAATTATCTGAAACTTCCAAGGACCTAATGGGAAAATACCCTTGGTCTGGTGTGCTGTGTTTCAGTTTGCCAGGCCAATGACTAAATTAAAAGCAAAGTAAAATAAAAAGGGGAATTAAAAAGAAAAGAAAAAAACGAAATGAGGATCTAATCGAAGATTGCCCTAGAAGCGAAAGGATCGATTAAACGAATAACCCCAAGGTTATAAAACGCGCGGACCTTCTCCCACTGGGTCGGGTCGACCCTCTATGCATCAGTACGACGTCGTTTAATGCCTAGGTCATGGCGCAAAAACGACGCCGTTTTGGTGGGCATATTTAAGCCCCAAATTTCCCCCTTTTTTTTATTTCTGTAACCAGTTAAAAAAATAAAGTTTTCTTTTTTTTTTCTCTCAACTCCCTCTGCCTGGCCCAAGCTCTGGCCATTACTCCGGGCAAGATTTTGGTGCCGGTGACCCTCATGCACAGCGGCCGAAAAGGTGAAAAGTCACCTTTTTTTGAGCCTCGTCCGACGTAAGGCACTAGTTTGCCCTTAAAGTGTCTAAAAACACATTCGTAGACCGAGAAAAAGGACCGAAATCCTTTGGTTTCTACATTTCTAGCCGTCGGCGAAGTGAGGTAACCTCTTTATTTTATTTTTTGATCTTCGTTTCGAAGAGTTTTAAAACAAAATAAAGAAACAGTAAATAATAACGAAGAAATGGAAAATCACCTATGATCTCTGTTTTATTTCTTTGGTGTTCGTTCTTCTTTATTTGAAAAAGAAAAATCCCCCCCTCAACATTGTTGGAATACAAGGCTTTTATAGCCGAAAGAAAAGAAGGAAAATAATATTATTTGCCTCTCGATTCGCATTTCATTGCTATATTTGTGCTTCTTTGCTCTCTTCTGCAGTACTTGGAGAAGAGAGGAGGTAGCCTTGCCATTTCCGTACACAAGGCGATGTAGAGGCGATCGGGGCCTCGAGACGAGACATTTCGGGAAGAGGCATGGGCACAACGTTCGAGGAGGGCTAGGCTAGGTTTCGTAAAACCTAACATTTTCTGAAATGTTTTTTTGAGCTACGGGCTATTAGTATTTTGGGCCTATTTGTTTTGTTTGGTTTTTGTTTGAGATTTGGGTGTAGTAGGCCCGGGATAAATTGGGCCTGTATAGCTGCCCCTCTTTGCTCATTGTCGTGTAACGAGAATGGAGCAAAGACTTTAAATAGCCAATTTTGCCTAGACCTACCGAGTATTGACTCCTTTTGGCGTTTTTATTCTTCAGGCAGCCTCGTTCCAGTTCCACTGCTTCTCGTTGCTTCGATCCGCTCAAATGTAACTTCAGGTAAAAGAGATTTGTAACTTCAATTTGGTCCTGCTGTAACTTCGAGGGGATGAGATTTGTTTATTTTAAATTGCTCCACTACATCTTCAAGGAGATAAGGTTTGAAATCTTCAGCCTATCCCACTGCTGGTCAGCCTATCATTTTTGACTATTCCTCTGCTGGTCAGGGATATAGGATCGTGGCTTAAATCGTGTTCCCTACTGGTTAGGGAGACAATATTCGCCTTCGACCTTGCTCCACTACTGGTTAGGGCGACAAGATCTATAATTTTCAACCTATTCCATTATAGGTCAAGGCAATAGGACTGTGGCTTAAATCATGTTCCCTACTGGTTAGGGAAGCCAAGATTTGCCTTCGATCTTGCCCCACTACTGTTTAGGGCGACAAGATCTACAATTTTCAACCTATTCCACTGCTGGTCAGGGCAATAGGACTGGGGCTTAAATCATGTTCCCTACTGGTTAGGGAGCCAAGATTTGCCTTCGATCTTGCCCCACTACTGTTTAGGGCGACAAGATCTACCATCTTTAACCTATTCCACTGCTGGTCAGGGCAATAGGATTGTGGCTCAAATCATGTTCCATACTGGCTAGGGAAGCCAAGATTTGCCTTCGATCTGCTCCTGCACTTTAGGAATGCCAGACCTGCTAACTTCGATCTGCTCCTGCACTTCAGGAATGCCAAACCTACTAACTTCGATCTGCTCCTGCACTTTAGGAATGCCAGACCTGCGAACTTTGATCTGCTCCTACACCTCAGGAATGCCAGACCTGCTATCTTCTATCTGCTCCTACACTTCAGGAATGCCAGACCTGCTATCTTCGATCTACTCGTGCACTTCAAGAATGCCAGACCTGCTATCTTCGATCTGCTCCTGCACTTCAGGAATGCCAAACCTGCTAACTTTGATCTGCTCCTGCACTTTAGGAATACTAGACCTGCTATCTTCGATCTGCTCCTGCACTTCAGGAATGCCAGACCTGCTATCTTCGATCTGCTCCTGCACTTCAAGAATGCCAGACCTGCTATCTTCGATCCGCCTCGCATTTCAGAATGCCAAACTGCTATCTTCGACCGCCCGCGACTTCAGAATGCCAGCCATCTATCTTCGATCTTCTCCCGCGACTTCAGAATGCGGACTGCTATCTTCGATCTGCTCCTGCACTTCAAGAATGCCAGACCTGCTATCTTCGATCTACTCCAGCACTTCAAGAATGCCGGACCTGCTATCTTCGATCTGCTCCTGCACTTCAGGAATGTCAGACCTGCTATCTTCGATCTGTTCCTGCACTTTAGGAATGCCAGACCTGCTATCTTCGATCTGCTCCCACACTTTAGGAATGCCAGACCTGCTATCTTCAATCTGCTCCTGCACTTCAGGAATGCCAGATGCTATCTTCGATCTGCTCCTGCACTTCAGGAATGCCAGACCTACTAACTTCGATCTTAGGAAGACTTCAATCCTCGATCCGCCCCACTAGGGGATAATATCTGAAATCTTCGATATTACTACATCGTTTTCTAGGGAACCCGTCCTATAGAATTAGTCATACGTGCTTATGCTTATGCAAATGATGAGGATGCTATTATCGAAATGACTCAAATGCTCCCAACTATATGCTATGGATGACATTTACATGAATACAGAATTTCATGAGGATGATGATTTTTTTTTCACAATGATTAAGATGCAATGATGATATTATGAAGGACATTTGCATGAATGTAGAATGTCATAATAATGATTCTTTATTGAAAATGTATAAGGATCAGGATGCGATGATCGAAACTTTCCTAATAATGAGGTATAAATGTAAAATGAAATGATCTCTTTTTAATGCTTAGGGTTGTCATTGTTAAGTCGCTCATCGTAGTCTTATTGTCGACGACACGCCGCTATCTTACTCTTGCTGGTACCTTTGCCAAAAACTCAAAGAAACAATCATATTTGGCTCGAATAACTTGCCCCAATGTAACTTCAATGTCAAGGGTATAGAATTCGTATCATCTTCAATCCATCCCACTACGACTCAGGGGTATAGAATTTGTAACTTCTTCGGTCAATTTGTTCTACTAACCTTCCATTCCTTGGGTGTCATGACCAGATGTGTATGCCTGATATGTGCATGAATGCACAGTATCATTTTTCTTTTCCCGAGAATGATCCCTTTGTACAGTTGGGTTGACATTGCTCGTTATTTGTCAAGGTTGTCTCACCGGCGAAGGGTCTTGTCTTTTTGTTCAACCAATAAAAGGTCCAAAGAGATGCTAATCTTTTTCCAATATTTTCAAAATTTAAGGTTGGTGAGTTTTAAACAATCGTCTTGTTTCAGGTCCCTGTATTATTCAGAAGCTTCCAAGTAATATGCGAAACTCCTTTTATGAAAGTATTATTAGTCCATTAATAGTTATTTCAATGCAAAATGCTTGAAAAAGATCATCATGATGGATGAAATGGAAATTTATTGAGAGCAAAGCTCGAAATGAATGAATTAATCAAGATATCAAATTTTGAAAAAAAATCACAAAATGAGAACGAATTAATCGATATAATAAATGAAATTTAGTGGGAGCGTATCTTGAAAATAATAAAGTAATCAAAGATAGCAAATTCAATCTGGGTAAGATGAAAACTAGGTGCCCCAGATACCGTAGCATGAACCTCTCTGTTCAAACTTCTTGAGGACCATTTTGAGCTTAATATGTTTTTAGAGGATCCGGAGTACTTTGTCGATGCCCCAAGACGTAGCACACTTCTTCATTGTTAATTCAGGCATAGCAAGACCACTGCATGCCCCACTTTCGATCAAAAATTGAGCCGCCCTTTTCGGGTTCAACTCAAATCCCCTTTGATCGCAAGGCGCCCTTTTGCGGGTTTTCGCCTTGGCCTCTCTTTTTCCTTTTTCTTTCTTTTATTTTCTTTTCTTTTTATCTTCTTTTCTTTTATTCTTTTAAATATTTCTTGATTTGAACTCATAGGATTAGGCAAGTCTTGGTTATCCTCCTTAGTCAAAATCAACACCTTTCTAGAGAAGGCATTCTTTATCACATAAGGTCTTTCCCAGCTTGGCATCCACTTTTCTTAGAAGTTCCTTTTGTACGGAAAAGATCTTTTCCAAAACTAGGTCTCCTTCATGGAATTCTTTATAGCGAACCTTCTTGTTATAGGCCCGTATCATTTACTTTTGGTACATTTGACTGTGAGGATAGCCCTTAGCCTATTTCTTCAATTAGGTACAACCGATCAGATCGGATTGGATCTACTCTGCTTCATCCAATTTTGGCTCAGCCCATACCCGGGAAGAGAGAATTTTAACTTCAATAGGCAAAACCTAATGAGAAAGGTGTTGCCCTAATAGAGGTCTTGGCCGACGTTTAATGAGCATAAAGGGTAAACGTAACTTCTATATGCCAATCTTTACAAGTCTAGGTCATCTTCCTAATGATCCTTATTTTGTTGCCCTTTTTTTTTTGCACTGTGACGTGGCACTTGATCTTTGAACAGACCACAAACTTTTGACATTGTGCGGTTAAATATGATCTTTTTGACATTTTTTGTTGCCGGCATTCTTTCTTTCTTTCTTTTTATTCTAATGACCATTGACTTTGCAATATTGGCCTACGAAGCTACTTCCACCCTCTTAGTGGATTAATATTTGCTAAAAGCTTCCAACGAGATCGTCCCAATAAACTCTATGCCCTACACAAATAAGGTCTACGAAGAAATGATGAGACACATGAATCTTGTTTTCATAAATTTAGCATTTACGGCATAACTGATGAATCACTTCCTATGGTGGACCAGCAGAATTGAAATCTCATGATTAGCTTGGCTATCGTGAATGTGATCTTCAAATACCTTTATGAACGTCTTCTAGAATTTTCTTAGCCTTAATAGCATACTCACGTCTCAGTAGTTCGGGCATTTCTTAATATGATTGTGGGAAAACATCTTTGAAATGATGCATCGCCTTATTTTCGTGGTGAGCTAGGCTCTCTTTTCTAAGCTCGCAATGTGCACTGACCCTTTGTAAGGTAAGATCTATTCTTTATCTTGCCCTACCATTCTTAATGAATCAGGTAGATAAGCTATGATCTCTGTCATCTTCAAAGTCCTAAGATCCCTCTAGACACATATATTGCTCAAAAGTAGACTCTGAGTCAGTAGCAGCATAGCTCATGTCGTTGATATCTAGGGACCTGTTGTAGGTACAAAAGAACATTCAAAGGACAAATGAATCTAAGGATAATTATTTATGTGGTATGAACATGAATGAAATAAATGAATAAAAGAATATTTGCTCAAAGTGAGACACAAAGATGCATTTTCATTGAAAATATAGATTTGGAACATAAGCCTATTTCACAAAAGAAATCTTATTGCTTCCAGGCTTAAAGCAACAAGTACGTTTTGTACATTACTCTAAGTAAGCTTCTAAATACTACAAGAATTTCATCAGCAGTCTCATTGTTCAAAATACTCCCAGGTTCATATTTCTACGTCATCTATCTTCACAATACCTATGTTAATGAATTTTTCCACCAATTTCTTTAAAGCAAGGAAATATTCTATCGAATGCCCTGTGACCCCTGCGTGGTATTCACATTGGGCATTTGGGTCGTACCATTCTGGGTATGGAGGTTGCCTCTTGGTTTCGTGTAATAAGGAGCTACAACATGCATATCAAATAAGTTCTGATATAACTCCCTATATGTCATGGGAATAGGAGTGAACTGGGGTCTTTCAGTGTTAGGCTTTGAGGTGGAATCCAGCCTAAGGGAGCCTTGATGCTGGTAGTCACCATCCTTAGCTGGCCTACTATAATCGGCTCTGAATGGCCCTTGTCATACTCACTTGTACTACCCGCTTCCTTTTCCTTCTTCTTTGGGGCCTTCAAAGCCCGTTCTCTCCTTTCCTTTGTCTATGCCTGAACAATCGTTTTGACACGATCATCCTCAGGGTTAAAACATGAGCCCATCGGGAAGTTCAACAAGGCCGAGGTATTGGTCTGACATTGGGGTTCGATAATGATGGGTCCTCCATGCGACTGCGCGTCTAGTTGAGTCGGGATATTTATTGGGGCATAAACGATTTCTTCATCATCATCTATACTGTTGACCACTGTGCCACTCCTTTCAAGTCTTCCAGCTAGTAACTGGGTTAACTGGCCCATCATATTCCTTTAGAATTCTAGCATTTTTTCTCGCATCTCTTATTGAATTTTGGTCAGTTGCTCTTGCATTTGTATTTGCATTTTCTCTATTCTCTCCAATCTTCGGTCCATGGTTTTCTAGGTTAACTGAAATAATTTCACCTAATTAGTGCCTTTCTACAAATTTTAATGCATTTGACATGATGTAATGCAAATGTATGAAATGCAATGCAAATGCATGAAATGAATGCATAAAGAAAGAGGGGCGTTAATTCTGAATTCAATTCCATTAGAAAAACTTTTCTAGAAAATAAATTTCTTTACATAAAACAGATTACATATACAACCATGCCCTAATGCTCGAAGCATTATCTTTCCATAGAAGCCAGGTTAACTCCTAATCCTAATCTGATTCTAATTCACTTCAAAATTAGCACGTCAGCTCGAACTGCTATGGTTTGGCAATGATTCATCACCTCTTAGATTTGGGCAACTAATTCTTTCAATAGAGAGTAGTTCTTAGAGAATACTTGATAAAAAAACCTTTTCACTCTCTAAAAGCGGCTATGGAACCGTGCCAATAAGAGTTTCGTGCATCCAAATGAATCTTCCTTCACCTGCTCCTCGGTATGTATTCAAAAATGTTTTAGCTAGAATTACAAGGACGGGCGTGATCCTCTTGTCAAGTCTATCGAACAAGTCTGAAACTGCCTCTTCTACGTGCCCTAGTGCTTTAGGGAAAGTATCCAGTTTATAAATGCTCAAAGTGAATACATTGACCATTTCCTTCATATCTAGGTGTGTTAAGATCGAATCTCACAAATTCTCCAATGGATGCCTTCACCAGCTCCTTTTGATTGATATGGACTGCGACCCATTGCTTACTCGTCCCCACAATGCTTATTAATTCCTTTAAGAAAGTCGAGACGTGACAGCTCTTGAGTAGTCTTTGTCAGCTTAAATCCTCGGGCAAAGTCTTGTATTCTTCGGTGGACTATTAGCCTTCTCTCGTTGTATTTACTTGGACCCTATTCGGATGACCATATTATAATCCACTTTATCAAGTAACCCATTTCCTTATGACAAACTCTTCTATTCAGCAATCGAATATGAATCAACACCTCCTTTCTAAGATGATGCGATGCAATGCAATGAAAACAAAAGAAACATGTTAGCACAAAATAGAGTACCTATCCGGGTGACTACTCGGGGTTTGGAATGGTTCTACCTAAGGTGGGCTCCTATGGGTTCATTATATGAGGTTCGGTTCTAAAGTAAAGGTACCTGAACCAGCGGATTCCTCAATCTTCACCCATTATAGGTTCATATAGACCTAGTTCTTTAGGGGATACATTTTCCTATGGCTATACGGAGATGAAAATCTCACGAAGACATAGGTACGGATGTATCCCGGAAGCGGTCTACTAGCCCATGCGGAGGTGAAAACCTCATGAAGGTATAGCTTCTCACTCCCACTTAAAAGGGTAAATTGATGAATCGATGTGATGCAATATGCAAAGATACACCAAAAGATTTAAACCACAGAATAGGCATATTATCAAGGAAACCATGAAGTGGCCGTAATTTTAAACCGGATTTTCAAATTTTGACAAAAGGATAGAAATTAATCGATTTTTGTCTCGACTCTCTAATATGTCCCCAGTGGAGTCGCCAAGCTATCATAACCATTTTTTGAAAATGGGAATTGACTAGGTTATGAAAATGAAAATAAAACGGGAGTCGCCATCGATCTTTATTAGGTGTAATCGAATCACCTTTGTTTTAATGTAACATTTTGGTTTACCAAAACAACATTTTTGGTCTAAGAAATTCGAGAAAATGGGTTCGGGAATCGGTTACGTGCGAGGAAGGATTAGCACCCTCGTCACGCCCAAATTGGTACCAAATCGATTAATTAGTGTCTTAATGTCGAAAGTTGAAAACCAAGAACGAATTAAAAATACGATCATTTTTATTAATATTGATTTTAAAATACTTGAACGAGTTGGAGTAATCATAAAAGACCATCTTATCTCGAGGCGACGAAGTGCCACATCCAGTAAGTTAGGACACGACACCCCGAATTCTCGAAAATAAGCCCGCCTTTTATTTAAAAGCACGTGTATTTTAATTTTTAAAAGAATATTAGGTTATTTATATTAAAGGAGAAAAAAACAAAACCCAGTAAGTTAAGGTACGGTCTCTCGAATTTCTAAATACGGAATATTGTCATTTTTTAGAAATTCTTATCTCGAGATAACGAGATGTCACACCCAATAAGTTAGGGCACAACACTTTGTACTTTCGAGAATAAGCTTTTTATTTTAAACTTGTATTTTTGTTTTAAAAGGATATTCCGTTATTTAGGCTAAACGAGAAAAATCGAAACCCAGTAAGTTAGGGCACGATTTTCCCGAATTTCCAAGACGCGAAATATTGCCTTTATTTTTGAAGATTTTCATTTTAAAACGATAGTGAGTATAAAATTTAAAAGCCATGTATGATTTATTTGGATTAAAAGCAAAGATCTAAGTTGAAAAAATGTGTTAGGGTCTAATGCACAATGTGATGACATAATATAAAAATCATAACGAACATGGGACAATAATACACAAAATTATAATGAACTACAGAATATGATAAT